>MNCI01007684.1:475596-680605 GCA_015680685.1 Gnetum montanum | reverse complement strand
GACTAATGAACTTTCCAGATAATATTTAAAATGCTGAAGTGCTTTGATGACTGCAAATGTTTGTTTCTCTAAGTCTGAATAATTTAATTCTAAACCTTTCAACTGATACCCACAAAATCCAATTGGTTCATCTTGACCTTCAACATCTTTTTGTGTTAAAACGGCAATGATAGAATCATTTGAAGCAAAAGAATATAACCAAAAATCTTCTTTAAGCTTAGGCTTCACTAAATATGGAGCTTCTTCTATAGAATTTTTAATTTTTGATAAAGCTCTCTCTGATTCTAATGTTTTCTCTACTTGGACATCCTTTTTTAACATATGCATCAAAGGTTTGGTAATTTCAGTAAATCCAGGGATGAACTTTTTCACAAAGTTTATCTTCCCAAAGAAAGATCTAAGAGATTTCTTACTTGTGGGATGTTCAATATTCTGTACTGCTTGGATTTGGGAATTGTCTATGGCAATTCCTTCTTAACATATCACATGGCCTAATAAGCTTCCAAATTTAACCCCGAAGATACACTTATTAGGATTTAATGAAATACCAAACTCACAACATCTATCGAAAACTTGCTGGAGATGATTAATATGATCTTATTTTTTCTTTGAGAATATTGTAATATCATCCAAATAAACCACCACAAATTTACCTAATAAATCCTTAAATGCTAAATCCATTGCTCTTTGGAAAGTAGCTCCAACATCTGACAATCCAAATGGCATTCTTTGGTAAGCGAAAGTTCCCCATTTGGTGATAAATGATGTTTTGTATCTATCATTCTTATCCACCATGATTTGATTATAACCTGAAAAACCATCTAAGAAAGAATATACTTGACAACCTGAGACTTTAATCAACATCTTATCAATTCTTGGAAGTGAATACTTATCTTTTTTTGAGACATCATTCAGATTTCTAAAGTCTACACAAAGCCTTATATCACCATTTTTCTTTTTCACTGGAACAAGGTTAGCAAGCCATGTTGAATATCGTACTGGATATATGATTCATGCTTGTAATAACTTCTTGATCTTGGCTTTCATAGCTGGTTCAAATGATGGATTGAATTTTTTTTGTTTTTGCTTGACTATTTTGCAAACTTCTATTAAAGGAATTTTATGTGTCATCACATCTTGTCTAAAAGCTTTAAGATCATCATAAGACTAAGAAAAATTGTCCAAATTATTTCGTAGACATGATAACAAGTTTTTTTTGAAACTCGAATCTCTTTCCTTTGTAACATTCAACATCTTTGGCATCCTGTCTAATCAAAAATTCACTACCTCGAAAGCTTGACTATCTGGGCTTTGTATGTCCTTTCTAGTAAGTAAATTTTTCTTGAATTCTTGTTCCAAGTTAATTATCCTTTTTGGAATGAAATTAGCTTTGGAGTTTGATGACGTTTCAAGTATCACTTGACCCTCAAATTCTTGTTTATTTTTCATAAATCTTAGTACTTGATCATCATCTTCAAATACTTGTAAATATGTTATATTATCTGGTACTGATGGCTAATGTTCTTCTTCAACCATTACATCTTTGTAACTTTCTATTATTTGCATATCCAATGTTGAAGCTGCCTTTGCCAAATCATCTGCTATAAGATTCTCTACTCTATTTATATGCTCTATTTGGAAATGTTGAAACTGATCTAAAATCTTACAAGAAATTTGCTTGTAAGGTCTTAAGAATGAGCCCTTTACTACATAGTTATCCTTTACTTATTCACAAAATAATCTTGAGTCTCCCTTTATAGTGATTACTTTGATCTTTTTGTCTAGATCTATTCTTATACCAATACATAAAGCTTCATACTCAGCCTTGTTGTTAGTACAATGGAAAGATAGATGAATTGCTTTGAGAATTTCAGGCGAATCATTCCTTAATATAATTATACCAACTCCTGCACCTTTTGAATTATATGAACTATCAAAGTATAAGTTCCATTTATCCTCATTCTTTGATTATTCTTTTTTAGAATCATAATTCTCTTGGAGTGTACAATTTTTTTTTCAACACCTCCTTTTTCAGCCATTTTACTTTTTTTGTTTGAAGTAATGTTATCAATCATCAAAGGTTCGCTATAGATGTATATCTAATTTGGTTCTCCTTTCCAAGGTAACCACATGTGAGAATAATCTGTTGATATGTAACCTGAGAAATTTTTGCTCCAACTTCTACTCAATAAGAGACTATGTGAATCTATTATATCTACCACTTGAATAGTTACTCGACTTCTGACGTGACGTTCAGAAGCAATTTCCAATAGAACATTTGGTAATTGACCCACAATCTTCACTCTACTTTTATCCACTTGAATAATCTTTTTGTTTGATTTTTCAGGAATCAAACCGAGTTTCTTACATATAGACAACGACATCATAGTAGACGTAGCTCCAGAATCAATCAAACAATTATGTAAGTATTTATCCTTGAATTTCATTGTCAAAAGAAAAGAAGGGGCTTCCTTATCATATGAGGTCTTTAATTTCTCATCATTATTAGACACATAACTTAAGTCTGATTCTCTAACTCTCCTTTTACCTTTAATGAACTCTAAAGCCTTTCTTTGCTGATCTCCTATTTGAAGTAACTGATAAAAGCTAATATTGGCCTTGACATGTTTAAGGTCTTCAATCAAATCATACTCTCCATCACCAATAAATCTTGGTCTCTTTATCCATTTATTAAAAGACTAATTTGGAGTGCTTTGCTCTACTTAATTGTCTTTACCTTTATTCTTATCTCTTCCATTTGGCTCAAAATCTTTTCTCTTAGTAGATGGATTAGTAATAACATTTGGAGGTCTAGAAGTAGTTAATCTTTTTTTTGATCAAAGATTATATCCATTTTCCTCATTGTTATTGCATTCTTCATCTAAAGACATATCTTCTTCAGAACTTGATAGAGAGGAAGTATCACTAGATCCATTGCTAGAAGATTTACTTGCATAATGAACACTTGATAACTCATTATCAGATTCAATATGAAGAAATTTGGACACAATAAGGTCACTTTCATCCTCATCTTCTGCTAACTTAGTGTCTTGATGTTCATGCTTTCTATTTTTCCTTTCTTCCTTGATATTAACTATTGCCAAATCTTTTTCAAGCTTCACTATTTTGTTAGACATATCTCTCATTAACTATCCTTTTTTAAATTATACTCTTTCATGTTCTTGCTCTTTCTTAACATGAGATAGACCTGGTAAAGCTTTAAATTGAGAAAAATCTTGCATAGGAATCATAACTCTTTCTTCTCTTTTTTTAATTGCAATATTTTCTTCAGGATTCAAGTTCAACTATTTTTCTAACTGTATAGCTTCACGAAAGTAGTCATTTAGTGTAGTTAAGTTTGGAGTTCTGCTTAACCAAATTGNTGATCTTGATGTTGAATATTTGCATGAGCTAAAGCTAACTCAAACATGTGAATATATTCTTCAGCTAAATAAGCTTTTCCAAGAATGAAAGGCTTAGGCAAATATTTGTAAACTACCTTAGGAATATCATTGTAATTTTGAAATCCTAATGGTGTAACTCTTTGCCAAGGATTTGGCATCCTATTCCTTTGGATAGTTGAACTCTTAAACTTTCTAGATCTTCTCTTATGAATCGATAAACCAGATATAATGGGTGATCTTCTTGATCTTCTAGTTTTCACTCCACTACTTGTTCCCAATTCAAAAACTTTCTTTTGTTCTTCTTCTGATGAAGAATCAGTCCTAGAATCAAGAATATCTTCTGAAACTTTTAAATTTTCTAAACTATCAATCTTCTTGGTTATGAACTGAAAATAGTATCTAATTTCTTAAGCCTTTACAGTAACAAATAATTGTTGATGTGCTAAAATTATAAGGCTTATGAACTTAGAGACTAAATTTTTAGCCCTCCTTCTAGCGTCAAAAGAACTGTTGGCGACCGTTTGGCAACACCAAGGCCTAGATACCTCGAAATAGACTCAGTAGTTAATGTGAGTATGTGTGTGTGTTGTTGTGGTGTGCAGTTGTGAAAAACTACAAATGACTTATCTTAAAGAGATTCAGCCAACTTTGCCAAGTACTATGAGTTGTTGAGAGTTTCTATATTGTTCAATTGCCTAGTCTAAGTGGTCCTTATAATACCTACTTGTAACAAATAAAATTTTGTAAAAGCATTTGAGCACAACTCCATGAATCTACTTCTAATTTTTTCCAGAGAAAGAAATAGTTCCATAAGGAAACTAGAAATAGAGCAAGATTCAATGGAAATAGGAAGAAAAGAAAGAAGATTTGTGTTAGGACCTTAAATGTTTAAACAAGGTAAAATGATACAAGTAAACACTTCACAATAACGCTATCCCAAATTCAATAACTATGAATCGTTCAAAATTCTAAGGCTCAAATAATCAAATTTTTCAAGAAAATCCTACTATGCTATCAAAAAATTGCTACATAAACTATCACATACAAGACTCCATTTTGGCTAGATAATGGATGTCAACAATTGCATTTAATAGAACCTTCAAAAGACTTGACAATTCCTGATTGAAATACCACAGGGATTCACTTTAAAGATAAAAGAAGCTATTTTGGTCCCATCAAAATACCAAAGATAGACCATTTCAACAATTATGGAATATTAAGAAACCTAATTAGATAATATACTTTGCAATCTAAAATAAGTATAATAGATAATATAAAGATCAAGGCTTAATAAAATGTGGCATTTTAGATTGCTATACTTATTAGGTTTGAGATTCACTTTAAAGATAAAGGCTTAATATAATTTCTTAAGCCTTTATAGTAACAAAGTATAGTTGATGTGTTAAAATTATAAGGCTTATGAACTTAGAGGCTAAATTTTCTAAACTTAAAATTTTAGATTGCTATACTTATAAGTCCATAAGCCTTATAATTTTAGCACATCAACTATACTTTGTTACTATAAAGGCTTAAGAAATTATATTAAGCCTTTATCTTTATATTAAGCCATTTTAGATAATAGAAGTGTCACATCAACTATACTTTGTTCCACCAACTATACCTTGTTCCAGTGAGAAAGAAAAATGATGATATAAGGCTTTGTGTAGACTTTAGAAATCTGAATGATGCCTCAAAAAAGGATAAGTATCTACTTCCAAGAATTGATGAGATGCCGATTAAAGTCTCAGGTTGTCAAGTATATTCTTTCTTAAATGGTTTCTCAGGTTATGATCAAATCGTGGTAGATAAGAATGATAGATACAAAACGACATTCATCATTTTAGAGATTTCTTATGAGAAGGTTAGAGATATGAGGATTCCTACCAAAGTAATCCTTACCATTCTCTTCCCATCTCAAGAATAGTCCATGAATAAAGGACTTGATAATGTATAATTTGCTGTTTTTTTTAGGAATGAGGTTTTTATAGCATTAAACCTTATGTTTGATGGAAATTTTCCTCCAAAAAGATTTATCAGTTTAGCTGTAAAAATTTCAATAAAAGCTTCAGTACAGTTCAGTTTTAAAGGGCTTGCATAAATTTCTTTAAGCTTTTAAAGGGGGCAGAAATGTTGGCACATTTTGGCCATTTCATGGAATAGCAAAAGTAGAGATATTGGAACAAAGCAATTTGTAAAACAACTGCATAAATAACCAATCTGTTTTTAAACTACTGGAAAAATATGAATAATTCTCAGATAAATCACTGGACAAGTCCATAAACCATAGAGGATACTGATGTATTACTTCCAGCCACATATTGGCTAGAAGAATTCATTTCAACAAAAGACAAATTCTGGAGGAGACTCTGGGTGGCATTCCTAAATGTCTCACAATTTGGAACAGTCGCAGAATTTTTAAGGATGTTGGAACCCTTGAAATCAGGAACTCCAATGAAATAAGTGTTTTCAAAGCGCAAATATCAAAGATCCATCCAAACTTTACCTCCCAGCTATCTTTAGCTTACAAAATCATATTGAAGAGCATTGTGTGCATCCATGGTGCAATTTTGTCAACTGTAATGAATAAATACAAGGTATTTACACTTGTTGTATTAGATCTCAGATCATCCATCAACATTGGAAGATTTAAATGAAGGTACTCGTACAGAATCTACAGATAAAAAATGTTGACGTGAAACAAATTGCTTCCTTGTGGCATGCTCAAATGTTTAAGCATGGGGATCCCTGGAACTCCTTAGAAAGCATGGGCAGCAGTAGCATGGCATGCTTCCTCATAACAGAATCACACTCCATTTGCAGCACCAACACCAATTTTGTGACCACACCACATGCCAACATCTCCTACAGAACCTTCAATCTCTGCCCAGACTTACACAACCGTCGAAGAACATCCACAGCTGTAGCTGTTCCCACCACCGACACATGTCCGATCTTCCTACACAGCAGCGGCACAGCCAATGCATGGTCTACCATTGCTGAACAACCCTTGAGTATCTGCACGAGAAAATGTAGAAGGCACAAAGCCCTTTCTGACATCGCCACGCTCTCCACCCCTGCCAGAAGCTCCGTCATCGTTGGCACAGCTCTGATGGAGACCACGTCTGCCGAGTTCCTGCATGAGTACTCACATGTGTAGGAGAGCACCTTTAGGACCACTGAGGATGCAGATGCTCTTGCGGCACCGTTAAGGAGGTCCACAAGGCCACCAAACTCTGCCACACTCAGGAAATCCCACTTTTTGACCGATGATGCAGACGATGCCAAAGCAGCCATGGAGACTGTGGCTCCTGATCCAGAAAGTTGCATGGCTATGGTCTACAGTGACTCTGGTGAAGATGAAGCACTGGCTTCGGTAGGTCTAGAATTGGAGTCTTCATTTCTGCTGGTCTGGACTGGTTCTGGTTGTGGATCAAAATTGGAATTGGAATTGGAATTTGTAGTAGTGTTTTGATTGATCTAAGCATGGATCATTCATAGCAATGTGTGGTTGGGCATGAGACGAAGTGAGGGAAGCAACTCGTTTGTGACTGGGAATGTGCATTGGTTGTAGTGGTGGAGCCATGTGTGGATGCTGCTTCTGTCGTAGGTGATGCCAGTGCACAGTGTCACTGGATCCCTCATTATTTCCATTGATATGGGACATCCAAACCACATTGATACGTATATACTTATCCATCCATGTATGCCTCAACTCCATCGTTACTATTACTATTAGGATCAAAAAAATAATTAAAATATTTTAAAATATATGCATGGGATGTTTATTCAACAATGGGATACTTGTGAACTGCAACTTTTTTATCTCCATGGTGGTTATAACCACCCAAAATAGTTACAACTTCCTAACTTTTTGGGCAAGTAAGATCCCCTAACTTGTTGGGCAAGTTATAACTTCCTTACGTGGGAGAGAAGTTAGCTAAGATATTTTGAAATCTAACTACCTTTTGAAACCTATAAAAAGGCTTTAGGGGTTAGAAGAAAAGGCGGGTTCAAGGACTACTAGCTCTCACTTGGAGACATACTTTGGCTCTTGGAAGAGCATTTGTATAGAAGAAATCGTGAAATATTACTTGTAAGATGACTTGCTAAAGAAAAGATTTCAGCCTCTTTGTCATAGTCCTATGAGTTGTGCTCAAATGTTTTTACAAAATTTTATTTGTTAAAATTAGGTATTATAAGGACCACATAGACTAGGCAATTGAACAAAATAAGAACTCTCAACAACTCACAGTACTTGGCAAAGTTGGCTGAATCTCTTGAAGATAAATCATTTGTAGTTTACACACAACATGATCGTTTCATTTTTTCACAACTACACACCACAACTGCACACACACACTAAAATTAACTACTGAGTCTATTTGGAGGTATCTGGGCCTTGGTGTTTCCAGAGACCAGAAGGTACCTAAATCCTATTTGAGGACACTCGTTGGTGGTTGCGTCCCAAATGGTCGCCCACATATTGGAAGATCGAATTCCTGCAAGATCACTAGCCATTGTATGACATGAGGACTCATTGTTGCATCCAAAATGGTCACCCACTATGGTTTGTGCACAAACAATTTGTACCTAAGCACATAATTCTTAAACTTCTCTAAAGCAAACACCACTACCATTAATTCTTTTTCTATGGTGGTGTAGTTTAGCTGTGCAACCACAATGCTTCAGCTTGTGTAATGGATGTAATATGGGAATTTTATATCATCCAATTATGTAAGCATAGTCACCAAGGCATAATTTGATGCATTTTTCATAATGTTAAATGGTTTGGACTAGTTGAATGCCTATAGAATTGAAGTTTCTACAAGTTTCTCCTTTAGCTATTAGAATGCTTTTTCACATTCCTTGGTCAAAAATAATGAAGCATCTTTCTTCGTTAGCTCAACTAATGGTTTCATGATCTTAGAGAAATTCTATATAAATTACTAGTAGTAGCTAGTATGTCCAAGGAATGATTGAATATCTTTGACAGTTTCTGATTGGCAAGTAATTCCTTGAATGATCCTTATCTTTTTGGGGTCTATCTTGATCCCTACTTGTGCGATTCTATGCCCTAATACAATGCACTTGTAGACCATAAAATGAATCTTTTTCTAATTGAGACATAGGTTTGTTTCCACACATCTTTTAAGTACTTGCTCAAGGTGGTCTAGGGCTTGCTCAAATGTAGCTCCATAGGTGGAGAAGTCATCCATGAAGACTTCCATCCTATTACTGATCTGCTACTAAAAATACTTAAGATAAGGTGTTGAAATGTAGTAGGGGCATTGCATAGGCCAAATGACATTTTTTAATATGCAAAATTCCTCTAGGAACTCATAAATGTTGTTTTGTCTTGATCCTTTGGCATGATTTGGATTTGATTATAGCCACTATAATCATCCAAAAAGTTGTAATAGAAATGCCTAGAAATAGTGTCCAACATTTGATCCACAAATAACAATGGGAAGTGATCTTTAAATATTGTCATATTCAATAGCCAAAAATCAATGTAGATCTACTAGTTTTCACCTTTCTTTGGCATAATCATGAGTGGGCTAACCCACTCACTACTTGTAATGGGATTAAGAAACCCTGCCTTGAGGAGTTGTTTGATTTTCTATTTGATAATTTACTTCAATTTGGGGTTCAACTACCACTATTGATGCCTCTTTGGCTTCATGGCCAAATCAGTGTAGATATAATGCTAGCATATCCTAGGATCAATCCCCGTGAGTTTAGGATATAACCAAGCAAAGGCCATTGGCGATTTATTGACCACATTCAATAACATCTATTTCTATTCAGGAGAAATATTTGCATTGATTATTATTGGCTTTTCATTTTTTAAGAATGCATATTCCATGTCAGTAGGTAGAGTTTCTAACTCAAGGGGCTCTTATTTAGCATTTTCAAGAATTTCCAGCTCTTCCCAATAAGTATCATCATTTGCATTATCAAAGAGTTGGTGATGAACTTGCTCCAATTCATCCATGCCTTGTGTGTAGGCATATGTTAGGCTCTTAGTAGGTTCCATGAAAAGTGTGCTACTTCCAAGATTAGCTATCAACCATTGGGTACCATCCTATTTTGTGGTTGTTTTTTACAAGCACCTTGGAGATTTAGATATGCTAGCACATTAATGACATGCTTTGATAGATACATTGTTAATGACCCATAGTTTCTACATATAGTTTCACCCTATGTCACTGCATGCAATGCATAAAAATCTCTTCCTCTCGATCTTTTTGAATGCATTTTCCTAAGATATTTCCAAGGAAATGTCTTTGATGCCCAATCAAAAATCAATAGTGCTTAGCCAAGCCCTTCCCATAATGATTGGGAAGTTGGCTCACTAGGAAATCAATAGGGTAAGACCACCCAAAAATACTGGTTACAATGTCCTCCAGTAGTTCCAAGAGAATAGTGATGGATTAATAAGCCAACTCTAGTTGGATGTTGCTATTCTTGAGTGAAGATAGGTTCTAGGCCTTTTACATCTCATGGGAAATTAGATTAACACCAGAACCTGAATCTAGAAGAGCTTTGCAAGGCTCATTCCCAAAGATTTGAAGGTAAATAAGGGAACTTCTAAGATCAAATAGTTTCTTGGGAAGGTGGATAGCCTTTATCTAGTTGATTACCACATGAGTTAACATGATGGTATGCAGTCTAGGAGGTGTTTGGTCTAAAGGGGACTCAAATGAATTAGATGCAGAGGAAGATGGAGAAGTACCGTTGCCAGCCACATTTGTATATGAGGGTTTAGTTGGGCTGTTGAGTTAGAAAATAGGCCTTTTTCATGACCTAGCTTCTGAACCACTCAGCTGAGGAGCCAACTAATTTGACAACCCTCATTATGTAGTGTTGTTGTCACCAAAGTAGAATTTCTCCTTGCATTGATGGAGTAGTCGGTAACTGGGTTGAGGGTGGAAGGACATATGAAAAAGGATGAGAAGGGTAACATTGATGTGGGTTTTCCTATCTAGTGGATGGAGAATTAGTTTTGTAATACTTGAGGGGGTAGTAGTGATGTTGGAAGGTGGCATGACTAGAAGAGTCACACAGAGAAATAGGTTGCTCACCATAGTACCCATATGGATGTGGTTGCTAGTAAGGGTACTGTTGCCTTGGTGGTGGAATTTCCCATGATTGTAGGTGCTACCACTACTAGTACTACTCATATGATTATGGTGTAGCTCCACTTAGATAGTAGGTTTTTTGTTGGTGGAATTGCCTAGGATTGCCTTGAGGATAAGGTAATCTTTTGGGTGCTTGCATTCTTGCTAGTTTAGGATTCAAAGCATACACCCTAGATTCTTGCAAGTGTAACATAATGAGGGCAACATCCATTGGATGTTCATAATGGTAGATGTTACACCCACTGTCAACATCTAATTTAGTCTCCACAACTTCTTCTATTGTAGTAGCTTTGCACTTATGCCTTTGGTAGGCACATTCAACTTTTTTCTGCCTCCTATGGCCATAATCACTACTTTGTTCTTTGGAATCTTTAACAATTTTTAGAATATCTTGAAATCTACTATCCATAGAGTTCCATAACTGATCTACCTTAGCCAAAATCTTAGAGGTAAATTTTTGAATCGGCAATGTTTTCTGGTTCACCACCTCAGTAAATGATGATTCCTTCTCACTATCATAAAAGCAGATGTCCCTCTTTTTAATGGAAGAGTCCCTATTATATTATTTTACACTTTCTCATTTCATTATCTCTCATTCTTCTTTTGATACCTACTTGATCAGCCTTTGGATCTGATGGGCTCTTAGTTTTGACAATCACCTTTGGGCATAAACTTCAAGAGGTTTTCTTGTTTCTAATTAGAGCCCATCTATGATATGTTGAAGTTATTGCTATTGAGAATAATCATGACTAGAACATCTATGTAATAGAGAATGATATCAGCCCATGAAGACATCCAAGGACTCATATGTTTCGTGCTTCCAACCCTAGATATGCCTTTATGTGCCTTGTAGGAATTCTCATTGCCTCTTTGATGCTTAGCATGTTTTGGGTAGTGAGAAAAGGATCATCATAGCCATGATGTTGATGCCTACGATGTCCTCTCCTACCTATTCATTCATGGTGATAGGCCTTTCTTGAATGCCTACACCCTAGATGTTGACTTGCCCAATAGTCCCTATGACCATCTTAGTCTCATTGATCACCTACATCACAATTGTGCCCCCTGTAGTTGCATTCAGAGTGAAAAGAGGAAGAAGATGATGATGAAGGTGAAGAGGAAGGAGGACTAGAATCATCATGATACCTACCACCCCCTCTTTGGTGGTTGTGGTCATGATCATGATCTTGCTACTTATTTGCATCCCAACCATGACTCTCCTCTTTAGATCCCCCTTTATCATGGGATCTATTCTTACTAGAACTAGGATTATGTACCATGGACTACAAGTTCTGGTTTTGACCTCCTTCACTAAAGTCAAATAGAGGAGTCTTTGTATATGGAAAATCCCTAGAGAAGGGTTTTTCTCTACCTTTTTGATACATCAGGAATGGGGAATCATTAGACCACTTCCCCTTCACAGATTTGTAATGTTGCTATAGCTATCAATCCCTTAGGAATTATGCATTAGTGAGATGATATCCTTAGCATCACTATCTTGCACAACATATTTAGCATGCAGCCCCTGGATGCCCAATTGCATAAGGGTTTGTTGAAGCATCACAAGAATGGATCAATTGGATGGAAACATAATGTTGCCCTCCATGTCTAGCCACCATAGTAGTTCATCCTGGTGTAGGATGAAGGTGAAATTGGATACATACTTATTAGGATGAGCATGTAACACTTTGTATTATTGGGGGACTTTCTGATTTACTCAATCAGACTTGGGTGGAGAATCACTCCTATGAGAAAAAGACATTTTGTATTGGTAGACAAGCAATGCAGTGTGCTTTCTTATAGCTGTTGTAGCTATATGAAGTATTATATGACTTTAGGGTTCATTCCAATGATGTTAAATAATTTTTTACTAACTTCTAGATAACACATGTAAAAAACTCAAAGTCCCCAACAATGATGCCAATGATGAGGGACCAATAGCCCTATGCTCAACCATATGAATCACAAGCATTCACGTGTGATCTGGTGAATTTCTATAGACCTTAACTTCCTAGGTACACTAGTTCCAAGATGTGAAATCTAATTGTGATGATCATTATCTTCCCAACTACACTTGTAAAGCTTAGTTGTATGGTTAGGTGTAATTGAGGCACATGATTTTTATTATTTTATATTTTATTTACCTAAAATTAATAGCAAGTTGAAACTTTAATTATGAACCAATTTAACTAATTTGATTACTAATTAATAAGTAACTATCCTAACATAAGTATTTGATCCCACTTTCCATACACATCCTAAACATGTATAATGTTGTTGGATTACCAAACATTAAGCATTGTTGGGATTATCAAGCATCATTCACATGCTAGAAGTGGTTGTACTTATGTGCATAATTAATTGCTATTTAATCTAGCTAGCTTAATTTAAGTTAATTTTTTGGAAGCATTAAAGGAAATTTCACAAAACATTAAATGCATGAATAAAATAATTAATCTAGCCAAGGTGCTACAAGGTTTATTAGAAAGTTTGTCTTTATTACTCCACACACTGCTATGCTTAGGTATAATAGTACTTGAATAAAGATCCATATACTCAATGACTCCTACTGCAGGCACTTTGGAAAATATTCTAACTATGGAGAAAAGAAACTGCAAGAGCTCTACTATGTTATGATAAAACTTATGCCCAAATCATGTGCCCAAGTGCTATATTTCTATGTTGGCACACATCCTATGATATTAGATATCTGACATTAGTTTTTGGGCCTTGATATTGAAGCTAACAAAAACACACTTCATCACAGCTGAACATTTGAATTTCTTGACTAATATTATCATAGTTAGTATTTTGGTAAGGAAGCTTTCTCCTACAATCATAGTGCATGCCATTATCTATTTCCTTATTACTTATGTTTTTTGTTTGATTTGTTAGTGAGTACTAATCTTAGCTTATTATTTTTGTGATTAATTAGATTCATAATTTTGATAACATGTAGGTAATTTCACTTAATTGGAATGCAATTTTCCTTAAGTGCAATCTAAATTTTCTCTTAATTAATTTTAATTTTGCTTAAGATATAACTAAAATTTGTTTTTGATTTACTAAATTTCACTTTTGTTAACATATTTAAAGTTGTAAAAGCAAAAATGTAAGTTTTAGATGGACTAAAATGTTTTTATTTTCTTATGTAATTTTTAATTATTATTGTTACTTTAAGCGAAATTAATTATGACCAAAAATAAAATTGAATTGTATTTTAACCAAAATTAAAATGGCTTTTTAATGTAAAAAAATTACTATAGATAACAATGAATTTAATTCATCAATAATTTTTATGAAATCATTTCCCTTTTACATAAAAGTTATTTTTCTTAAACATAAAAGTGTTCACTGTGATTTAACATTCCTTCTTTTGACGTTTGAACTTAGTATGTGCGGCATGCATCCTTGATGAAAAAAATGTCATGCTTTGAGTCAATGAAGGTCCTTGATAGGCCTTAAATATTCGATGTCTTCCCATAAAATGCTCTAATTCACTTTGTGATAAGTAGTGAGGTACCCTTACACCTAACCATATGAATTACTAAGGAATTCATGTGTGATTCAATTGAATTCCATGGATTCTTAGTGTTCTCATACATAGGATTCAATCTAGAAGGTGAATCTAATTGTGGAACAATCATTGCCTTCCTAACTACACTTGTGAAGCTTAGTTGCATGGTTAAGTGTAATTGAGGTACCTGATTTTTATTATTTTATATTTTGTTCTTCTAAGGTTGGTAGTAGATTGAGAATAAATTAACTAACTAATTCAACTAATTTAATTGTTGATTAATAACTAACTATCCTAACATAAGCATTCGGTCCCACTTTTCATACACATCCTAAACAGATACAACACTACTAGGCAACCAAGCATTAAGCGCTACTAGGATTACTAAGTGTTATACATATACTTGAAGTGGTTATACTTATGTATGCTAGTCTATTTATGTTAATTAATTAATTAATTAAAGTCTTAATCATTATATCCTAATAAATAAATCATCAAGCTAGTTCAAGTGCTACAAGGTTTATCAAAAAGCTCATTTTTATTGTTGCATACACTATGGTGCTCAAATACAATAGTACTTAAATAAAGATCTATACTGAAACACCGTGAAAATTTCAAGGTCTCAACGGTTTAGCAAAAAACTGGTGATTCAAGCAAAGTGTCGCAACAAGGCATGGCACAGCAAGTTCCTTTTTAGTTAAAAGCCTGTCTTGCCATGCTACACGGCACAATACAAATGAATTCCAGAAGACAGAGCAAAGCAACGGGTGCACAACGACAAGCTTTCAACTTTGCAAATTCTCTATGTTTCAAGAACCTTAACTTTTGGCATATTATGCTACATTACGCAACATGGCGTAATGCAGTGTAATTTCAGAAAGCAATCCATCACAACATCAAGGACAGAGAATGCCCAAGACTTCAACAACACTTCAATTTTTTGCAGGTGCGCTATTTTACGCTGAATTACGCTATGAAGCGTAATCTAGCGTGGTGCAACGTAATCTAGCATGGTGCAGCATAATATAAGCATAGAAAAAAAATGGCATAATACAAGCATCAGCAGTCCATATGACACAATATGCTCTACAACAAATTGTAGCATAATCAAGAAATAGCCTGTCGCCAAAGCCCCAACAAGAGTAGTTTACGACACGTTACGCTTTAGAGCGTAAGGCAATGTGGCGCTACAAGCTTCAACAACCATCACATCAAGTCAATGACATTTTGTAAATTCAAGACACACAACATGTAAACCGTATCTTTCTCTTAACCCTAACCTTATAAATGTTCCAGTTGACAAAGATCAAAGGGGGCAAAAATTTCTCCTAAGATTGATGAATCTTCTCTGTGAGTGATTTTTCTCTTCTATTGATAATCGTTGATAGCTTTTTACAAGAGAACAAAGAGGATTTGTAATTGCAAGAATATCGAAGGCAATTGGCAAGAATCTTTAGTCAGGAATAATAGGTTGAAAGACATTATGCTTCGAGACTAACTTCCTTGTACACAGATTCGCTAGAATAAGGTAGATCAACCTTTTCTTTCTTCATCTTTGAATAGCCTTCTTATTTTTGGTGTGTATTTCACTTAAATCAAAGTCTACTTGTAATCATTGTATCTAATATATTTGGTTCATGAGTTGAATCCCAAATCTTGGGATTTCCTGCATTCTAAATTTGATCTCTTATCCTTATTTACACAAATCTCGCAAATCGCTTTAAATTGATTACATTGTTTTCAATTATCTTCGAAGTTAACAATATTACATTTTCTCATAAAGAACCATCATTTTTTCATCCAAATATCACAAAATTTTTACTGATCAAGTAAGTCCCTGTCTGATCGACAAGACCGTTCAGGGCACCTCAGATTCATTTTCTCTCTAGCATGGTCCTTGCATGGATCCGGGGTTAAAATTGTGTACACGGACTTTCGTTCAGTATTTCCAGCGATTGATATTTTCCATCATTACAATTTTCTAGCACTAGAAGGAGGGCCTCATATACGATCCGCATTTTACAGGTAGTCTTGTAAGCTGTCTATACCCATTGTCAGTCAACGTAAACATAATACCACCGAGGTTGTTTACGAGATTGTGTGGTGCAGATCGGTCCCTGCGATGATTCCTTTGGAATCCTACAAGATCAAAAGCCCTGATTATTATCTTAGTTTGCCTTTGTCCTTGCGATCTTTATTCTTATCATTATTATTTACCAACCGTGTAGAGAATGACTACATCAACTACCGCCGTTGACACTGCCAACCTTGAGAACGCTTGGACCATGCAAGTTACACCTCATATGGTCAAGCAACCATTTAGTCTGGTGTGACCACACCACTCCTTTAGGCTACGAAATAAGGAGCCTGAGGGACATGCTCAGTGCAGGGAACACTACAATTTCCTCTGTGCTAAATTAGCAACAAACCTGCCTATGTATCCACAAGAACTCGAGGAAAAACAAGAGTACGAGTTCATGTACTGAAATGGGAAGGAACTCATTCCTACACCTAGCACCATCATACCCCTGACAGAGCAACAAAAGTGAATCCTAGATTAGATGCTGATGGCGAAGATATCACCAGAATAGCTAGAAGTCTTGTTCCGTGATGAGATGCTTCACGATGGACAAGATGATCTAGACTCTCACTCTGAAGGAGGTAGTCATGCTTATTTCACCATGGCCCCTCCTTCCACGAGGTCTCGTGTAAATCCATTGTTCATGGTCACCATACCTTTGACGTTATCTAACACCAATCGAGTCCCGCACTCACTGTGTTTACATTTTCTCTCTTCGACTATCTTCCTGGGTGATAGTTCATTAGAAATCATTCCTCAGTAGGTGCAATTACCTAATCCACCTCATCGTGAACCTGCGCCTATGCCACCGCACGTGCACATGATACCTACGTCGCAATTACCTATAACACCAACCTTGCTCTCGACTGACATGACAGGGATGGCCACCATAGCATGGTGGGCTTCCACCATGTCTTTCGTTGTGCATCTTGCACAAATGTCCCATCATCCCCATCATCAAAGCCAGGTCTTACAAGTGCTAAACCTAGTTGTAGGATCGCTGTCTGTACCCCCAGTTACACAAACAGTCTATCCAATAGCGCAACTGATGGTGGTGGCCCTATCCGCACCAACTACCAGATGGTGGATGCCACAAGCGGCACCACCTGCAAGGACCATCCCAATAGCATTGACCATTGGCCAAGTTGCGGCCTCTGTTGCACCACCCAGTGTGGCTCCTCCCACCATTCCACAAATGAATTCATCGCCTACAGGTCTGGACCAAGCTTTCCAGCTCATTTAGATCCTTACAGAAGAGGTCAAGCATCTCAAGGTTGTTGGTTCTGACATGATACAAGTCATGGATTTCTACCATGAGAATCCTATTAGTCCAGCAGTTCCTGTCCTATCATTTCCACTGGGATGCCCCTTCCCCATTTTACAAAATACAATGGGGAAGGTGATCCCAATGCCCACCTAGTTAGTTTCAGGTCAGAGTCCTTATTATTGCAACAATGGCCACATACTATAATCTGCATTTTTGCTATGTCCTTAATGGGTAAAGCTCTAGACTGGTATCGAGCCCTCCCACGTGCCTCCATTTCAACTTTAGAGGATCTATTAACTCAGTTTGTGACCTGTTTCAAGTATAACCTAAAGCTGAAAGTCACACTGGACCAGCTCATGGGAGTTAAGCAAGACTCGCTTGAGTCAGTCCAAAAGTTCATACAGCGGTGGAGCACCACCTTGAATGAAATCCGCAAACCCATCGCGGAGGCCCATCTACTGGCAATCTTTAAGGGAGCAGTTAACAACTTTATCAAGTCTAAGCTATATTACCTCACTCCCCCCTCCCTCAGCTAAGCCTTTGCTCAGACTAAGAGTATTCAAGATGTGGTGGAGGCTAGCAAAGATTTGGCATATGTGGTCCACAAGAATGCCCACAGCAAAGGTAAGGAAAAAGGAAAAGCCACGACAATGATGGTTGCAGTCATTACTGAAGGGGCCAAGAAGAAGAAAAATAACAGGAAAACACCTGTAGAGTCTGTTGAGCCAACAACTAGCTCAAACAGTGCTAATTAAGAAACTCCTTCTGTCCCTAAAGCACCTCCATAGCCAAGGCCTAAATTTGAGCGTAAGGGTCACTCAAATTATGCGACCTTACGTGTAAAGCCTTCTAAACTCCTCAAAAAATTACTAGGAACTAGCCATATTCAACACAAGATGGTATCCGAGGAGGCTCTGAAATGCCACATGTGCCATTGTGAGCTACTCAAGAACCCTTCTTTGGCCCAACCTAATGAACCACCAGTTCCCAAAAACTTTAGGTTGGACCAATTATGTGACTACCACCAATTTTGTGGCCATGACAAAGACTACTGTTGGGTGTTGAAGGATGACATTTAGTGTCTGATAGAACAAGGTGACTTGATCTTGGACAACAGTAGCCTGACACGCCTAGAAAACCAGGCCATGCATGTGTACCAAGACTCGTTAAATGAAAATAATGTAGGGTACACAATCAATGTGGTAGGGGTAGAGGGCGATGATCAAGTGTAGCTGAAGTGACCTTTCGTGTTGTGAACGTATCCTCACTCACCCCAAACAATAGGTTTGTTGGCATTGAAGAGTGGTGCTCCAAGGCAACCTTTCATCCTTCGAACTCCATCTCAGAACACTTCCCGATAGCTCCCTATCATTAAAGCCATGGCCCAACCCATGCCTACACCCAGGGCACCCTTAGTTATTAGGGTGCCAAAATCATCACCCGCCCCTCCTATGCAGGGACAATCTTCTAAATCAACCTCTCTTACTATTGATATGGCCAAGGACCCTCTTATGTTGGGGTTTCCCAAACCTAAACCCCTTGCTTCTATACCCTTGGCCCCACTTACTAAAAATGAAGAGGTTACATGAATGTAATTATCTCCTCCTGGTCAAAGGAAACGCAACCCTCGACCAAATGTCACTCCTCCCCGTGAAATTTGCCTCTTAAGGCGAATGGAGGAGGAAAAGGGTGACAAGCAGCCTGATCATGGGCGGGATCTCTTTGATGCCCTTACACAAGTCAAATAGGCTCTAAAACAAAAAAATAGAACATTGAGCCTTTATGACTTACTCATGACATCATAGACACATCGTGAAGCTATGGTTCGCATGCTAACATCCATATCTGTGGACGAGAGCCTACCGGCGGATGAAGAAGAAATTCATTCTATCATGCTTTCCCTCACCGTTAAAAAACCTGATCCCACCCTGCTGACCTTTCACGAAGAATCCATTAAGGACAACCCTAAAGGTTAGGTGACAACGATTCCCATGTTCATCACCATCCGAGTTGACCAACACCGAATCCGGAGAGTACATGTAGATGATGGGGTGGCCACTAATGTCATCCCTTATCCCATAGTGGATAAATTAGGCTTGATTGATCAGATTGGTCCTATAGCAATGTCATGCCTAAAGTCATTCAACGGGGCATGAGTGTAGGTCAAAGGGATGGTCCACATCAACTTTGTGGCAGGGGACCAGTTCCCCACAGATGCTACGTTTATCGTCATCAAGGAGATGCCTGGATTCAATTTGATCCTTGGGAGGTCTTGGTTAGCCCAACTGAGGGCAGTTTCATCACCATCTATCAAGAGATCCATTTGCCCTATGCAAGAGGAGAAGTGGTCATCTGTGGTGATGAAATAACCCCTCAGGCTGTTAATAACATAGAAATAGAACAAGGGTCAAAAATCGAAACGCTTGAGGATCAGTTCCCTGCCCAAATATCCGAGCAAGCTGAAATAGTGGTTGATGACAGCCTAACTTAGGCCAAACTACTGTTCTAAGGAGAATATTGTGGAGTGAAGGAAACAGGCCATAAATCTCCCCGTCCTTATGCATCATTAAAGATCAAAGGAATTAAGAAACAACTGCAAAGTTAGCCGATAAACAATGTTGCCTAACTATTACAGTTCCATCATCTATTCTAGTCACACTTACTAGTTATACTCATTATATTTACGCATGTATTTATGCTTTCCACTAGCTAGTCTCATTATGTTTATGTTTATGTTTATGTTTCCACCGGTTGTCTTCCTTACTCCTATTACTCAAAGGCCTAAAATAACCTTAAACTAGCAATTTCATTTACGCTTTGTACCTAAATTAATCCATGGCCCGAAATGGCCTAAAACTAATCGCAGCCTACCATGGTTTGAAACTGGCAACTTAATATTTATTTGATTCCTTCACTTACATAGCAGGACCCGAAATGGCCTTAAACTATCTAGGGCCCGAAATGGCCTTAAACTATCCATGGCCCAAAATGGCCTAAAAGTAATTATAGCTTGCCATGGTTTAAAATTGGTGACTTAATATTTATTTGATTACTTCACTCATATAGCAAGGGCCCAAAATGGCCTTAAACTATCTAGGGCCCGAAATGGCCTTAAATTATCCAGGGCCCAAAATGGCCTTAAACTATCCATGGCCCAAAATGGCCTTAAACTATCCATGGCCCGCAATGGCCTTAAACTACCTATTTCAATCACAGCTTACCCCCACACTACTCAAAGGCCTGAAATGGCTGTAAACTAAAAATTTCATTTACACTTTACATTTGAACTATTCAGCAGCCCGCAATGGCTTCAAACTAGTAACTGCATTAACGTCACACTCTTAAAACTAATTACGATTTATCATAACGTCAAAACCTATGATCCTACTTACGCTTTACATAAAAAGAAAATAATAAAATGAACATCAAAATGAACACCAAAGTTTCTATCAACTACGTTAAAAGAAAAAAAATATTGTCTCTTGTTTCGTTACACCACAATAAAACCCGAGGCTAATTCAGCCACGCTATGCGTCTCCCTTGTTACCACTATCTCCTGTATCCCCCAGTTCAACTTCTACTTCAAGGAGATGATCCTCATAGGGGCCACCCTTTGCATGAGCGATCCCTTTGTGAGGGCAGCCCTCTTCATGAGGCTCTTCAATAGGGGGTTTCTCACCATGGCATCAACCAGCTTCATTACACTCTACTTGTAAACCCTCTTCATGAGGACCACCACCTTCATTAGCTTCACCCTGCTGAGGATTCTCCTTAGGTCATTCCTACGATCAGACATGATACTTGTATTAACAGCGTCACCAAAACTAGGTATAACAAAAATGCAATAATACTACAACTTACCTATGATGGTCTTGCATCAGCAGCAAAGGGGACTTGTTCTAAGCCAATCCACAAACATTGCATGATTTTGTCGTCGGTGAGCTCAGACGAAACCCCATCCCCTAGATTAGTTCTAGCCTTGACCTTCTCCTTCTCCATTGGAGTCCATCGGGGTGGTTCGGGGAAGAAAGAAGGGATGGTAGTCTCACCCCTAGGAAGAGTCACTTCCCTTTCTGGAGAGGCACTCATCATCACTTGCTCCTAGAACTTCTCAAATGCTTTGGAAGCACCAATAACATCAAGGAATAGCTGAAGGGATTGAGCCTCAACAGCAGAATCCCTGTAATGTTGATGATAGGTAGCGCTTTCCTATTTATAGACATGTTTATGATCTTTCTGCATCTACCCCCACTCTTGGATACTCGCACTAAAGTCCTTCCAGTCCTGGTTCTTCTGAGTTAGGAAGTCCATATGCATACGCTTCTTGACTAGTTCACAACTAGTCTGAACACTGTTCTTGATGACACTCCAATAACAGGCATAGTCAATAATAGCTGTCCTCCAGTTCTCTTTTCCCATTCCCTAAGTTTGCAGGAATTCGTTCTGTGATCTTAAATCCCCAACCTCATCATGTAGAGCCACCCTCTCCTTCTCTGACCTTTGCAACTACTTCCAAAGGTTGTCGTTTATGCTTTGACATTCCCATAAGGAGTGAGTGAAGTGTACAACACATTTATGCATCTCATTGTAAATGTTGCATGACATGATGGTCGCTTCTGATGGGGGTTCGGTGGCGTCTAAATCGATAGGCTCTGACGGATCCCATCTGATGCAAGCTCCTAATAACATAGAAATGACAGTTTGGCATAATTAGGTAGTGTAATGCCATAGTAAAATAACCTCTATGTAATGATTATAATGTATCAGCTTCAGGATCAATTTGCTCTAAGCGACCAATCATGTCCTGGACGACGCCTTCCATGAAGGCGAATTTATCAGGAAATTCGTCCCAGGATCGAGTCGCCACTGTTGCCAAGTGTAAGCTTTGGTCAACTATTACGTAGAATACATTCCATATAAACTAGTACAACCTTTATGATGACTAGTACAACCTTTAGAAATTTTCTAGAGTCTACTATGCTATACAAATTAATTTTATCGAGTAACAAACCACTTTCCTTGTCTAGTTCCAGCCGAAAGGACTTTAGCATCCTCAACTGCTACTTCCTTTTCCCGTGTAGGAGCTTGTTCACTCCTTTCCTTATTGACTAGGGCCTCTTCTTTCAAAACTAGGGCCCCTTCTCTGCACCGTAAGACTATAGCCCTAGTTTCAGGGGTCAATCATTCCACAACCTTTTCCTTCGTTGTTATACAACATAGCTAGTTAACATAAGATTTCACTTTTGTTCAACGAATATTACGCTACGCAATGGCACCTCTACATAAATCATAACCATTAGTACATTTTGCCACTTACCTCCTAGAGGATTACTCCTCTAAAACCTGATTTGCATCTTTTTCCCCATACCACCCGCTGGTTCGACAGATTCCTTGGTCAAATGAGGCTTTTTTCGTAGCACTGATGAATCCACTATCTCGATGGCTAGATGCTTCCCCCTTGATACATCGCCAATGTAAAAGGGGGGTGCCCCACCCTTGCTATCTTGGCCCCATGTTCAAGGTGCCACCATACTTCTAGTTGTTACTGACAAGGACTCCCTGATCCCTTCAGGAGGGTCTTGCGATCGGATAGTGCCAAAGACATGGGAAATCCATGGTTTGAAAATTTGGCTGCGGTCTTGTTGCACCCAGACCCCATTCCTATGGAGTACTAGAAATTCAGAAAAATGCTAGAAACAAGCTATGAAGAAGGTGAAATGCACATTGAAATGAGACTCAAGCTTCTTACGAAGCTTGACCATCTCAACGCGCAAGCCTTCGACAAAATAGCTCGCCCAATTGAATCGTGTCCCCTGCTCCATGACCTCTCACATAATTCGGGCTTGCTCAATAGTGAGGAATCTCCCTTGCGAGGGTGTCTTGGGGAAGGCCCAGGCCCGAAAAAGGGGGTAAATAGTATGGGCCAGCTCCAACTCGATCCTTTCAGTGAGGATTCCCTTAACTTCCTTCTTAACCCCTAGCCATTCCTCTATCTCTTGCTGGTACTTGGAACTCCTCTTTGACTTTTCCTTTGTAGGAAAATTGTCGAAGGGAATGCCAAAGAGATCAGCAAATAGTTGAGCATCAATGTCAAAATTTACGTGCACATTACGCACACGTATGCAGAGACGCTCAGCTTCTTCACTGAAGGAGTTGACTAGGGTCAACATTTCACCTGCAGTAGCATCAGCGGTTATGGCCAAGAATAGGTCCATCAGTCCAGCCTCCCAAAGATTATTGGTTACCAAAATTGGGGCTAATCTATGGTTGAGCCAATGTTGTGCCTCCTTTATATCACCATAACGAAAGAGGAGACTGTTGGCCTCATGACCGGAGGCCATCATCGTAATCTCCCGTGATTCCCTGACTGTTAATAAAAAATAATAGTTAAGCCGAGGTAGTAAAAAATGAGATGACTTTATACATCATCATCAACTAATAACATTGATACAATTCATCATCATGATAAATCTTACCAGGCCCAAAAGGTAAAGGAAATAGAGGGATTTTCCTTTGCACATCTGCAACGGTAAGAGGAGGGTCCAAAGTCCACTCCCTATCTAGCCATTCAAGTTTCTTACACCTGGAAAAGAAGTCAATGTAACGGGTAGGGTATTCTGGGATCTTGAATGCCAGTTGTCCCATGACGGTAGCCCGTACATTGCTGATAAAAGTAAATTCCCTTTAGCCCTTTCTTGGTCATCGACACATACGGTAATAGAGCATTCAAGTTAGCAGATATCGACGAGAACGAGCTACCAAATCCAGTGAATCATCTGTATCTAAAGCAGTACGACATCTAAGCATCGAATCAGCTCAAACTCAAGTAACAAACGTACGCTATGATGTAAAACTGGAAAAGTTGTACACGTCCGCTATGACGTAAAACTGGAAATTCTTGCATGCGTCCACCAAGACGCTAAACTGGTAAAGTTTCTAACCATCTACCATGATGTGAAATTGGCAAGGTAAGCACACATCTGTTGAGATGCTAAGCCAGCACAAACTTATCCCTTGGTCATGACATAAAACTGACACCCACAACATGGTCTGCTAGGATCATAAACTAGCTCTTCCACCATCCGCTACGATGTAAAACTAGTAGGTTTCAGTCTTCCTAGACATTAAATTGGGACCACGGTCTACTGAGACTTAAAACAAGCAATAACGGTCAACCAGGATCCAAAACTGGAATCTATCAATAGGCAATCCATGAAGCAAGCAAGCATGATCATTCTTGCACTGCATCCCTACCAGATAGAATGGGTAAGGCGTTGGGACAAACGCAACGCCGCTACCCCACCGGTATCCTACTGATCTCTCAGATAGGCTGAAAGGCATGCTACTGATCCCTCGGAGATGTTTCTACGATAGCCACTCTGTAGTTGTAGTTCTTGGGATCAACTTCACTGCTTGCGGCCCAGAAGAAACTATGGTAATCCATAGTCTCAGCAGCCTCCATCCATCGCCGTCACCAGACTCCAGCTTAGTAGATTCATCTAACTTGTTCTTTGCCTAATCATTTGAGCAAGATGAATCTAGCTGTCGACGGTAACTTCAGGAACCATGGCATCAACATTGGGACCCTTGCTCCTTGCTACGGTCCTTGTTTCGTACCCTATGCTCTCCTTTTCGCTTTGGACGACACTTGTTTCAACAGCCTCCCTCCTTAGTGATCAGGACGTTTATTTTTGGCTCTTTGTTCTCTGTTATGTTTTGTAGGTTACTTGTTACAACAACATTGATTGAGAATACTTTCATTGGAAGGTGAGGTGTTATGGCGTTCTGAGGTGGCTGCTCAGACTAGCTTGGCTACTTGGAAGTGCAAACCCTACTTATTCCTCCATTGGATACATTACTTTGTTTTCCCCTTTCCTTATCCTTACAATTGTCTTGACCTTCTTTTCTGCTTGTACAAAACATGAGCATTAAGTCAATCCTTTTGCATCATCATGTCCACAAACAGGCATAACGCAGTTCGCCTTGTGGGATACAATCTGCATTTTCTTCAAAAAAAAAGATGTAAAACAACTCATCCAGGCCATGTGGGTGTAATGCAACTCATCCTTGCAAGCCCCTCATATGCAGTATGATGACGTAATCTTTCACAAACACATTAGCGAAAGGATGTAATAACTTGTTCGGAGAAGCTTCATGTTTATGTATTTGAGTCTTCCCCGAACCTACCATCTCTAACTCCTGTAAGATTCCTCCTATACTCTATTTCCCTTCATCTTTGCACTTCTAAGTTTGACAGAATGCCATTTGAGCAATATCCAACAAATGTTGTTGATGCCTTTACCTCTCCAGTGTTTCGTATTCTTTGTTGATATCATTTGGGCAAGCCCTCTAAATGTCAAAAAAGAGGGGCCATTGAAACACTGTGAAAATTTCAAGGTCTCAGTGGTTCAGCAAAAAACTGGTGATTCAAGCAAAGTGTCGCAACAAGGCGTGGCACAACAACTTCCTTTTCAGTTAAAAGCTTGTCCTACCACGTTGCGTGGCATAGTACAAATGAATTCTAGAAGACAGAGCAAAGCGATAGGTGCATAGCGGTAAGAATTCGACTTTGCAAATTCTCTATGTTTCAAGAACCTTAACTTTTGGCATATTATGCTACATTACGCAACATGGCGTAATGCAGCATAATTTCAGAAAGCAATCCATCACAACATCAAGGATAGAGAATGCCCAAGACTTCAACAACACTTCGATTTTTTGCAAGTGCACTATTTTATGCTGAATTACTCTATGAAGCGTAATCTAGCATGGTGCAACGTAATACAACCATAGACAGAAATGGCATAATAGAAGCATCAGCAGTCCATACGACACAATACGCTCTTCAGCATATTGTAGCATAATCAAGAAATAGCCTATCGCCAAAGCCCCAACAAGAGTAGTTTACGACGTGTTACGCTTTAGAGCGTAAGGCGGTGTGGTGCCGCAAGCTTCAACAACCACGACATCAAGTTAATGGAATTTTGTAAATTTAGGGCACATGTCATCTAAACCGCATCTTTCTCTTGACCCTAACCTTATAAATGCTCTAGTTGACAAAGATCAAAGGGAAAAAAATTTCTCCTTAGATTTGACGAATTTTCTCTGTGAGTGATTTTTCCCTTCTGTTGATAATCGTTGATAGCTTTTAACAAGAGAATAAAGAGTATCAGTAATCACAAGAATATCGAAGGCAATTGGCAAGAATCTTTAGTCAGGAATAGTAGGTTGATAGACATTCTGCTTTGGGACTGACTTCCTTGTACACAAATCCACTAGAACAAGGTAGATCAACCTTTGCTTGCTTCATCCTTGAATAGCCTTCTTGTTGTTGGTGTGTATTTCACTTAAATCAAAGTCTACTTGTAATCATTGTATCTAATATATTTGGTTCATGAGTTGAATCCCAGATCTTGGGATTTCCTGCATTCTAAATCTGATCTCTTGTCCTTATTTACATGAATCTTGCAAATTGCTTTAAATCGATTACATCATGTTCAATTATCTTCGAAGTTAACAATATTACATTTTCTCATAAAGAACCATCATTTTGTCATCCAAATATCACAAAATTTTTATTGATCAAGTAAGTCCCTGTCTGATCGAAAAGACTGTTCAGAGCACCTCAGATTCATTTTCTCTCCAGCACGGTCCTTGTACAGATCCTGGGTTAGAACTATGTACATGGACTTTCGTTCGGTATTTCCAGCGACCGACGTTTTCCGTCATTACATATACACTCCTTGACTCCTACTATGGGCACCTAGAAAATTATTCTATCTGTTACAGAAACAAATTACAAGAGTTTCGCTAGCAATTGAAATTCTAACTCTCAATAACACAACTGGGGTGTTGTATTTATAGACCTACTAGGGTGCCATGTTAATGGTACACATCAATGTGATAAACCCTAGATTGATAGGAACCCATCGATGGGATTGCATTGATGACATCTAATTAATGTAGTTGACCAAAGACTCTTTGTCATACAAGCACAACTGAATGAAAACTAATCTTTGAGTTCCTTACAAAATTGAGAAGGTATGGGATTATTAATTACTATATGACACAACAAAATGTCATTGGAATGTGATTTGAACTTGGTTTGAATATTGGACCAAAATGGCTAATGATTACATTAACCATCAATAAAATATAAAAAATCATTATGCCTATGGTAAGATACCTCATGTCTTGATTTCTACAATCCCTTCTATGTCCAGTTCATCTCTCTTTATGAATAATCATAACTTGTGGATTTTTGTAACATAGTGTAATTTTCCTAACTTGGTGATACTAACATGTGTGTGTTGCAAAATTGTTATGCATTACATTGAACACCTTGGATGCCTATCGATACTTTTAGGTGTGGTTATACAAGGGTATTAATGACTAAATCCTCCTTTAGGAAGGATCCACTTGTATAGTTATTGTCTCTTATACTTGCCAAGTGATTCCACATCATCTTGAGCCTTCAAACGTCAATAAATATTAATAAAAACTTCCCTTATCACTCAAACTATCAATTCCAATAACATGAGCTCATTACCCATCTCAACAATCTTATCAACACTTCATGAACTTTAATAGCCCAAGATTACCAATTTGTGAATTTTCTATGCAAAATTCTTGAAAACTATGCATCATCCATAGTCCAAGATCTTATGAACGTGATTTATACCTTCCAAACATTCTAAATGACACATTTTTTATCCTCAAATATTATAGAAAAATGTGAATTTTTTGCCAAGAGAGATTTTACCATTTTTGTTCTACAAACTGAGCTCTAACCTTCCAACTTTTGACCCTCAGAACTCCATACTTGTAGCTTCGATTTTCGTTCTTCTTGAACCTATTTGATCATAGAGATCTCAACTTAGTTGTGGGGGTGTGCCTAGTGGGATATAACAAAAATTGGAGTTAGAATTTGCTTATGCTTGAAAGGTATTATAAGGGTAAGCATGAAGGGAAACTAAAATTTTTTTAACAAAAATTAATCACATTAATGCTAGAAAATCTTAAATAATCCTATTAATGAACCATAATAACCATTATGAGTCATAAATAAGAATGAAATGGACAACTATCAATGGTTATAATAAAATTAACACTTATGGGATTTCTTTTTGAAAATTTTTCTAATTCTGCAATCATAGTAAGCTAAGAATTTAATCTAACTATGGGTATGAGAAAGGAAAGGATTTATCAAAATTAGAGAACACATTCTAATAATTACTAAATCCTTAATGATTGTATATGATTCGAGAGAGAGGAGCAATAGGAGGACCCTGACAGCCAACAAGCAAACCACCAAGAGGCCAAATAAGAGCATAAGAGCCACACATAGAATATGTGAAGAAAGAGTCTCAATTTTTTAGTATCCATCAAGAAACTACTATGATTAGATAGCCAGCTTAGGAGAAGGTTGAAGAACCACAAGTACAAGGATAGTGCCTCATGTTATGACAATAATGACTCTAAATTATCCAAGAGAAGACACTTCTAACCACAATAACTATGGAGATGAACTTTGGTTCATTTGTAGAGTTTTTTATAGAGGTGGTAAGGAAACAAATCCAAGCATCACAACTATGGCCCACCCTTTCAAATAGTGGCAAATGGTATCTATGGGAAAATTACTAATTTTGGCATAATAAAGAAGAGGTTTCTATAGTCAAAATCAAAGGAGTCTCTGTTTCATATTCAATTAAGGTGATAGTAGAAGCTCTAAATGTGTCCAATGAAGGGGCAAGATTAGCACATCTATCCACAAGATCAAACATAGAAATGAGAAAACTATGGTTAAAGAGGATGTATGACAAAGAAGATAAGGAGCATAATGAGTTAACTCTAAAGGAAAGAATTTATTTTAAAATTGGCACATACCACCTATTTCCCACAAAGATATTGAATATATTATTCACCTATGTAGCCAAAGGAAGTGTGAAATTGATGGGAAATTACAACACCAATCTTGCACAACTCTATTTTATGGAGATTCAAAGGTAGTTTAAAGAAGAGAAGGCAGGGAAGCTTACAATTCCATTCTCTTGGCTAATCAAAAAGCTATGAAAACATGCTAGAATCCTAGGATACATTAATGACATCATTAGGAAGGTCCAAAATGCCTCATATGATAAAATTCTTAAGCCAACATCACCAAAGAAAGATCAGGTGGATGAAAAAATAGAAGCTGGGAAAACCACGCAAACCATTGAACAACAACAACAAGTGGAACCTAGTGGTGAGCAGTAGTAATAACAATAGCAATAGCAACAACAAGAAAAATAGAACAGTAAGTTCCAGCATTGCCACTGTAGGTCTATAGACCATCAATGAGTTATCTCTAACAAATCACAAATACTATCAGTTGGGGAACATGTGAGAAGGCCAACCTCTATAGAGTAAGTGATAGTGCTATGTAGCCCATAGTTTCCACAAATCCTATAAGTGAATAGATATCTTTACCATTAGGAGGAGAGGTCGAAAGATCATAATAGATCTTTAGGAATGTTGCATCATTCCTAGTAATGCTTGAAATAGGAGAAGGAGAAACAGTTGTGGTTATGCTACATCAAGATGCAATAGGAGGCATAGAAATAATCATGGACCACATCAAGGAATCTTTCAATGTACTTATTATGTTGGTAGCTAATTTAACTAGAGCAAGGAATGCTCAAATGTTAGCTAGTACCACTCTTGCTAATCATGAGGATGTGCTAGATTGACTATTGCAGATTAGACAAGTAATGATAACTCTTTTGGACATTCCATGTGATGCAAATCCAATGTAGTTAGAATTGATTATAACTAAGGGTAAGTTGGTCATGGTAGAGACTAGGGTAGAGCATGCAGAAGCTAAGATCCTTAAACTATAGGAAGAGCTTGTGACTTTGAGGGTTGAACATAGAGATCCAATGCAAGATGTTTTTCTTGACCAGTTAGAGCAAATCAATTACCTGATAGAGGAGAAAAAGCAGATGGAAAATGAGAAGGAGAAAGATGTGTGAAATGCCTTAGTAGTAGAAGTACAGGCATATGCATATGCTAAGGTACTCACTGCAACACAAGAAGAAAGCACACAACTACTTGTGGATAACACTAGTTTAACCAACGTTGAGATGCAGAAGAACATCCATTAGTTAAGAGAAAAACTAATAAGGGTTAATGAAGACATGAGCCACTTAGCAAGAGAAAATAGGATACACTTAATGAAGGAGGTATGTGCAGTTATATAGAAGTTAGTTATTGAGATTAGCACATAAAAAAATGAAACTAAGAGGCATGAAAGGATTAAGGAATACATTTGTGACTAGGTGGAAATGTATATGAAAATCAATGAGAATGAGATCTAGATCGCTAAATCTTGAATCAATTCAATATTAGTGTAGAATTTAGACTAGAAATCCATCTTAGATAGTTATGCTCACATCCACTAAATGGAAGTCAAAGACAAAGACCTATAGATAGAGGATCTAAAAGAATACATAGGGTTAGCTAACCTTCGTTATGCTAACTTGGCCATGCTAATAGCAAGTTGGCCCAGAAACGAACTTGAACAACAAGTAGCAACTATGTAAAAATTGTATAAAAAAGAGTTTGTGGATAGAAAAGATGCTTTTCAAAAACTTTAGATGACAAAATTTAAGCTAGAAGTAGTTAAGGTTGACTACCAAGGGCAAAAATATGTTGTAATGAATCTGGCCAAAAGTTTATCTGATTATCATGAGTTACAAGCCAAGGCCAAGGAATTTGAATACGAGAGGAGGTAGTTTACAACATGGTATGTCAAATCTAGTTAAATTTTTTTGTAGCTGCCATGTCCATGGGATGTACCTACTCCATCACACATTGCAGAAAAAGTATGGATGGTACATGCCTTGAGAATGGAGGAGGAGAAAATTTAGACATCCTTGAACAAATAAAAATTCTAGAAGCTTGAGGATAAGGGGAAGTAACCGATGGTGGAGCCACCACCACAAGGAATCACATAGTCCAATTTTTTTTGTCAAGGTTTGTCCTATCATGTCTTGTGTCATTTTTGTAGGAACACTATTATGGCATAAAGTGTCATGTAAATCTACCTCCTGAGTTTGTAAGGAACTCTATCCTCATTTTTTTTTAACTTGAGGATGATTTTTCAGTTAGTTGTGGGGTATGATAAATTAAAATTTTGGAAACTACAATATCAAATATATGATATTGTAGCACTAGTTATGTTATCATATATGTGATATGTCAATATGCATGCTTACCTATAAATACAACACTCAGGTGCATGGATCTGCAATAAATTTTCATTCAATAGTAGTGTAACTCTTGTAGTTTGTTTTTGTAAGTTAGTCTTTATCACTTAGAAGTGTGAATACTCATAGTGCAATATGATGTAGTGTACGGAATCTTTATTCAAGAATATTGTACTTGGACACAAGTGTGACTGACAACAAAGATCAAGTTATTTCATACTATTGCAGCATTTTTCTAGTTTACTATTTTACTTAAAATAATGTATACTTTTTTCTTAGTTAATGTGTACTTTTCCATGCACTTTACCATTACTATTGTTAAGAAGAATGAGTACGACTGATCTCAAGCACTTAAATGTAATTGCTTGATAACCTACTAGTGTTATTACTTGGTTTGCCTAGTAGCAAAGTACTTGGTAATCCTAATAGTAGTTACATGAAGCCCAAGGTGTGTATGGTAGGTCAATATTGAATAGTAATCACCTTGGATAGAATAGATTTATTTACTATTTTAGTTAAACTTAGACTTAGAAACTCTTTTCACTTTACCATGTTCACTAGGAGCGAGATGGCCAAACAACATCAATAGATCTTATACCTCACTGTGAGCTAAATCATGCACGTAGACTTCACTAGCTCCATGTGGGAAGACAAAGGTCTCAAACTTAAATCAATTAGTAGCATAATCACATTGCTTCCTCCACGAATTATGATCTAGTCATGCATGAAATACATGTGACTTGTATGGTTGGGTGTTGGATTGCTCCACCACTGATAAGTTACTTTAATCGATAACCTCTTATATAATAAGATAATAAGCTCTAGCTTAGATTTTGATATATTTGATAAAATTATCTTATACTTAATGGTAAAAACTTTGATTTCCATTATTTAAATCATTTAGAGGAAAGGGGTGTTTGAACCCAAAATATTTTCTTAAATAATGATTACCATCAAAATAATATAGCCCACCAAAATCAAACATATAACTTGAAGTTTCCAAATCAAGAGTCTTACCACTAGGCTCATACCTCATTTTTACTAATTAAATTATGTTAGGTGTTTTGTACTTATGCTTGAACTTTAATATTGTAACTTAAAAAATAAATACCTCTATTTATTTTTCAAAATTCTATAAATATTAGTTTAAAGAAAGTATCTTATTGTACTTGGGACATTCAAAGAAATGGTGCAACACAAAGGTAAAAACATATATGGGAATTTTATGATATTTTCATATGGTTAAATTGGAGTAAATTTATTCTTTAATTAAATTTGTGGAAATAAGAAAAAGCCTAATATTTTCATTTAAAAAAATTGCATGAAGAATTTTGAAAGAATATACCAACACAAATAACATGGAGTCAAATAATCAAATGTTGGAAGATTGTAATTATAGATATTAATTGGCCAATTTTTTCACAAATAATGATTATCCAAGAAGTTTGCAATCCAATGAATATTAACAAAATTTGCAACCTCATGGAAAATGCAGTAATTCCTTGTCAAAATCCATCCATTTTCACTTGCACAAAATTAATATTCATATCAACTAAATAAAACTAAAATTTTATTTCAATCTTGTAACAAATTTTACATGAACACAAAAATGATAAATGGTATGAGAATTTAAACATAAATGACCAAAATTCACTAATAAAATTTATATTATAATAAAATTCAAACACTCTATATTGAGAATAACCAACCAAAAATCTATCCAGATAGAAAGATTAACATAACATATACTAAGCATATATATCATTACTAGATTTGATTTTGAATATACTAACATGGTACTAGATTTTATCATTACTGGATGAAATCAGAAGTATGACATTGACCGTCAAAAATTAAACATCAAAGTAGCATGAAAAATGACTTCTATAATTCCTCCGCCAATATATATATATATATGACAACATTTATGATTTTTCTAGTTCAGTAACTAAATCAACTAGGTTGGCTACTATTTTTACTCCTTTTATTGTTTGTGCAACATTTTTTGTAGCTTCTCGTGTAATATCTTTGTAGACTTGGGATATGATAATAGCTATGGATGATACGAAAATGTAGTCTATGTGTTCTTCAAGGTCAATATTCATAGCCTCTACTTTTCCATTTGAACCAATTTGCATTTTCATCTAATAAAGTTAAAATGACAATGAAAATGATTAAAGAAATCAACTTAAGAAAATTATAATGTTGCAAAATAAGAACTTTTGGATTCAAGAGAGAGCATTACTTGTTATGTTCTAGTACATGCTTTTAGTTGTCGATCACAAAGGTAAATAATTTGATAATTAAAAATACCATTACCATTTTTGACTTTATCTCATGAATATAGGCTCTATGGAAAAATTAAAGTGAATAAAGATAGTAAGGAGTGCCTAATTTCTTAATTATTTTCATACAGCTCTACTTTTTCTATACCTTTGTCCAAGAGCCAATGAGCCTCAATAGAACTAACAATATCCTTTCAGTTTGAGTTTCATGAACCATTCTTGAATAAACTTTAAGATATCCAAACAACCCTTTAAAAAATTATCAAATTTGAATTCATCGAAAAAATGATGGCAAGTGAATCTTGTTAACATATGCTAAGGCTTTAGCTAGTCTGGTAATAATCATAGCTCTTTATTATAGTAATAATAAGAGCTCTTGGTTTATTACAAGCTTCCAATGCAACTACATGTACATTATACTAAACTTTATTATAGAATTTGAATTTTCTCTAAGTTTTTTATATTAAGATTTTGTAAAAAGAAATTGGAAATTAAAAAGGTCTTAATGCTTCATGAAACAAAATTTAATACATTCATTTATATAATGTAATTAAATACATTAGTTTCAATTTCACTTCAAAAAGTTAATGTGAAACCTAAATTTGAATATGGATGACTACATCAATTAAAGAAAAATGTACCAACCATTGTGAAGTTTATGTTATTCGAAGCGAAATAGAAGATGTTTGGTTTTAAAGAAACAACTCTAGCATGGAGCTCTAAATTAGCAGAACAAGTTCTACTAAGAACTATATCGATAATCAATTTATTATGCTTGGATGCTAATGCTCCAAATAACACATCAGAACATTTTTATTTTTTTCATCCCCTCTAATTCCCACCCATGAGTCCTTACTAATTCCTTGAAATATAACATAATAATTCATAAGTATTATTTTTAGAGGAACTTGATTGCAAACAAGCTTTTCTACATAATGATAAATTGAATACTTATGCTTCTTTCTATATTCTATTGGAAAACGAATAAACAAAGGATGTAAAGGGGAAAATAACAGAACATACAAGATTTATGTGATAAAACCTTAAAGTTCTATAATATGAAAGAAAACATACAATGTTCTGTAAATTAAAAATAATGTTTTTATGTTTCAAATTAGTTTGTAAATAAATAATGTAAAGGGAAAATGATTAAATAGAGGATGTAAAGGGAAAAAAAAGAACATACATGATTTAAGTGATAAAAACCTTAAAAATATTTAATATAAAACAAAATATCTATGGTGTTGCATAGACTAAAAATAATATTTTTATCTTTTAAATTAACTCATAGAAGAAGATTCTTGTATGCTTATCATGATTACATTCAAAGGATTATCTCATTTACTATTCTTATTTTCAATAATACTATTCGCGACCATTTGGGACACGACCGCCAATGAGTGTCCTCGAACAGGATTTAGGTGCTTGCTAGTCTTCTGGCAACACCAAGGCCCAGATACCTCCAAATAGACTCAGTAGTTAATGTGAGTATGTGTGTGTGCTGTTGCGGTGTGCTGTTGTGAAATATAAAATGATTGGGTTGTGTGTAAAACTATAAATGACTTATCTTAAAGAGATTCAGCCAACTTTGCAAAGTACTGTGAGTTGTTGAGAATTCCTATTTTGTTCAATTGCCTAGTCTATGCAGTCCTTATAATACCTACTTGTAACAAATAAAGTTTTGCAAAAACATTTGAGCACAACTCTATGAATCTACTTCTAATTTTCCCTAGAGAAAGAGATAGTTCCATAAGAAAACTAGAAATAGAGTGAGATTCAATGGAAATAGAAAGAAGAGAAAAAGAAAGAAGATTTGTGTAAAGATCTCAAATGTTTAAACAAGGTAAAATGATACGAGTAAACACTTCGCAATAAAGCTATCCCAAATTCAATAACTACAAATTGTTCAAACTTCCAAGGCTTAAATAAACAATTTCTTCAAGATAATCCTACTATGCTACCCAAAAAAATGTTGCGTAAACTATCACGTACGAGACTCCATTTTGGCTAGATAATGGATGTCAATAATTGCATTCAACAAAACCTTTAAAAGACTTGAAAATTTTTGATTGAAATACCACGGAGATCCACTTTAAATATAAAAGAAGCTATTATGGTCCTATCAAAATACCAAAGATTTTCTAAACCCTCTTGACTATTGAATTGTTCAACAACTTGACTACATGCAGAGGCTCTCTTACAACAATCTTAATAGAGGTCCCTATACATTGCACAATAATAAAATTTACTACTAAAATGCTCTTAAGGCTTTCAAACACAAGGTCTTCTATGGAAAAATTTTAATAGAAATGTTCTATCATGCAACAAGAACAATAAGAGCAATCTAAAAATCCCAAAATTACTTGCCAAGCATGATACTATCTAAACCACTAGCTAAAAAATTAAAAAAAAATAAAAAATAATAAGCATAACTCATAGGAATATGACAAAGAGGCTAAAATCTTGTCTTTAGCAAGTCATTTTACAAGCAATCTTTCACAATGTCTTCCTTACAAATCCTCCTCCAAGACCCAAAGTGAGACCCCATGTGTGTGATCCCAAAAGTGTGAGACCTTCTTTTCTTCCTACCCTTGAAGCCCTTTTATAGGGTCTCATAGGTAGTTAGGTAAGTTACAAAATATCTTGGCTAACTTCTCTCCTAAGTAAGGAAGTTATAACTTGCCCAACAAGTTAGGAGATATTACTTGCCCAACAAGTTAGGAAGTTGTAACTTATACATAAAGTTAGGAGAAAATCATGCTAACATTGGCATGTGTAAATATTACAAATATTGCTTTTATAAGCAATAACCTATATAAAAATAAATCCAAGATCTCCTAAGAGCTTCATAAAATTGTCATATTTTATCTAGGATTTTAATTACCTACCATGTATAAAGCCTTAGTAATTCATTTGAAATAATTAAATTAATACAATTGTTGCATGTAAGAAAAATTTTCTGAAATTATTTTTAGCCACCAGACCATATGAAATTATAATTTTATTTTGTGACTTTAATTTTGTGCATTCGGGTTTTATATTTGTCTTCAGCGATGATGATTTCTTCTGAATAAACTGTAACTCTGATTTATCGGTATCGGCTAAAACATCTCCTGGTTCTAATGATTCAGTTGTGCACCTATCTTGCTATGTCTTTGTGTTTCTATGACTGCACTTGATGGATTGGTAATGGCAAAGATGAATGTGTTGGTGTTGGGCACTGTTGCTGTTTTTGGTAAGCACCTTATGTGTTACTCTGTGTAACGTGCCGGTCTTGTCTGTTGCAGTGCTGATCTTGTAAAGAAACTGAATCAAGATGGACTATATAGCCACCAACGTTGTAAGAAGTCATGATATTTGTTTAGATATGAGTGAAAACCTTAGTGAGCACACCTTAGCCATGGTCCACACTTAAACATTGAGGGCATTGATTAATGAAACATTTTCCTTCAAAAATAAACGGTGACCAACAGAAGCCCATATTATACAGGTGCAGGGACAAGGGTATATAGTCTACCGCATTGCGTCTCCTCCATCTTCGATGTCAACGATGCCATAGGGAAGGAAAATGATGACAATGGTGGTGCTACTGCAAAGGTGGAGGCATCAGTGTGATTATTATCATGTTGGATCTAGATTGTGGATGTAGTGCGAATAGAGCATTAATACTTATGCTAGTTTTTGATGATGATAATGGTGATGAAGGGTTTTTTTCCACTTTTTTCTGTTGAAACCGTTGTTTCTATGCCATTAGCTTCACTGGTGTAGGGCATGAATGTTGGTAATTTTTTCTAAGTATCTACAAATTGGGGAGCATTTTCGTTGGTATTGTAACCACTAGTGCCAATGACTTGGCCTCTGTAACTGCCGAAGGTAGAGAAGAAATGCAGTAGATTTTTGAATTCGAAGTCGTTCCACTTATGGTGAAGGAGGTGGTACCAGTAAATGGTGAAACCCTTCATTTCCTTGCTAAAGATTAGAAGTTCAGTGTTGATGATCGAGGGTTTCTTGTTTTGCTATTTTCTTTATATCATCTATCATTTGGATGAATTTTCTCCTCTCACTGATTTGTCAATAGCAGCTGAAATTATGAATATCATCCATAGTGGAGTTTCCAGAGGCAGTGGTTTCCCTTTTCTTTCTATTTTTTTTGTTGATTCCTTGACTCCTCCATCTGTTGCTTTACTAATGCTCTCGTATGGATTCATGATCATTCCCCTCATGTATGTGGAAAATTTTTTGTGAATGAGTTTAGCTCTGTCCATATCATTAATAATTCCTCAATTCTCTTATATGGAGACATTAGGAGATCAATTGTACAGTACCCTCCGACGTCATTGTGTGATTCAAAGCATATCCTGAAAGGACACTATTTAGTAGACCCACAATGGAGCTCTTGATTACATCATTTCTCTACCAGCTGATCATCCAATCACCTTCCCAAAATGATGTGACCTACCTTGGACTTTTTCCAGCCATGAAGCTCATCCATTCTACCCTTGTTGTAGTGAATCCTGATTCCCAATATTACTACTCTCTATTTGTTCTTTCAACATTTTAAGCACGTCAACACTATCCATTAATCCACAAGAATATATTTCACATCATTGCCATGTTGGATGTGCAATCTCCATTACTTCATGCTCCTTCCATTGCAGAGATGCCCTAGGTATTGATGGGCTTAAACCCAAATATTCAAGGCTTCGTACAATACCATCTAACTACCTTAGCCTCGGGAATTTCTATTTTGAATTTCATAGGATGGAATTAAAATTCCATACGATGCTCACCATGTGCACCACCGTATGATCAATAAAAAGTTCCATTTTGATCTCATTCGATGGAATCGAAATTCTATACGATTTCCAACATTATTCATATTTTCCAATGGTTTTAAAAGACATTGGTTGTTTATGTATTTGTTTTAGAAATTTCCTTTTTCCAGTATCTACTTTTTTTGTTCCATGAAATGGCCAAAATATGCCAACAAATACCATTTTACTTCATGAGTTGGCAACTTATGTATCATTATAATCTAAATTTGATTCCTTCTCTAATTGTTTCTTTTTTTTATGATAATATTTTTTAAATTCATTAAAACTACACATAAAAATCTCATATCAATTATAACATAGTTTGTACTTAAGTTTAGTAATGCCTAAATTACAAGTACAAGTGATGAGTGACAAGGTACCCCTATGCCCAACCATACGAATCACAAGCATTCATGCATGATCTATTTGAATTTTGTGAATGTGATTACCTGTGGTTTCTAAATCATTATGTTTTGATCGTAGTTTTCCATCTTCCCACTTGAACTAGTGGTAGCTTTGTCATGTATGGTTTAGTCCAAAGTGAGGCATATGATGTTATCTAATTCTACTTTTCTCGTAATGAAGATAAAGAGGTAAATTAATTAAGCTAATGAACAATGGAAAACAAGATGTAAACTGGCCTATGTGTGATGAGTATCTACTCTTAATTGTTCGTACATGCCTTGGACTTCATGACACTACTTCTGGGATTTCCAAGTGTATGTCACTAAGTGTGCTAAACAATACACTACTAGATTTCCAAGTACTTGCACTTAAGCTCTCGTGACTAAGGAGTACTCATTCCACTTAGTAATAAGAGTAGTAAATAGTAATAAATGGAAAAATTTAACTAAAAAAATAGTAAATAATTAACAATTACTAGCAATAATAATATAAGTGGACGTTGCAATGATGGAAGTCATCTTGATCTTTATTTCTAGTTATGTAATGTGTCCAAGTATGTCACACTCGAAGAAAGGTGTCGTACGATTACAAACATCACACTGTGGGCATGCACTATGAAAATAAGAGGATTGAAAAATAATCTATGAAGAAACTAATTGAAAATTGAAACTAAAAATATTTTTTCTATTGTTGTTCAAACCATGCACCTAAGTGTTGTATTTATAGGCTAGCATAGAGAAGACAATATCAGATATCCAACATTGCTTCCTAGCTCCAATATCAAGTATCCAATATTAGGGCTCAAATATCAAGGCTGACAAATTCATGACTCATCAACAAGTTATAGATTGAGTTAAACATCAACTCAGTTTCTTAAAATAGAAAACTCAAATTCGTAGAAGTAAAAAAGAAAACATCACAAATAGAAAGAAAATACTAAAGATAATTGATTATCAACTCAACATATTCATCATCATTGATAATAACTCGTAATATAGAACCAAATTAGAGGGACTCATAATTAAAGGAAAAAATTGCAAAAGACAACCAAAAAGGAGAATGGTAGGAGAATTAGTACACCTTGGATCTCACAGTAGAGATAGGAATGTTTGACATATCTTTGATTATGATTCTATGATGTAAGGTGACACTGCTGTTGACAATATCATGAAGAAACTCAGTTCTAGCATCATTGATAGTAGTGAATCTTGAACTTAATTTCTTCAGTAGTGTTATCCTAGTAGCTAATGCTCTAGTAATGAAGCTTTCTCCTGCAACTACAATGTGTGTCATAATCCCCTTCTTGTGGTACTTTAGCAAAGTTTGATCCTCCACCACTTCTACCTCCATTTTCAGTACTAGCACTAGCATTGGTTTGATCCTTTAATTAAAGTGATCACTCCACTGAGGAGTTGTTGGAGGGAGTGTGAGTGAGAGATGAGATGTAGCAGGAAGAGTTCATGAGAGAGAGATAGAGAGGGAGACATAGCACTCCCTTACTAACTACCATTGGCACATCACTACATATCCAAACATGCTCTCATGTTTTAGAATGTGAGTCCATTTGTTAGTGTGGGTGAGTTGTCCAGCCATGTAATCACCAAGTTACCTTAGGGTGGTGAAATGAAGAGGGCATGACACTCGAGAGGTTCCATTAGATTATTCATAACAATGCCAACATATTTGTAACAGCAACACAAATCCAACATAGCTTGTGAGTTATGATGGTGAGGTGAACATAAAATACCAAGCAGTGGTGCATTGAACATGATGGTAAAATTATGCATGAACTATAACTAGTAGTGGCCGAGGACTAGAGATTATGTGTTGGGGAAGATTCGTTCATTGTTCATTTTCCTTAATATGCATGATTCATAGTGTTGATGCCAACATCATCCATGCTAGCCATGGGGCCATGATTTATTGGTCTAATTACTAGGGTATGGTTTCATAATTTGAATAGGGGTGCTCTCAATGAGAGGTATCATGAAACCTTTGAATTATTTATTTTTATAAGACATCATTTTCATCCATTAACATTTTCCATGACTAATAAATCTCAATCCCATGAAAATTAACAATACTATGGGTTTTTCAATCATGTTTTGGATCATGTAGTTTATGAAAGGTTGTCTCAAATGTTAATTTTTTTCACTTAAATATGTATTTAAAAGTTCAAAATATTAACAACATTTAAGCATGAATGCCATGCCTGATGCATCTTTATAGCCACCTATCTCATTTAGGACCACTGAATAAAAACTAGTCTCTTCATTTTACCTAATATACATGCAACTACAACATTGGATACAAGACCTACGCCAATGATGGAAGCCTTCTCATCTTAAGGACTAAAAATTCTTATACATGATATACTAAAGCTTAATATAATAGCTCTAGGGCTAGTCATTCTTATTGCATATTCCAGAGCATCCTCTTTCACAGGCTTTTCCTTTGATAAAAGACACATGGAATTTAACATTATTTCTAGAACTTCCATGTCATGCCAACACGTCTTTGGTGTTATAGCCTTGTTAAGGCGAGCACATCCATGATGGAGTCTAGCAACCATCAAGTCTACAATTTTGACTACAACCACAACAATGGACAATGATAGGGTAAACATTATGAATGCCTTGCATGGAGTAGCTAGCCCTCTTCAACTATGATTTAGGCAATGTAGATCCAAAGAAGGCCATTAGTCCTGGCCAAGTGTATGACATATCTAATGAAGACTACATGAAATTTTTCTACAAATTGAAATATAACTCAAAATAGATCAAGGACATCATGGGAAAGAATTTTAATAGCCCTACCAAAAAACCAAGCATTCAAAACTTCAATTATCCTTCCATAATAGTTTCAAATTTAAAAGGTTCTATCACTCTCAAAGAACTTTAAAGTAATGGGCATAGTGCAGTGGAAATTTCATGTGGTGGTGATGTTATGCATTGATGGTAGATGTGGTGGCAACATTACATGGCATAATCAATGCTTCTTGTTGCAAAATTCAATCTTGTAAAAATAAGTTAGGAGTTAAATTTTTGTATAAAAATGCAAGATATCCACTCACAATCAATGTGAAACCCTAGCTGGAGCCAATGAACTTCATTTTTAAGTTTCCCATTATGAAATGGATACAGTGCCAGTCAGTCTAATGTCACATAATTGTGATGGGCCACGACCCTCCTGATGATGGACAGGTAAGAGGACCAAATACAAGTATCAAGTATTAGTGATAATGTTAGAATTTTATGTCACAACATTGAACCAACATGGTGCAATCCATTTAAAGTGCATTAAAATCAAACAATGAATGCAAATTTGCTTTTATTAAAGGAAAACTCATTATTCATATCATTAGCACAAGCTTAGGTTTGTAAAAATTAAGGGTATTCTTATCCTTCTTTGTGAAAAGGCTAGATAAATACCTTTTTATTTTTTCATCAACCAACCTTATCCATCTCTACTTGCACGCTTCCACCAAACACAAAGCTATAAAATAAGCTTATGCATACAATAGCTTATTTTATTGGTTCAATTTTTGTATCAAAGTATTAATTATACTAGTGATGGAGGATGTGGCTATCAGTAAATGTTGCAACAAATGAAAAATTCTACACTTGCTAGAGGAAACTCAAAGCATGATATCAAAAGTTAAAAATCAAATATTAAAGTAGGTTTGGAAACTATTTTTGCAATGCCATCACTACCAAAACAAAAAAAAAACAAAAAGAACAAGCTATAATATCATTTGAGTAGTTTAGATACCTTAGTTGTGTAATGCTTCTACTTCCTTTATCTTTTGCTAAATATTGTGTATCTTTTATACCATATTTTTGTAGACTTTAAATATGATAACAAATCTAGTTGATATGAAAAGATAATCTACATTATTTTTGAGATGAAAGTATGTTGCTATTCTTTTCCTTTTGAGTTGATTTTTAGATTAAAAATAGCAATTAGAATTAGAGTTATTAACAAAGTTATTTTTTGATATGGTTCTAATTACCAATCATACTATAGATAACATTATAAGTAAAAATATTAGCTTCATCATCTTAGTACCTTTTAGATAGGTGAAGGATTGAAGGAAAATTCATTATTAATATGAACGTAATTTACAAGTATAAAGGTTTAAAATATAGATATAATGGATGGAGATACTAATTATAGCATGTGTGCTTTGGTTTTAAAATAATAAATTACTAGTTTTTTGTAACTAATAAAATTACATAATAGGGATCGTGATGGATTCATAATTATTTTCTTAAAAAATGGTAACCCTAAGTCATAGGTTTGATTCTACTAGGTAGCACTAAGTTATAACCTATTATAAATCTTAGGATCTACTTATGTTTCAATTATTTTGAGTCTCAACACCCCCATAATCATTTTCTTAAGCTTCTATTTTTGTTGTTCCTTATCCAAAAGTATCAATCTTAGTGAGTGCAATAAAATCCTTTCAATTTCAATTTCATAATACTATTCTTAAGTATTGGTTTTACATACCCTCCCTTCATGTTGAATGTAGGATGTTTAGGATCAAACTTGATGGAGCATAGTTTTTAGTAAACTTTAAGACATCCAAACAAACATTAAATAAAAATTATTTGATGAATTGAATTTTTCCAAAATGACAATGTAATGTGGATCCTACAACATATATGAAGGCTTTAGGAGGTTAGTAATGGTTATACCTTTATGTTTATTACAAGGTTGTAGTGTAGCTATAATAAACTCAATTAAAAGTTTTGGACCTCATAACATATTGTAATTTTGTGAAGAATTATATATAATTTATAAGAAAATTAAAAAGAAAAAATTTGGTTTAAAATATAAACTTTTACATGAAGAGCTTAAAAAATCAAACAAAAATGGATCAACTATTATGAATGTTGTAGCATTGAAAGTGAATCATAAGAAACCATAACTTAACTAAACAACTCTAACATTAGCTTTTGAATCATCACAAAGGTTTTCACATAGAAGTGCATCATAATTGGTATCTTATGCTTGAATTGTGATGTTACAAATGATGAAGATTGATGAGAGATGAGTACCTCTACACTCAACCATATAGACCTTAAGTTCCTAAGTACACTGGTTCCAAGATGTGAAATCCTATCGTGACAATCATTGTCTTCCCAACTACACTTGTGGAGCTTAGTTGTATGGTTAAGTGTAATTAAGGCACATGATTTTTATTATTTTATTTTTTATTCACCTATGATTAATAGAAAGTTGAAACTTAATTTATGAAAACATTTAACTAATCTAATTGCTAATTAATAACTAACTATCCTAATATAAGTATTTAGTCCCACTTTCCATACACATTCTGAACATGTATAACGCTACTAGATTACCAAATGTTAAGTGTTGCTGGGATTACCAAGTGTTATGTGCATACTTGAAGTCATCGTACTTATGTATGTAATTAATTGGTATTTAATTTAGCTAGCTTAATTTAGATTAATTACTTGGAAGCATTAATTAAAATTGCATAAAACATTAAATGCATGAATAAAATAATTAATCTAGCCAAGGTGCTACAACATTTATCAAAAAGCTCATCTTTATTGCCACATACACTACCGTGCTTACATACAATAGTGCTTGAATAAAGATCCATACATTCAATGACTCCTACTATAGGCACTTTGGAAAATATTCTGAATAAAGATCCATACACTCAATGACTCCTACTATAGGCACTTTGGAAAATATTCTAACTTTGGAGAAAAGAAATTGCAAGAGCTCTGCTATGTTATGATAAAACTTATGCCCAAACCATGTGCCCAAGTGCTATATTTATAGGTTGACACACATCCTGCGATATTGGATATTATGTATTTGATATCATGGCTTCAATATTGTATATTTGATATTGGAGCTGACAAAAATACACTTTCTTATACCCCCAAAACTAAATGAAAAATCATCCTTAAGTGAAAGAAAGAAGGAACAAGTCCCTTACATAAGATGGGGCACATATGCGATTATTGACTAACATGCAAATTGACATAGAAAAAATAGATAGATTCTAAGTGCCCAAGTGTACAAATTTACAATCTTTTATAAAATTGGGTGTTCATGATAATAGAATTAAACATCTTGGCCAAAAATAAGATCCAACTCCTATGGTAGTTGAAGAGTGAGGGAGAAGATTCAATGATCATGAAGGGTCTTCATCGCATGGTGCTACCACTCCTTCCTTGGTGATGACAGTCCCACTTTCAATCCATGCTTCCCACTACAATCACAACAAATTCATGGATTGCTGTGCAATGTGCAATATATAGCTTTTAGATACCTTGTCTTGTTGGTAGTTATCCTTGGTTAGGTTGTGACTATGGTGGATTAATTCCTTTAATAGTGTTAGCGGGAAGACTAAAAAATAGGGTGAAATGAATAAATGGTCCATTATTATATTCTGAAATGTCCAAACATGATGAAATTATTGAAGAGGGTTAAATAATTCACAATAAACAAAAAAGGAAATAACTAAAAAATGTTGTGAAAATATGCAGAATTGGATGTCATCGATGGGATGTGCAAAAGGATTTGATTGTGAGAATGCCTAAGGGTAAAGAACTTAACTAACCAAACCAAAAGGGTATGTAAGTGGGTCATCCCCAAAGTAGGCACATGCCCTTGTTGCCCTTGCATAACCTCAAACCAAGGAGTTTGTGGGCCCAATGGGTGATTAATGATTACAAACAGTTAAGTGTCAAAAATCAAAAGCAACTACCTAAGAATTTTGACACATCAAACCAAGATATCAAATAAGAACATAAACACCAGAAATGAAATGTGGCATGGAAAGCATAGATGGATGAAAGAGAAAGTGAAATGGAGTTTCCAATTAAGGTCACATGAAGTCCCTTGTGAATTTTGTGATTAAATGACCTAATAAAATTCATCCTTAGTCTATACCAAAACCAACCATGTTTAGTGACTTCACATTGCCACTCTAAGATTGGTCCATCCTCTTGAGACACAAGAGTGCTCCCACAGAACAAACACCATGCTTTATGTGAGAAGAAAAGAGAAGTGAGAAGTGAGAAAGACCTTAGTTAGAGGGGACCTTCAGGCATGGGTAACATGTCTTTCTAGTCCCATAACCATGCTTATAGCCCATTTATTTTTTCTAAGGGGTGTGCTTCGAATTCCCATTATTTTTTTTGTTTTGTTATATTTTTTTTGGAATGGGAATGACACCATGAAAAGACTTATTCAACTTCCTATTATTAATCAACATAGAATGGTAAGAAATCCATAAAAACACACCTGCACCCAAGTAAGCAAAAAAGGCACAAAAAGTATTGAGTGCCCTTGAAGTCCCACACTGTTCACACCTTTGAATCCTTTTCAAGCCTAGAAAATACCAAGGTCACAAGTTCATTAAAGCTTTATTAATGAAAAAATGGACCTCATACTTCCAAAATAAATAAAACCATAGAGTTTATGAATGGGTGGATGTTGTGGACTCACTACCTATTTCATGAAAAAGAAACCATATCCTAGTTGTTAGTAATAAAATTCAAAGCTAGAATCTAGACACCAATAATCAAATAACTAGATAGCACATGCCCACATCAAACAAACCACACTATACCTAATTGGCAATAAGGCACCATATTATTAAAACACAATAAGAAAATCACACAATAAAAAAAATACAAGAAATGGTAAAAATTTGAGAAAAACAAAATGTTAATATACTAGAAACCACCTCCAACACTACCAAAAATTACCTCTTGTGCCACCACAAACTACCTCTCTGGAAACCACAAGAAACTACCTCTTTTTCAAACATGAGTAGAAGTCATGTAGGCCTAGTCAAGGGACTATGCAAGCCTAGTAATGGATGGTGCAGACTTTGAGATGAGCTACACTGGTCCAGTGATGGGCTATGTAGGCCTAGAGATGGGTTAGGTAGGCCTTGAGATGGGCCACATTGGCCTAGTGATGGGTTGCATAGGCCTAGTCAAGGGCTATGTTGGCCCATAAGAGGGCCACGCGAATCCTGAGATAGGCCACACTAGCCTAGAGGAAGGCTACATAGATCCTAAAATAGCTATTGTTAGCATAGAAAAAATTTCCATTGATGGACTAGAAAATTGAATTTCCTGACAATTGATGGGAATTTCAAAATTTTCATTAGCTAACAAAAATTTTTTTAAAAAAAATTTGATAGTAATTTTTAATTTAAATTGAAAATATGCACAAATATTTTAAAAAATTTGAATTGATGCCTTTGTCATGAAGCCCACTCATAGTAGAGTAGAACTAGGATGGGTAACCTATGAGGAAGTCTCATTTTTTGTGCCAAAGATCCTAGACTGTAGAAACCATAAATTTTGATTTTAGAAGCCTTTTTCAGTGAATGAAGATTTGTTTCCTATATATTTCAACCTTTTGGACTCAATGGTGGAGTCAATCTAGCCCAAGGAACCCCAAAAATTAGTTTTTACTCCTTGCTCGATATAGTGCCTTACGATCCTCAAAAGTTTAATTTTGGCATCACACAAGCATATGATGTTTATTTTCAATGTATGAATAGTTATTTCCAATTATTTTCACCCTTTGGAACTCAATGGTGAGGTTAGATTTATCATATGAGCATCTAATAATTTGATGATATTTTAAATTCAACCTTTCGGGATTCAAGATTTAGTGCATAATCCTTACAAATAGTCTTAAGATCACTATGGCATGTTATTAATTAAACTGCTGGAGTTAGTGTTCTTAAGGGGGGTAGAAAGGACGCTAAGAATTAGATAATATAGTTACATATTACTAAAATTATATAATGTCATTATATATTACTAAAATTAGATAATGTAATTATAAAAATAGATAATGTGGTTATTTAGTTGATTATCAATTGATATATTAGTTAATGATCAGTTGATGTATTAGTTGAAGAAATAGAATAATCTTCAACCATCAAGAAAAGGGTATATTAATCCATCCTACAATCAAAACATAGGGCAAAACAACATGGAGAATCAAAATCTCATTTCAACAAGGAGTATGATACTCATGAAGAGAAACGATTTAAAAAGAATCCAAGAATGAGAATGCAATTTACAACATACAATGTTCTTGCAAGATCATGTGAGTGAGAAATAACATTCGCTATGTTCATCATAAGCCTTAGATTGGCATGAATATCGATATCCACACATCTTAGCAAAGTTAGAAGATTTGGATGCTAAAGTCTTATGCCTACAATAAATCTTACAATGGGAATTTCTATATCAATTTCAACCAAACTTGAAAAGATGGAATATAGAGGTATTTACAAGAAAAAAGGTTCTTATGAAAGTTCTTCTTTTGAGCCATATAGATTAACCTATTGCAGAACTCACATGGATGGTTGTGCAATATTTTATAAAGAAGCCAAGTTTCAATTGGTACAATGATTTGAATGGAGTTTAGAAAATATGATTTTTTGAAATTCCAGAACATCAAGAGATGGACAAGTAGGAACAATTAAGATTTTGGAAAAATCACATAGTGCTGGTAGTGATTCTAAAACTTCATCTATCAGGAAGATGTATATGCATGGTTAACACACATTTTACTACCAAACCAACATGTTTAGATGTTAGAATATGTTAAGGGGCATATTTGATTATGTAAATAGAAGAAAGTTTGAGGAATAAATTATTACTAAGTTATACTAATCTAGTTTCATTTATCCTTTGTGAAAACTTCAATGCAAAAATTGGAAGTAGCATTTATTAATTCTTAGAATATGGATTTGTAAAGAAATCTTTGGAATATGAACTTGACTTGAAGAAGATGCTTCCATCAATTTAGCATCAAATTCCATTAGCCAGTGCATATTGTACTTACTTTGAATCTTTGATGAGCAGCAAAGTATCCCTATGCTCCACCATATGAATATGAGCATATATGCACGATTTGGTTGAACTCTAAGGATTAGGTGTTTATGCGCCTTTGCAGAACTCGAACGGGTTAGTTAATCATTGTCTTCCCAAGCTTACTTGTATAGTGTGATTGTATGGTTAAGTAAACTTGAGGTATATGATTTTTATATATTTTCTGATGTTTTATGTCCTAGTGCTACAAAGGGAGAAGTGAACTAATTAAGTAACTAATTTAATTTAACTAATTAACTATGCCCTAACTATTCCTAACACTAGCATCCATTCTCACTTGTTATACACATCCTGAACTAATGCAACACTACTGGGATTACCAAACACTAATCATTACTAGGTTACCAAGTGTTCCACGCATGTTTGAAGTGGTTGTACTGAGTGTCCTTACTTGGGAGAGTTAAAAAGGTGAGATAAAGAACATTAATTAACTAAGGAAATCATTAAATAACTATATATAACATTAAATAAGCTATTATGAATGCTACAAGGTTTATTACAAAGTTCATCTTTATTTCCGGCCACAAGGTGTGCTCAGGTACATAATGCTCAAATAAAGATCAGTTCAGTTCATGACTCCTACTACAAGCACTTAGAAATAATTCTAACTCTAAGGAAGGAAAACTACAAGATTTGGGGTAAGGGACTAAGACTAACTATGCAAACCAAGTGCTCTTGCCTCTTATTTATAGGCAATGAGATGGGTCCCAATATCAGATGCCCGATATTTCTTGGTGATCTCTGATAGTGCGGACCCGATATCGTGGATGTGATATCGTGGCCCCAATATCACGGTTCATCAATATTCAATAGATAAATTAGACTCTATAATTTAGAAACAGATGATGTTGATTGATAGCACTCATCAAGAGCCATAATTTATGAATTACTTTGCTATGATTAATAAGGATGGGTCAACAACATTCTTTATTGAAACTTTGGATTATATTTTGTATGATGCCTAATTATTTCAAGTTATCAAGTTACTAGAGTTAATTTCTAAAGAAGAAGTAGAGAAGAATTAAGATCAAGCCTTGCCATCTTGAACAAGACCATTTGATTACACACCACTTATGGTATAAGTACAGTTAATCCCATTAGTTCATAAGATTGATCAAGATCAAGAAGTACCTCACTCTTACTTTTATTTGACTAATCCTATTATTTTATTTATTTTTTAATTTATATTTCAATTAGATAAGTAAAATATATATGATAATAAAAATTGGGGATAAAGAATTTGCTTTGCCTTCACTTTGGTAACCAGATCCAAGTTGCACTTTATGTGATCCTAGTTAGGATTGGTGATTGGTGGTTGATAAATCTTTAATTTATCTTTTGTCATTTTCTTAGAAAAAAAGTATCGAGAAAGTAATATTTAATTTTCCATATATTTTTCTTACATATATTTTGTTTATAGAATAAGTAAGAAACAAATTCAAGATCAAAGCAGAAATCATATTATTGGAGTACATGATAATGAAAGAAAGCATTAGAGCTAGAAAAAGATAGAGAGTATGGACTTGTTCAAGGAAGAATTAAACCTAAGGGGGGTAGTTTTTCACATCCACATTCCCAAATGATGTTGTTGCCTAATGAAGATGGTGTCTCTTCATAACAAGTATTACTGTTATCTTAACAAGGATCAAAAGAATAGTTATAATTAAGACTTGAAAGGGCATGTTGTAATAATGGATGTGTTTCTTAAGGTAACCTTTTGGGGGTTTGACCTAAGGCATTTATACCTAGGGTTAGAGCTTGTGCTAGCATGGAGTGGTAGAGTTGGTATAGGCAAGTCACAAGAAGCTAGGTAAAGTAGGACCAGAAGTAGATTGGCCATCCCTTTTAGCTAGGATATAGGCCTAACCATGGTGGTAGTGCTAGATTACCTCTAACAGATAGATGCCAAAGGAAGAAAATACCAAGTAACACTCTTGAAGCATGATCTAGATACACTATTCCATATCAATAAAGCATTCTTTTCTTTCTCTTTTTGCATTTTTCCTATTATTTTATTTATACATAATGTCGAATATCACATATATTTCTCATTTGGTATATTTTCTTCATATGCATAATGTCTAATATATCATATATTTGACATTTTCCATGACATTCAGGGAGGGGATGTCATAGAAGCTTTCTCCTACAATCACAATGCATGTCATTATCCCTGTTCTTATTGCTTTTTTTTTCGTTGATTCATTAGTAACTACTAATCTTCACTTATTATTTTTTTTGAACAATTAAATTTACTATTTTTCTAACATGTAACTAATTTCACTTAATTGGAATGCAATTTTCCTTAAGTGTAAGCTAAATTTTCTCTTAATCGACTTTAATTTTGCTTAAGATATAACTAAAATTTTCTTTTTGATTTACTAAATTTCACTTTTGTTAACATATCTAAAGTTGTAAAAGCAAAAATGTAAGTTTTATATGGACTAAAAGCTTTTTATTTACTTATGTAATTTTTAATTTTTTTTTTTACTCTAAGTGAAATTAATTATGACCAAAACTAAATTTGAATTTTATTTTAAGAAAAATTGAAATTCCTTTTTAATCTAAAAAATTACTATAACTAATAATGAATTCAATTCATCAATAATTTTTATGAAATAGATTCCCTTTTACATAAAAGTTATTTTCCTTAAACATAAAAGTGTTCAATGTGATTTGACATTCTTTCTTTTGACGTTTAAACCTAGTACATGCGGCATGTGTCCCCGAGAAAAAATATGTCATGCTGTAAGTCAATGAAGGCCCTTGATAGGTCCTAAACATTCGGTGTCTTTTGATAAAATGCTCTAATTTTCTTTGTGATGCGTAGCAAGGTACCCCTACACCCAACCATATGAATCACTAAGGTGTTCATGCATGATCTGATCGAATTCCATGGATCCATACTATTCTCATATGCAAAATTAAATCTAGAAGATGAATTTAATCATGGAATGATCATTGTCTTTCCAAATACACTTGTGAGGTTCAATTGTATGTTTAAGTGTAATTAAGACACATGATTTTTATTATTTTATATTTTGTTCACCTAAGGTTGGTAGTACATTGAGAATAAATTAATTAACTAATTCAACTGATTTAATTGCTAAATAATAACTAACTATGCTAACATAAGTATCTGGTCCCACTTTTTGTACACATCCTAAACATGTACAATACTACTAGGCAACCAAGCATTAAGCGCTACCAAGATTACCAAGTCTTATATGTATGTTTCAAGTGGTCATACTTATGTATGCTAGTTTATTTGTCTTGTTAATTAATTACTTAATGTATTAATCATTATAGGTTAATTAATCACTTAATTAATGCAAACAATAAATGCATAAATAAATCATCAAGCTAGTCTAGATGTTGCAAGGTTTATCAAAAAGCTCATCTATATTGCTACACAAACTACGATGCTTAGGTACAACAATGCTTAAATAAAGATCCATTCACTTCTTGACTCCTACTGTAGGCACTTAGAAAATTATTCTATCTCTCATGGAAACAAATTGCAAGAGTTATGCTAGCAATTAAAATTCTAACTCTCATTAACATAGTTGGGGTGTTGTATTTATAGACCTACTAGGATGCCACGTCGATGGGTACACGTCAATGTGGAAAACCCTATATTGATAGGATCCCATCGACAAGGTCATATCAATGGCATCTTGTCGATGCAGTTGATCAAAGACTATTCATCATACCTCCACAACTGAATGAAAATTCATTCTTGAGTTCCTTAAAAAATTGGAAAGGTATGGGATTATTGATTGATACACAAGACAACAAAACTAACACAACAAAATGTCACTAGAATGTCATATATAATTAGTTTGAGTCTTGAATAGAAAGGCTAATGATTACTTTAACCACCAATAAAACATAAGAATTTATTATGCCTATGGTAAGATACCTCATGCCCTGATTTCTATCATCTATTCTAAGTCCATTTCATCTCTCTATATGAATGCTCATAACTTGTGGATTTGTGTAACGTAGCATAATTTTCCTAACTTGGTGGTACTAACATGTGTGTTTTTCTAAACAAGTATGCATTACATTCAATGCCTTGAGTGCTTATGGATACTTTTAGGTGTGGTTATAAAAGGGCATTAAGGGTTGGAGCCTACTCTGGGGAGGACCCACTTGAATAGTTATTGTCTCTTATAATTGCCAAGTGATTCCACATCATCTTGAGCCTTCCAACATTAAGAAAAATTAGTAAAAACTTCCCTTATCACTCAAACTATCTATTCCAATAACATGAACTCATTAACCATCTTATCCATCTTATCAACACTTCATGAACTTTCATAGCTTGAGATTCCTTCTTTGTGTACATTCTAAGACAAATTCTCAAAAAATATGCATCATCCATAGCTTGAGACCCTCTAATCATGCTTTATACCTTTTAAACATTCCAAATGATACATTTTTTATCCTCAAATATTATTGAAAGATGTGAATGTTTTGCCAAATTTTCATCATTTTTCACATTTAAGCCAAGGGAGATTTTACCATTTTTCTTCTACAATCTAGGCACTAACATTCCAGCTTCCAATCCTCATAGCTCCACACTTGTAGATTCAATTTTTGTGCTTCTTGAATCTATTTGATCATGGAGCTCTCAACTTAGTTGTGGGGGTGTGCCTAGTGGGATATAATGAAAATTGAAGTCAAAATTTTCTAACTCATAGAAGGTATTAAAAGGGTAAGCATGAAGGGAAAGTTAAAAATTTTTAACAAAAATTAATCATATTAATTCCAGAGATTCTTAAATCATCCTCTTAATCAACCATACTAACCATTATGAGCCATAAAAAAGAATGAAATGGACAACTGAAACACCATAAAATTTTAGGATCCTCATGCTTCACCAGAGTCTTGGAATTTGGGCAAGGACATCCACAAGTGCAGCGTCATGATGGTTTAGCAAGAAAGTGTAGGCACTAAGCATAGACTATCCAGTCTGTCAAGTTTTCTATGTCCAGGGTTGATAGGCCCATTGGACTCTCTAGCCTGCCCAATTGGACAATTGACCTGGCTAATAGTCTACCTAGGGACCATGCTAGGAGTTGTCGAAAGTGTTTGAGATGAGAAAAATAGTTTGGCAAGTTTTCTAGTGAAGAAGCCTACTATGCTACACTATGCTCTATAGTGTAGCAAGTATTGAAAGATAACTGCTCAAGTGTCCAAATGTGAATTGACAAAATGATTGCAAGACAAGTCAGGATTTAGCCAACACAAGGTGCTACGCTATGCAGTGTAGCATAATGTAGCAATGGCAGAGCAGAAAGGTCCATCTTGCCAAGTGATTCCAACAAGAAGATTGCACTTTGGCAATACTTTGGCCTCCAAAGTTGCCTACCCAACTTAGCCCTTAGGCCTCGAGTAAAGTTTCTTGCTAGAAAATGGCGGATTGAACAAGGAAGCATGATACACTGGCTGCTACGCTGTGCTACACTACATAGCATAGCACAATATAGCCACAATGCAAAAATAGCATAAGTGTTCCAAAAATGAATTCAACAAGCTTGAAGGCTTCCCAACATGAAGGACAAAAGTTGCAATTGTTTGCCTGAATGAGCCTTAAACAAATGCTCTTCATCTCCTACATTAATTTTTGTCAAGACTAGTGGCTACCCTACGTAGCATAGCAAGAAATTATTTATGCTACGCCAATGTGCTCAATAGTGTGAGTAGTGCAACATTGTCACAAAAGTATCAAGACATATTTGGATAGCTCTAGAACTTGTTGGTAACAATCTTTTTCACTCTGGCATCTCCTTGGCAGAATCATCAATTTTACTTCATTTTGCATACCCATGGTCAACTCCCAAAAAATTGTTCCTACACTTGACCGTGCTTGTAAGAGCAGGGAAGACATAGCCCTAGAGCATAGGCTCCATTTTGCTTATGTTATTAGCACACTAGATTTTGGCACATGTAGTTTTGATGATATAGTCACAACATAACAAAGTTCACACCCAACATCGCACTCCTACATGACACGAACATGTTAGCATCTTATGGGGCCCAGGACACGTGGCATCTAGACCACATTTCTCTCCTACTCCTGGCCCTATAAATACCCTAGCAAATAACACTCAGGGGGTTGACTTTTTTGTGTGGTTGGGTTTTTTTTATGTGATTGGCTTTTTGGTGTAGTTGGCTTTTAAGTTGGTTTCCAGAGAGCATAGTTGACATTTTTGAACATTCTGGTTACCTCTAGTTGGCTCCAAACATCCCTTTGTGAGTTGAGAATTTTGGCATCTTAGCGAACAAAGTAGCAAATAGAAGACCTATGACTATACTGTTCAGTGTAAGCAGTGTCTCTCTAGTGTTGCATAACCTATTGTACACCTTTCAGCAAGGCAAAGGATCAAATCCATGACCTTTGGGGTGGTGCACTCTCTCATCCAAATATATTTTTCTATTCACTTACTATCATGATCATTTTGCATTATTTTTACCACTTTACATTTTTCAATCATCGATTTACTTCACATGTCTAACTTCTAAAACAAACGTTTACAAAAGGTTAAGATACACCGATTAAGTCATCATTTGATCGACCAGATCATTAAGGGCATCCCATTTTCATTTCTCTCTAGCATGACCCTCTCATGGATCCAAGGTTAAAATGTTCACCCAGCAACCTCTCGGTGTTCTAGCCATCGACATTTTTAGTCGCTACAGTTTTTTGACACTAGAAGAAGGGCCTTTTGCTATCCTTTTTGCATCTTACGGGTAGTCCTGCATGCTCTTTGTACCCCATCGCACACTAGCATAAATGTGACACCCTTTTGTGATTGTTTACACATCATGTGATGTAGAATGGTCACTATGATAGTTTCTTTAGAACCTAGTAGGATGAAAAACCTCCGATCACCTATTTATTTCTGTGTTTCTCATTTGTGACTTCCCCTTTTATCACGCAAAATGATTTTTCCAACAAATGCTATTTCCACCTCGATCATTGAGGCTCCTTTCTTGGCTCAAAGCACCATAGGTGCCAAGAGGCCACCTTGCCCAATGCTAGTGCCATGCCAGTCCCTTAGGATTCGACACTTGTCACTTGAGTTCCTGGCACAAGACTCAGAGCCTTATGAGTTCCTCTATGAAATGATCCAGGCAAATCTACCCCTAGATCGCCAAGAACTTGAGGAAAAATGCAACTTTGAGTTCCTTCATTAGAATGGAAGGGAATTTATCCCTACCCCTAACGTTACCATCCCCCTAGTGGAAACGTATAAGTGGATCTTAGACCACCTGATGTGAGTTAGTAAGTCTAGGGAATGAGATACCATGTCTCATTATGATGAGGTGTTCTAGGATGGATAGGAAGACTTGGACTCCCAATCTGAGGATGGTGGCCAAACTCACCTTGCTACTATCCCTCCCACCATGGTCTTCAAGTCAAACCCACATTTTACGTTTGCCTCTTTTACGACTACAACGACTCTGCACCAATATACATTTTCATCAGCCATGGGTAGCCATTTTGCACACTCAGCATATCAACATGCTCCTCCCTTAGTTTCATTCCTAGGCATACTCCCTCCTCATTTTGTCTTATCCTTGTACCAAGCACCTATCATAGCTACGTTGTGCTACGTGCACACTGTGTCTTCACAACTGCATGGAATCCCCTCTCCTATTCCATTGTCTACATCCATTCCCCTCTCAACCGAAATTCCTTCCCCAACCACGTGGTGGACATCACAAGTAACACCCTTCAGAAGAGTAGCCCCAACAACACCCCCTATGAGCCAGGCCGCTATCCTTGCTACGTCACCAACGTGGTTGCCCCTGTAACCTCACAACCATGTACATCATCTCCAGGTCTAGATCAAGCATTCCAACTTATCTAGACCCTCACTGAAGAGATTAAAAGTCTTAAATCCTTTGATTCCAACACAGTGTAGGCCATGGATTTCTACCATGATGGCCCCATCAGCCTGGCCATTCCCATGCTCACATTACCCCTTGGGATGCCACTCCCCCAATTCACAAAATACAATGAGAAGGGCGATTCCAATGCATATTTAGTCACATTTCGATATGAATTTTTGTTGTTGCAGCAGTAGCCCCACACCATTATTCGTGTCTTTGCTATGTCTCTAATGGGCAAAGCTTTAAACTGGTACTGTGTGCTCCTGTGTGCCTTCATCTCAACACTAGAGGAGCTACTGACCTAGTTCATGATCACTTCAAGTATAACTTGAAGCCTGAAGTCACGTTGGATTAGTTAATGGGCGTTAAGAAAGATCCATTCGAGTCAGTGCAAAAGTTTATACAGTGGTGGTGTGCTACCTTGAATGAGATTCGTGAGCCTATCGTGGAGGCCCATTTTCTGGCTATCTTCAAGGGGGCAGTAAATAATTTCATCAAATCCAAGCTATACTACTTAGCCTCACACTCTCTCAGTCAAGCTTTTGCCTAGACGAAGAGCATCCAAGACGCAGCTGAAGCCAGTAAAGACCTAGCCTATGTTGCATACAAAAATGCATATACCAAAAAGACAAAGGCAAGGGCAAAGTTGCAACGGCCATGGTGGCCACCGTGGAAAACGTGGAAAAGACCAATAACAAAAATAACAAAAAGATAGCCAAAATTTCAACTAACCCCATGCATAGCTCAAGTAACATTGCCCAAACCTCCACATCGGCACCAGAGGCATCAACCCCGCCTAGATCCAACTTCGAGCATAAAGATCACTTTAAATACACCCCATTACCCATCAAGCCTTCAAAACTTCTGAAGCAATTTTTGGGGGCTGGGTACATCCAACATAAACAGATGTCGGAGGAGGTGACCAAATGGCATCAATGATACTATGAGCTCCTTAGGAACCCCTCCTTAGCTACATCCAATGAGCCCCTAGTTCTTAAGAACTTTAGGCTGGAGCGGTTCTGTGACTACCATCAACTTTGTGGTCATGACATGGATTACTGTTTGGCATTAAAAAATGACATCCAATAGATGATTGATCAAGGGAAGTTGGTTTTGGATGAGAGAAAACTTGTCCACCCCAAAAATCAATCCATGCATGTCTACAAGGACCCCCTCAATGCTAATAACATGGGGTACATTATCAACACGATTGGCATAGACAGTAACCTAGAACCACCACAGGAGCCGTTTGTGGTTCGTGTGCCTCAACATAGTGTACCAACACCAAAAACAACAAAAAAGACACCGCAAAAACCATTTGTCCTCAAGGTTCCCCCAGACATCCACCCCTGCACCCTTCATATTCGAAATTGCATCGTCACTCACGCTAACACCACAAACGCAGTTTGTCATCAGGGGGCCAAAACACTCAATTTCCCCCATCACACAGAGCCAATCTAAGATGTTATCACAACCTTCCTATTCAAAGAAATAGGAAGAGAATCTGACAGATGAAACGACCAAGGAACATACTGCCCAGGTCCCCCCAAGCCTACCCCCTCATCCTTCGTGTCTATTCCCCCCTCATCATCAACAGTTGATGCCACTACATGCACACGATCATCACCATCCTTTCCAAAAGGGCCTAGCCTAAATCCTGAAACTGCTCCTCCTCGAGAAATTCATCTTCTAGGATGAATGCAGGAAGATAAGGGTAACAAACAACAAGAAAGTGGACAGGACCTTCTAAATGCCTTTAAAGTATGTGAAATAGGCTCTGAAGAACAAGAATACAACCTTGAGCCTGTACGACCTGGTAATGACCTGCACTACACACTACGAGGCCCTAGTTCACATGTTAATGTCTATACTAGTTGACGAAAACATGTTGGTAGAGGAGAACATGATCCATGTGGTCATGCTTCCTTATACACCCAAAGAACCACTGCCATCTCAGTTGACATTTTATGATGAGTCCATCAAGGATGATCGTGAGAAAGGCCAGGCCACAACAGCACCCTTGTTCATCATAATTTGGGTCAGTCATCACAAGATTCAAAGAGTACATGTTGATGATGGGGTTACTATGAATGTCATCCCGTTCCCCATAGTGGACAAACTAGGTTTGGCGGATCAAATCAAACCCACAATAACCTCATATTTGAAGTCATTCAACAGGGCATGGGTGGTGGTAAAAGGGACTGTCCACATTAACTTTATGGTAGGGGACCAGTTCCCCACAAGTGCAATGTTCATCGTGATAGAAGAGATGCCTGGGTTTAACTTGATCTTAGGGAGGTTGTGGTTAGCCTAACTCAGGGCTAACTCTTCACCCATATATCAAGAAATCTAGCTACCTTATGCAAGCATGAAGGTGGTGATCTATACTGATGAAGTGGTAACCCAAGCAATAAACAATGTTAACATGGAGCCAGGTTCAGAAGTAATAACTTCTGAGAATGAAGTGCCTAGCTCCACTGAAGCTACTTGTTTGACAAATGAGCTAGCCCAAAACACTAGCTCAGAAAACAAAATTATGTGGGTTGAATTACCTTTTCAAGCGGCAGATAATGATATAGAAGAATACCACAATAAATCCCCTCGGCCTTACGCATCACCAAGCCCATGATGGGTTAGAAAGCAGTTGTGAGAAGTATCGTTACTTGCATAGTATAACTACTCCACTACTTTTGACATGATTAACTCTTATCATACATTTATTCTTTGTTTTCTGCATATTCATTCATTTACGCTAAGTGTCTACCTCATTCTTTAAACCATTTACATCACGTCCACTGTTTACATTATGCCATGGTCTACTAAGGCCTAAAACTAGCAAAAAAAAATTTCTTTACCATCATACAATGGCCTAAAACTATTGATGGCCTGAAATGGCCTAAAACTAGTGATGGCCTGGAATGGCCTAAAACTATTGTTATGGCCTGAAATGGCCTAAAACTAAAACTAGATGCTCCCAACGAGTTTAATTAATAAAAAAATATAAAGAATAAAATAAAAATAAATACAACACATAAGCCAAAATGAAATAAATCTATCCATATTCCATTTTTTTCATTCAAAATGTTAATCAATAATGTTTACAACATTCTTTGCGAGAATCCCAAATAAAATTATCTGCTACTACGCTATGACCCTTCGCCTGCTCCATCATCCCCTGCCTCATTAGATCCTGTGTTTTTATCTAGATTCTGTACCACAAGGAAAATGAAGTAGTTAGTTAAAGCTACAATAAGGACTCAAATAAAATAAATTATCACAACACCAAAAAATGCTTGACCCGAGATGACCCAACATCTGTTTCAGGGGGTATCCGATCCATGCTTGCCATGAGACATTGCAAGATCTCTCCTCCTCCATAATATCAACCCAATTCCTATCTCCTAGATCAGTGCTTGCTACAACTTTATCCTTTTCTATGACTATCCATCTCGGTGGTCCGAGAGAAAAGGTAGCAATAGTGGTCTCACCTATGGGAAAGGTCATTTCCAATTCAGGGGATTCACTCACTATCACCTGTTGCATAAACCTGTCGTAAGCCCTAGAAGTGCCAATAATGTCAAGGAATACCTCGTAAGTATGCAACTTGATAAAGGCATCCCAATATTGTTTATGGTAGGTGACACTTTCTAGTTTATACATGTGTTTTTGGTTTTTCTGTGCTTTCCCCCACTTGTAAACTTTTGCATTGTAGTCCTTCCTGTCTTGGTTCTTCTAGGCTAGTAGGTCCATTTGCATGCACTATTTTATTATATCATGAATGGCCTCATTGTTGCGTCACATGGCTATCCAATACCTTGCATAGTCGATGACGGCCATGTGCCAACTACCATCGTTAGTATCTCGGACCAATAGGAATTTGTTCCTAGATTGGAGATCTCCCACCTCGGCAATTAGATTGGCCTTCTCTCGCTCAAGCCTCTGTGCCCATTTCCAGAGGTCTTCGTTCACACGCCTACATTCCCAGAAGGTGTATGCTGAGTATAGTGCATATTGGCTCGCTTCATCATATATGTGATGAGGTACTTCAGTCACCTCCAGTGGAAATTCAAGCATGGCGTCAACCTCAATCGCTTGCTTAGGGTCCCACTTGAGACAAGAGGCTACCAACCGCACATAGAAATGCATTAGTCACAATGGCATAGTAAAGAAACAACAATTTATAGAGTTTAGCATAGAAACTTTCACTTACCCACTTCCAGATCGATCTGCTTCAGATGATCGACCATGTCATCAACCACCCCCTCCATGAAAGTAAATTTTTCAGAGGTCTCGGTCCACGGTCGTAGGAAGATTGAGGAAGGGTCAAAGGTATCAACAATGATATCAGCTGCACAGTGAAATGTGTTAGCCACAGTGGAGATAAACCATGAAAAAGCTGATGAACAACATAAATGACAATGTAAAGCTCCTACCCAGCAAATCCTCAGGGATGATAGTGAGGGGGTCACCCATCGACACACTGTCAAATATGTAGTCAAACTCACTAGCATCAAAATGGAGCCCCTCTCCTTCCAGTTGACCCAACAACGTAGCAGCATCCTCAATGCTCATGTGCTCCTCTAGTACTGTACTACTCTTCGCAAAAGGGTCATCAACAGGGGCCACTAACAAATTTCCAGGAGCCTCTTCCTCATTGGCTGGGCCTCTTTATTTATTGGTAGGGGCCTCCTCTTCATTAGCGGGGACCTCTTCCTGACCATCCGAGGACCTTTATTTTGTAGCAGGGGCCCCTTCTTCATCGGTTGGGGCCCTTTCCTCTATGGCTAGAGCCTGTTCATTTTCACCAGTTGCCCCTATTGTAGGGGCCACCATCTCTTCTTCCCCTTTTTCCTCTTCTTCCTCTGCTAATAAAGCATAGTCACGGTAAGAAAATTATACCAACTTGAAGTAGATGCTACGCTGTGAAATGCTACCTAGCATAACACAATGTAGCAAACATTGGGTAGAAAAAAAAACACTTAGTAATTAGAGGTTGTGTAACAACGGAAAACGTCAGTCGCTAGAAATACCGAACAAAAGTCTATGTACACAGTTCTAACCTTGGATTCGTGCGAGGACCGTGCTGGAGAGAAAAATGAATCCAAGGTGCCCTGAATGGTCTTGTCGATTAGACAAGGACTTATTTAATTAGCAAAATGTTTGGTAATAATTTGATGGAAAAATGAAGATTCTTTATAAGATGATGCAATGTTATTAATTCCGAACAAAATTGAAGACAATGCAAACGATTTAGATGATATTGTCAAATCTATATAACTAGGATGCAAGGGATTAGATTTTGTAAAGAATACGATCACAAGATTTGGGATTTAATTTATGAGAAACAATATGTTTGATATAATGATTTCAGGCGGGCTTCGGTTTGGATGAAGTACATGCCAGTAAGAAGAAAGTTATCTAAAGATGAAACAAGCGAGGATCAATCTACCTTGATCTAGCCAATCTAGGTGCAAGGAAGTCAAACCTGGGGGAGAATATCCGATAGCCGATTGTTTCTGATCAAGAATTCTTGCCAATCACCTCTGACATTCTCACGATTGCTGATTAACTACCCTCGTGCAAGCTTTGGCAACTGACTGTGCTTTGATTACGCTATAATACGCTAGAGAGCGTATTGTGGCGTATGAGCTACTGATGTCTGAAATGTGCCTATCATTATTTAAATTATGCTACATTATACTAAATTATGCATCGTAGTGTAATTCAGCATAAAATAATGAAACCACAAAAGTTGAAGTATTGTTGCCACGCTTCCTCTATTTCTATCTTTTTCGGGACTTTTACTATGCCGCACTACGTAAAGCAGCGTAATGGGCCCCTTAAGCAAGAAAGAAAACCCACTGAAATGCACGTCATGCTACAGATCGTTGCCTAGGCCTTGATATTTTTACTGGGCTGTCGAAGTCTTACATGTTTTCCATCCTTGATGCTACGGTGGACTGTCTTTGATATTACGCTGCACTACGCGGCATTACGCTATGTTGCGTAATGCAGCGTAATATGTTAAATGTTGAGATTTCAAAAGATGGAAAACTCACAAAGTGAAGTCTTGCTGCCATGCACCTGTTATTTCGTTCTATCTTCTAAAGTTCATCTATACTGTGCTGCGCCTTGTCGCGACTTCTTGCTTGGGTCACTAGATTTTGCCTATCCGTCGAGGCTTCGAAAATTTTATGGTGTTTCAATGGCCCCTCTTTGTTGATGTTTAGAGGGCTTGCCCAAAAGACATTGAAAAAGAATACGAAACACCAGAGAGGTAAAGGCACCAACAACATCCATCAGAGATTGCTCAAATGTCTCTTTGCCAAACCTGTGAGTGCCAAGGTAGGATAGGGGAAGAAACATAAAAGGGATTTTACAGGATTAAAAGGAGGGAGGTTCGGGAAAGACTCAAGCACGTGAACATGAAACTTTTGCAAACAAGTTATAGCATCCTTCTGTGAATGTATTTGCAAAGGTTATGTTGTCATACTATATATGGAGGGCTTGCGCAGACGAGTTTTTTTACACCCACGTGGCCCGGAGGAGCTGTTTTACATTCATTTTGCCAAACTTTACCCCCATTTTTTTTTGAATTACATTCCACTTAGGTGAGTTGCGTTATGCCAGTTCATAGACATGAAGATGCGAAAGAGTGTTGCTAGAATATTCACGCTGTGTACAAGCAAAGCAAGAGGTAACAGTGGTCATGAGGACAAAGGAAGGATAAAACATGATAATGGATCTAATGGAGGGAGAGGTAGGATTTGCACTCCTAGGTGGCCAAGCTAGTCTAAGCAATCACTTTGGGACGTCACAACACCTTACCTACTAATGAATGCACTCTCAATCAATGCTGTTGTAGCAAGTAACCTGCAAAACATAACAAAGAACAGAATACAGAAGCAATCATCCTAATCGCTAAGGAGGGAGGCTATTGAAATAAGCACTATCCAAAGTGAAGAGGAGAGCGTAGACATTTGAAACTGGGACCACAGCAAGTAGCAAAGGTGCCAATGTTGATGCCACAGTTCTTGAGGTTATCGTTGATAGCCAGATTCAACTTGCTCGTAGGATTGTACAAAGAACATGTCAAATGAATCTGCTAAGACAGAATCTAGTGACGGTGATCGATGGAGGCCGCTGAGGCTATGGGTGGTCGTAGTTTCTTTAGGGTCCCAAGCGGTGAAATTGATCCTAGGAGGTGCAACTATAGAGTGGTCGTCGTAGCAACATCTCCAAGGGGTCAGTAGTATGCCTTTCGGCATGTCCGAGGAATCAGCAGAATGCCAGCGAGGTAACGACATTGTGTCTATCCCAACGTCCTACCCATTCTATCTAGTAGGGATGCTGTGCAAGAATGACCATGTGCACTTGCTTCATGGAATGCTTGGATGATTCTAGTTTTGAGTCTTGGTTGACTATCGTTGCTGGTTTTAAGCCTCAGCAGGCCATGGTCTCGATTTAACGTCTGAGCAGACTACAATCTACTAGTTTTACATCATAGCGGATGGTGGAAGAGCTAGTTTATGGTCTCAGCAGACCATGCTGTGGGTGTCAGTTTTATGTTGTGAGCTAGGGACAAGTCTATGTTGATTTAGCATCTCAGCAGATGTATGCTTACCTTGCTAGTTTCACATCATGGAGGATGGTCGGAAATTTTTCCAGTTTAGCGTCTTGGCGAACGCATGCAAGAATTGCCAGTCTTACATTATAGCAGATGTGTACAACTTTGCCAGTTTTACATTGTAGCGGACGTTTGTTACCTTGTGTTTGTGCTGAGTCGATGTTTAGACGTAATATCATTTCAAGTACAAATGGTTCACTGGGTTTGAGTGCTCATTTCCGTCAATGTCTGCTAACTTGAATGCTCTGTTGCCATATGCGTCGATGACCAGGAAATGGTCTTCCCAATTTGCAGAGAACTTGCCTACTGGTTCACGAATGGCCTTGAGAACTAAGTATCCTTTCTTGATCGATCATTGATGCAGGTTGTGCTGATGCTTTTGTCTCTATTTATCCTGATATCTCTCGATGGTGTCAAGCATGTAGATGCATTTCTCCTCCACTGAATCTAAATCCACGATTCTAGACTCATTGTGCTGAGTCTCATTTATAATCATGGATAGGACCATCCACAATGAGGGAACCTATAATTCCAAGGGCAGCACTGCTTTGGACCCATAGACTAGGTTGTAGGGCATCTTGTCTGTAGCTGTTCTACACGTTGTACGATACGCCCATAACACGTAGAGGATTTTTTCATGCCACCGTTTTTTGTTAATATTGAGCATCTTCTTAAGTAGATTGATAATCACTTTGTTTTTCGCTTTTGCCTGACCATTTACTTGTGGGTAATAAGGTGAAGAGAAAGATTGCTTGATACCAAGGTTATCGCAGAAAGACTTGGTTTCTGTGCTACTAAATTGTGGCCCATTGTCGGTCACAATAGTCATAGGGAGCCCAAATCTAGTTACGATATTGTCTAAGATGAAATGGCAAACCTGTTGAGATGTAATCTTTTGTAGGGGAATAGCCTCGACTCACTTCATAAAATATTCGGTGGCGTTGATAATGAAGCTATGTCCTACGGAAGATTTGGGTGCGATGGGACCTATGATGTCCAGTCCCCATTGCTGGAATGGCCAAGTGATCTATGTAGTATGCAACTCAGTTGGTGACACGTGTATTAGATTTGCATAACACTGATACGTGTCACACGTCTTAACCTTAGCAAGGCAGTCTTTTTCCATGTATGGCCAATAGTACCCTAAGCATATGATTTTAGCAGTTATTGCCCGCGGGGCTACGTGTCCTCTGCACAAACCTTCATGAACTTTGCTAAATATTCGTTGTGCTTGGTCCCTGTTAACGTAGGTAAATAATACTCCATCGAAGGAGCGTCTACAGAGTGTACTATCTCCAAGGATGATGTATTTCTTGGCACGCTTGCGCACTGCATCTTTTTGTGCATGTGTTAACTCCTATGGTGGTTCGCCATGCAAAAGGTAAGTTTTAATGCTGTCATACCATTCTGACATCCCTTCCACGTTTAATGAATAAATCTACACTGCTTGAATGATAAGATCTGTACATTCTATCATTAAAGCAAGCCAAGTGGCAAACAAGTGTGGTGCACGTTTAATGCTAGTGTTGCCAATGAATTAGCAGCAACATTTTCATTGTGTGGCACATGTTAGGCATTGGTTGTCACGAATTGTTTGAGAAGATCTTTAGCCATATCGTAGTAGGGTTGTAGATGCACAGCCCTGTAGGCATAGACTCCTATAATTTGATTGATGATGAGCATCGAATTGCCTCAGATTGCCAAGTGTTGAACATTAAGTTCTCTGGCTATCAACAACCCTCTGAGGAGCCCCTCATACTCTACCATGTTGTTCGTACAAGGGAATGTTAGGTGGTAAGCCGATGGACACACATCCTCAAGGGTAAGCATAATGACAGCAGCAGCACTGCCGCCTCTAGTAGTCGAAGCTCCGTTGAAGTATAACATCGCTTCGACGCCTATTGATACAGGGCTTAAACTATGTACATGCTTATCTGGGAATTCTGGCTCTATCGTAGCTTGATTTTTAGTGGGTGATGTTGCTAACATTTTGTAGATGATTGGCTAACATAATGTAAATCAAATTCCGCAGTGATAGCCTTCCAACAAGCTATCCTGCTACTCTCATATAAGTTGCTTGAGATAGCTCGTAGGATTTTTCTTTTACAAATTATGTTGACTTGACTACGGAAATGATAATGCCTACATTTTTTAAGCACAAAAACTAATGCCAAACGATTATGCTCTACTTCATTGTACCTTGTCTCGTACGCAAATAGGACATGACTGAGGTAATAGATAGGGGCTTTAGACCTATTGTTCCTTTTTTGGCACAGTAACGCAGCTATGGACACGTCTGAGCTAGCTATATAGATGTAAAAAGGTTGATCTCTTTGCGACGGGAAAGCCATTGGCAAACGTTGTAACTCCTTTTTTAAATTGTCAAATATACGCTGGCAGTCATCGGTCCATTCAAAATTAACATCCTTCTTAAGAAGGTGTTGCATGGGATGTAATTTATCTGTTAATTTCGAGATGAATCGCCCGATGAATTGAAGCCTGCACTGTAACCCATGTAGTTCTTTGAGGTTTGTGGGTGGTGTTAAATCAACGATGAATTTGGCCTTGTCAGGGTTGACTCAGATGCCAGTCTTTGATACCAAAAACCCCAACATGCATCCAATTTTAACTCTGAATATGCATTTCTTTGGGTTAAGACGTAAGTCATACTTAAGGCATCGTTTAAGGACTAACTCTAGGTCTTTTGAATGATCTTCAAACTTTATAGACTTGACAGCTATGTCATCTACATAGTCATTCAATCTCCCTAAAAGGTAGTCGCTAAAGATGTATGTCATGGCCCGTTGATATGTTTCCCCAGCATTTTTTAGTCCAAAAGGCATCATAGTGTAACAGAAGGTCCCCTAGGGTGTCATGAATATTGTGATCAACTAATGGTCCGAGTTAATGCCAATTTGATTATAACCTAAGAAACCATCCATGAAGGATAAAAGCATGTGACCAGTTGTTGTGTTGATCAATTGGTCGATACTAAATACTAGATAATGGGAAATTGTCCTTAATTGTAGCTTTCTTTAGATCTCGGAAGTCTATGCAGATGCGTATACCTCCCGTTTTCTTAGAGACAACTACGATGTTGGACACCTAGTCTGAGTAATCAACTACGTGAATGAAACCAGCCTGATACAACTTGGTGATTTCATTATGCATTGCTAGCACAATTTCTAGCTTAATCTTACATGCCTTCTATCTAATTGGTTTGATGTGTGGGTCTAAAATTATGTTATGCTATATTAATATCAGGTCTAATCCCGGCCTATCTTCGTATGACTATGCAAATACAGCAACATTGTTTTGCAGCACTCACGTTATGCCACTCTGTATTTGTTGGTCTAAAAGGGAACTAACTCTAAGAGTTTTATTCTTACCTTTATGCGTAACCATAGGGACCTCATCGAGAGAATCCTCAATCACATCACTAGCCTCTAGGTCTACAGTTTGGGCCAAATGTTCTAGCCAATCTGGGGATAGTTCCGACATTGCTATGGTTGCGTCACAAGGGGTAGGTTCTATTTCTATCACCGTGTATTTAAACTATCTAATGGTTTCCCTGTATGGGCCTGTTAAGGCTAATGGTGTGGATAAAGCTACATCCATTTGCAAATCGCCCTGCAAAAATGTTAAAAGAGGAAGTTGTTACATTGTTTTTCTGCTAATCGGTTGAGCAATAAGAGTTTGTTTTTGTCTTTTTAGCATTAAAGAGGCTTCCAGTTTAAGGTCTTAGTGGACCGTTACAATAAGAGAATAACGAGCTCGGCTTCCTAGATGCTGGCGTATGAAATGAAATGAAAAATGTAACGTGACGTATCTAGCGTGTTGTGAAATTTGAATTTCTGTACAAACCGTAGTTAATGCGACCGAATTACAAGATGATAAATGTATCATTTTAAGGTCGTTTCGGACCACAATCTACACGATATCAACGAAATTAATGCCTCAATCTTTGCATTTCATGTCATACTGACATTGGAATTTCGAGAAAGTTCCACATCGATTGGACAGAAAGAAAAAATTAGTTTCAAGCGTTTTGTTTATAAAATGATGGTTCATACTCGAGACAGGTTACAGATATCGTGAATTTGGATTTTGGCTATAGTAGAGGAGGAGTGGAAGCAAGGCGTGAATAGGAGATTTACAAAAACCCATTCGATTACAGTCATGGCACCAAAGGTTAAGGGAAAGAACGCTAAACTAGCCAGAATTGACAAAGTGCAAGAGTGTCTACAACAGGCTTCATTGGCTAGAGTCGAGGCACGGGAAGCTACTCCGCTTAATCGGTAAGTGGTCATTCGCCCTTTTGCACTATTGTCATATTTGTTGCAACGTCGTAGTTTTGTATTGTTTTCCTAAATGTATATTTTGCGTTGAGTGTTAATATCTGTTTACTCAGGCTGAGCTATTGTTGTTTGCGGTATTACCTTCGTCTTTGCTATTGGAGACGAACCTTATGTTGTTACAAGGGTTTAGGTAATGTTGGATAATACTAGATAAACGTTGTGTATAATCGAAAGGCCTCAGTATTATATTTCTTAGGTAGTGTAATCAGGGTTTTTTTTTCTTTCCTTCATTCCCATAATAGTTGCATGTTACATTGGATTAATACGCAATGTTGCCTTCATTGCCGTTGTTAGAGGCAGACCTTGAGTTGTTGCAAGGGTTTGGGCGATTCTGGCCATGCGTTGCCAGCGAAATCTGCAATTTTCTGGGAATTAGACGAACTCTATTATACCATGATGAATGTTTATGTTCAAATGATTTGTCTAATGGAAATATGTTTTCATTGTGCAGTATCATGTTAAAGCCCATCCTAATCGTTCTGGACATTGTGGGCATTCTATGCTACATGCATGTTCCCGTGGCCAATGTACCTTCCCCTCATGCTAGTATAAAGGGGAAGGCAGTATGGTTCCGAAGAGGCACATGGGAGTTCCTATAGTTTTTGCTACATAACTACAGCTTAATCATCTGGTTGCATCTACTAGGTGATGTAGCTACTGCAATTTTGGAGATGTTATTGGTCGATTCTACATAGGGTGTCCTGGGGTTCCTGATGGACGGTAGGATTGAGACTACGTGGGTGCAAGACCGCGAACAAAGCACCAAAGGTCTAAGACATTTGAGTTGGATCTGGGAGGTGCCTAGATTCAACTGCTATCACTCCTACAATACTCTGTTCATGGCTCATCACCTCATGACCTATTTCCAGAATCCCCCTGGTACTGTATACTACACTAGCAGGTAAGAATCTAGATTTTTGTCATTTCAATGTGTGTTAACGTGCTAATTATTGGATTTATGTTGAGCATAAGGAATTTTCCCTTTTTCTATTATGTAGATTCTTTATCAAGGACAATGGTCTCATGGGTAATAATGATACCTTGTCATTGACTAAAAGGGCTATTAGTGAATTTACTGCTATTAGCAATGTACAGGCCGCTATTATGGAACACCCAACGTTTGAAATTCGAGAGTACCCGACCCACTATGCCAACTTCTTTGCTAGATGTAAAAATTTTAGATGGCTGGATAAGGAATGGACCTTGGATCCTCCCCTCATTGTGGCTGACGTGTGAAGGAGAATCCCTCCATTTCCTTTGCCATTCAGACCTGGTAAACGTCATTATGATGATGAATTGTGTCAATGTCATCAATTAGCGATGATATGCGAAGTTGTCTTATTTTATTCATTGCAATCTCGACTTAGCCATTGTTATATGTATGTAGTCAAGGAATCATGGGAAATCATGATCATGGCCTCTAGTTGTGACGCAAGCAATATCTTTTTCCGCTACAGTGACATAACGGAGGTACAACACTAGCTCGGCCATAGAGCGGCCCCTGCTATTTTGACCAATAACCTTCGGGAGGTTGGGCTAATGGACCTGTTCTTGGCCATAATCCTTAATGTTACTGTCGGCGAAATGTTGACCCTAGTCAACTCCTTCAGTGAATAAGCCGAGCGTCTCTGCATACGCGTGCATAACGTGTGCGTAAATTTTGACATCGATGCTCAGCTATTCACTAATCTCTTCGGGGTCCCCTCTGATGGCTTTCCTATAGAGAAAAAGTCAAAGAGAAGCGCCAAATGCCAGGAAGGGATAGAGGAGTGGCTAGGGGTTAAGGAAGAGGCCAAAGGGATTCCTGCTAATGGGATTGAGTTCACGGTGGCCCACACCATTTACCCCCTATTCCGAGCTCAGACTTTCCCCAATACATTCTTCCAAGGGAGATTCCTCACTATAGAACAAGCTCGCATTATGCAAGGAGTCATGGAGGAGGGGACGCGATTCAATTGGGCCAGCTATTTTGCCAAAGGCATGCACATTGAGATGGTCAAGCTTCACAAGAAGCTTAATTCCCATTTCAACGTGCATTTTTCCTTTTTTATAGCTTGCTTCTGGTGCTTTGTCGAGTTTCTGGTTGTCCAACGGGATGGAGTCTAGATGCAGTAGGACCACGACTAGATTTCTAAACCATGGATTTCCCATATTTTGGGTACCATCTAGTTTCAGGACCCTCCTGAAGGGATCAGGAAGTCGTTGTCTATAATGACTAGGGACATGGTGGCACCTCGAATGCGGGGTCCAGACAGCGTGGGTGGGGCACTCCCTTCCCATACTGGTGATGCGTTGAGGGGGAAGCGCCTAGTAGCTGAGATAGTGTATCCTTTGGTGCCTCGAAAGAAGCCTCGATTAACAAAGGAATCCATGAAGGCAACAAGTAGTGCAAGATAGATGATGCATGTCAAATTTCAGAGGAGTAATCCTCCAGCAAGCAAAGGAACATGCCAATGATTACATCGATGTTGCCTATAGACACTTTTATGTCACAATTTATTGAACTAGAGCAAAATTTCATGTTAACTAGAAACATTATATGATAACGAGGAGAGGGTTGTAGAAAGGTTAACCCCTGAAACAGGGGCTATGGTTTTATGACACGAGGAGGAGACCCTAGCCTTGGAAGAGGAGGCTGCAGTAGTCAATCAAACAAGTAGCGCGTAGGTTCTTGCACATGAGAAGGGAGCAGCGATGGAAGATGTCGAAGTCCCTTTGGCTCAGACAAGAAGAGGTAAATGATTTTTAACTCTGTTAGACTAACTTTCACAGCATACTCAACTCTAGGAAATTGCTTCTAAAAGTTGTATTGATTATTGTAATGTTTTAATTATGTCTTCATATGGAACTTGTTCTGCATAATAGGAGACCAGTACGTGCACATGTCAACGGTGGCGACTCGATCTTGGGGCGAATTTCCTAATAAATTCACCTTTATGGAGGGGGTCATTCATGACATGATTGGCCACTTGGAGCAAATCGACCCTGAAGCAGGTATATCATGATCATTAAGCAGAAGTTGTTCCATTGTGGTATTGTGTTATCTAATTATGTCTAATCACCATGCTATGTTATTAGGAGCTCGACTTAGGTGGGATCCATCAAAGCCTATTGACCTAGAAACCACCAAACCCTCCTTAGAAGAGATCATCGTGCTACGCAGCATTTATGATGAAATGCATAAATGTACGGTATGCTCGACTCGCTCTTTGTGGGAATGCCAGAGTGTAAAAGAGGATCTCTGGAAAAGATTACAGTGGTCAGAAAAAGAGAGAGCATCTCTGGGTGATGAAGTGAGAGATTTTAGGTCTCAGAATGAATTCCTCCAGGCTCAGGGGATTGGCAATGAGGACTGGTAGATGGCTATTGTGGACTACGCCCATTATTGGACGGTCGTCTGAAACAGCGTCTAGACTAGCCGTGAACTGGTAGAGCAGCGGATGCAAATAGACCTCCTAGCTCAAAAGAATCAAGACTAGAAGGACTATAGCACAAGTGTACAAGAATGGGGGCAGATACAAAAAGATCATAAACATATCTATAAGTAGGACTGCGCTGCCTACCATCAACAGTACAAGCTCTGCCTTCGAGGCTCAATCTCTTCAACTATTCCTTGATGTTATTGGTGCTTCCAGTGCATTTGAAAAGTTCCAGAAACAAGTGATGGTGAGGGCCTCTTCAGAAAGGGAAATGACTCTTCCTGGAGGAGAGACAACTATCCCGTCCTTCTTCCCTGAACCACCTCGTTGGACTCCTGTGGAAAAAGGGAAGATGAAGGCCGAAACTAATCTAGGAGACAGGGTTTGGTCTGAGCTTACTGAGGACGAGATTATGCAACGTTTGTGGATTGACTTAGAACAAATTCCATTTGCAACTGATGTCGAACCATCATAGGTGAGTGTTTGTTTCATTATGCCTTTTGTCATGCCTAGTTTTAATCGTGATGTCAGTATACGTGTTATGTATGATTACAGGAATGACCTGAGGAGGTTCCTCAACGAGGCGACTGTAACATGGATGATGGTCCTCATGAAGGGGCTTCACAAGGGGTAGAACTTAATGGTGGTGGTCAACACGATGGCAAATAGCTTCATACAGAAGAGCCTGACAGGGAGGGCCACCTTCATGAAGAAATGCTACCTAAAAAGGTGGCCCTTATGAGGATGATTTACTTTGGGTCGAGATTGAGTTGAGGGACATGGGTGACAGTGGGAAAAGAGGAGACACATAACGTGGCTGTATTTGGCCATAGTCCATTTTTTTTATTTTTAAGATGAGGAAGACCATATATTTACTTTTTGAAATTTTAATGCAAACTTGATCTAAGTTGATGTTCTTTTGTTGTTACTGTTCTTGCTTTATGCAAAACGTAGTATGTTTTGATGTTATGAGAAATGGCAGATAGTTTAGGCATATAGCGTAAATGAAATTACTGGTTTACAGTCATTGTAGGCTACCAGATAAATTGGGTATAAAGCATAAATAAGGCAAATAGCCTTGGGACATTTTGGGCCTTTGACCAGTTCAAGTATAAACTACAATTTAAATAGATAGTTTAAGGCCATTTCAGGCCTTTTGATAGTTTTAGGCCATTTCGGGCCACGAGTAGTTTTAGGCCATTTCGGGCCGTGAGTAGTTTTAGGCCATTTCGGGCCATGTATAGTCTTAGGCCATTTTGGGCCATGCATATTTTTAGGCCATTTCGAGCTATGTATAGTTTTAGGCCATTTTGGGCTGTGCATAGTTTTAGGCCATTTCGGGCCATGAGTAGTTTTAGGCCATTTCGGGCCATGCATAGTTTTAGGCCATTTCGGGCCATGTATAGTTTTAGGCCATTTTAGGCCATGCATAGTTTTAGGCCATTTCAGGCCATGCATAGTTTTAGGCCATTTCAGGCCATGCATAGTGCATGTGATTAGTTTTAGATAAATTTAAGAGTGGCAAAGATAATAATTAGGGGCGTAAAAACATAAGTGTAAATGAGAACAACTGGTGGAAGCGTGTAAAAATAAGCCTAAGCATAAGCATAGCTAGTGGAAGCGTAAAATGGGATAGCATGATGAAATAAAACATGTGTAAATTGTATGGTAATCAGATGACCCGGTTTACTGGCTAGCCCTGTAATTGTTTCCTGATCATCCTTATTTTTGGTGATGCGTAAAGATGAGGGGATTTACCATCCTTTTCCTTCGCATCACACTCCTCTTTTGAGAATGGTAGCTCAACCAAAGTTAAGCTATCATTAGCCACTGTTTTGGCTTATTGGAGTATTGGGATAGGGGATTGATCTTCAACCATTTCGATCTCTGACCCCTTCTCCATCTCTATGTTATTCACAGCCTGAGGGGTTCTTTCATCACTCTGGATAACCACCTCTCCTCCTGCGTAAGGCAAATGGATCTCCTGATGTATAGGCGATGAAACTGCTCTTAGTTGGGCCAACCATGACCTCCCTAGGATCAAATTGAAGCGAGGCATCTCTTCGATAACAATGAAGGTTGCGTCTATGGGGAATTGCTCCCCCACCACGAAGTTGATGTGCACAGTGCCTTTGACCTACACTCGTACCCCGTTGAATGACTTTAAACACAACGTGATGGTAGGACTGATCTGATCAATCAGGCCTAGCTTATCCACTATGAGGTAGGGGATGACATTAGTGGTTGCCCCATCATCCACATGTACCCTCCAAATTTGGTGTTGACTAACCCGAATGGTGATGAACATGGACATCGTTGTTACATGACCCTTCTCTGGGTCATCTTTAATGGATTCGTTGCGAAAGGTCAACAAGGGAGGCCCTAGTTTCTCAGCCGTGAGAGGAAGCATAATGGAATGGATCGATTCTTCATCCGCGGGCAGACCTTTGTCCACAGGTATGGACGTTAGCATGCGAACCATAATTTCATGGTGCTTCTGTGACATCATGAGTAAATCATAAAGGATCAAAGTTGTGTTTTTTTGTTTTAGAGCCTGTTTGACTTGCGTAAAGGCGTCAAAGAAATCTTGCCTGCGATCTGGCTGCTTGTCACCCTTTTTCTCTTCCATTTGTCCTAGGAGGTGAATTTCTTAGGGAGGAGTGATATTCAGCCAAGGGCTATGCTTCTTTCTGCTAGGAGCAAATGGTTGCATTTGCATAACTTTGCCATCGTTAGAATATAGGGCCAAGGGTACAGAGGTGAGGGGTATAGGCTTAGGAAACCCCAGCATAAGACAATTCTTGGTTTTACCGGTTATCTTACCTCCTTCTTATTTTTCATTAAATTTGGATCGGGAGCTTGACTTGGAGGTTTACCCTTGTATAGAAAGGGTTGTCAATGGTTTTGGCACCCTGATGACAAAGGGGGCCTTGGGTGTAGGCACGGGCTAGACCGTGGCTTTACCGACAGTGGGTTGTTAAGAATTTGTCTGAGAAGGGGCTCGAATGATAAAAGGTTATCGTGGAGCATCACTTGTTGATGCTATTGAATCTGTAGTTTGGGGGGAACGAGGACACGTTCATAGCACGAAAGGTTGTTTCGGCTGTGACTGATTATCACCCTCTGCTCCTACCACGTTAATTGTGTACCCTGTGTTATTTGCATTTAACGGGTCTTGGTACACATGTAGGGATTGGTTTTTAGGGTGAGTTGAACTACTATTGTCCAAGATCAGGTCACCTTGATCGATCATGTGTTGAATGTCATCCTTCAATGCCCAGCAGTAATCTATGTCATGATCACACAATTGATGATAGTCGTAGAATCAGTCTAGCCTAAAGTTTTTGGGAACAGGCAGTTCATTAGGTTGTGCCAAGGAGGGGTTCTTGAGTAACTCGCAATGGCACCTTTGATGTTTCAGGGTCTCCTTGGACACCACCTTGTGTTGGATGTGACCAGTTCCCAATAATTGCTTCAAAAGTTCTGAAGGCTTCATAGGTAGAGTTGCGTAATTTGAGTGGTCCTTACGCTCAAATTTTGGCCTCAGTTGTGGAGGTGTTTCAAGGGTGGAAGGAGCTTCTTGATTGGTGCCACCTAAGCTAGTTGTTAGCTCAGCTAGCTCTATAGTAGTTTTCTTGCCATTATTGTTCTTTTTCTTAGCCCCTTCAGCAACCGTCACAACTGTACTTGTCGTGGCTTTGGCTTTGTCCTTACCCTTGCTATGGGCATTTTTGTAGTCCACGTATGCTAGATCTTTAGAAGCCTCTACCACATCTTGGATGCTCTTAATCTGAGCAAAGGCTTGGCTAAGAGAACGGGGAGCGAGGTAATACAACTTAGACTTGATGAAGTCATTGAACGCTCCCTTAAAGATTGCCAAGAGATGGGCCTCTGCGATGGGTTTGCGGATCTCATTCAAGGTAGCACTCCAATGCTATATAAACTTTTGGACCAACTCGAGCGGATCTTGTTTACCTCCCATGAGCTGGTCCAGTGTGACTTCTGGCTTCAGGTTGTATTTGAAATGAGTCACAAACTGGGTTAATAGCTCTTCCAAGGTTGAGATGAAAGCACGTGGGAATGCTCGATACCAATCCAAAGCTTTACCCATTAAGGACATAGCAAAGACATGGATTATAGTATGTGGCCATTGTTGCAACAATAAGGACTCTAACCTGAAAGTGATGAGGTGGGCGTTGAGATCACCTTCCCTATTTTATTTTGTGAAATGAGGAAGGGGCATCTTGGGTGGCAGCGATAGGACTGGGACTGCTGGGCTAATAGGATCGTCATGGTAGAAATCCATGACTTGTACCATGTCAGAGCCAGTAGCCTTGAGACGTTTGACATATTTTGTAAGGGTCTGGATGAGCTAGAAGGCTTGGTCCAGACCCATAGATGACGAGGTCATTTGTGGAGCAGAAGGAGGAGCCACATTGGGTGGTGGCACAGAGGCAACAGCTTGGCCGATTATCAATGCTATCAGGATAGTCCCTGCAGGCAGTGTTGCTTGTGGCATCCACTATCCAGTGGTTGGTGCGGATGGGGGAACCACCATTGGCTACATTATTGGATACGTTCTTTGTGTAGCCAAGGGCATGAGCAGCGATCCTGTAGCTAGGATTAGCATTTGCCAGACGTGGCCTTGAAGGTCGGGATGGTGGTGCATTTGCTCAGAATATGCAAGAAGAGACATGTTGGGAGCCCACCATGCTATGGTGGTAGGCCTTGTCATGTGAATGGGGAGCATAGTTGGTGTTGTAGGTATCGCATGCACATGCGGTGGCACAGGCGCAGGCACACGATGAGGCGAGTTAGGTAATCGTGCCTACTAAGGAATGATCTATGATGGACTATCACTTGGGAAGATAGTCGAAGAGAGAAAATGTAAATGCGGTGAATGTGGGACTTGATCGATGTTAGACAGTTTCAAAGGTGTGGTGACCATGAACAACGGATTTACATGAGATGTTGTGGAGGGAGGGGCCATGGTGAAATCAGCATGAATACCCCCCTCAAAGTGAGATTCTAGGTTGTCTTGTCCATCGTGAAGCATTTCATCATGGAACAAGGACTTTAGTTCTTCTGGTGATGTCTTTGCCATCAACATTTGATCTAGGATCCACCTCTATTGATCTGTTAGGGATATGAAAGTGGTAGGCATAGGAATGAGTTCCTTCCCATTGCAGTACATGAGCTCATACTCTCATTTTTCCTCGAGCTCTTATGGATACATAGGTAGGTTTGCTGCTAACTTAGCATAGAGGAAATTGTAGGTTTCCCTGTGTTGAGCCTGTCCCTCAGGCTCCTTATTTTGTAGTCTGAGGGAGCGGCGTGGTCGCACCAAACTAAGTGGTTGCTTGACCATGGGAGGTGTGACTTGCATAGTCCAAGGATTCTCAAGGCTAGTGGTGTCAACAGCAGTAGTTGATGTAGTCATTTTTTTACACGATTTGGAGATAATAACGATAAAAGTAGAGATTGGAAGGACAAAGGCGAACTAAGATAATAATCAGGGCTTTCTATCTTGTAGGGTTCTAAAGGAATCATCGAAGCGACCGATCTACACCACACAATTTCGTAAACAACCTCGAAGGTATTACGTTTACGTTGATTGACAATGGATATAGACAGCTTACAAGACTACCCGTAAAATATGGATCGGATATGAAGGCCCTCCTTCTAGCGCTAGAAAACTGTAACGATGAAAAACGTTGGTCGCTGAAAATACTGAATGAAAGTTCGTGTACATAGTTCTAACCCCGGATCTATGCGAGGATCGTGCTGAAGAGAAAAATGAATCCAAGGTGCCCTAAATGGTCTTGTCAATCAGACAGGGACTTATTTAATCAAAAAAAATTTTGGTAATAATTTGATGGCAAAATGAAGATTCTTTATAAGGAGATGCAATGTTATTAATCTCGAATGAAATTGAAGACAATGCAAATGATTTAGATGATACTTCCAAATCTATATAACCAAGATGCAAGGGATCAGATTTTGTAAAGAATATGATCATGAGATCTAGGATTTAATTTACGAGAAACAATATGTTTGATACAATGATTTCAGGTGGGCTTCGGTTTGGATGAAGCACATGCCAGTAAGAAGAAAGTTATCTTAAGATGAAACAAGCGAGGATCAATCTACCTTGATCTAGCCAATCTGGGTGTAAGGAAGTCAGACCTGGGGGAGAATATCTGGTAGCCGATTGTTTCTGATCAAGAATTCTGGCCAATCACCTCTAACATTCTCATGATCACTGATTCTCTTTTGCTCTTTTTCCAACCTTAAAGAATTTTGCCAACCCCTCTGATCTTCATCAACTGGAGCATTTATAAGGTTAGGGTCAAGAGAAACACACGATTTAAGTGACACGTGTCCTAAACTCATAAAATGTCATTGACTCAATGTGTTGTCGTTGAAGCTTGCGACGCTATGCTGTGTAGCGCATCGTAAACTACCCTCGTGCGGGCTTTGGCAATAGACTGTGCTTTAATTACGCTGTAATACACTAGAGAGCACATTGTGGTGTATGAACTACTGATGTCTGAACTGTGTTTGTTGTTATTTGAATTACGCTGCATTACACTAAATTACGCATCGTAGCGTAATTTAGCGTAAAATAACGAAACCACAAAAGTTGAAGTATTGTTGCCACGCTTCCTCTATTTCTATCTTTTTCAGGACCTTTACTATGCCGCACTGCGTAAAGCAGTGTAATGGGCCCCTTAACCACTAAAGAAAACCCACTGAAATGCACGTCATGCTGCAGATCGTTACCTAGGCCTTGAGATTTTTACTAGGCTGTCAAAGTCTTGCATGTTTTCCATCCTTGATGCTGCGGTGGACTGTCTTTGATATTACACTGCACTATGTAGTGTTACACTATGTTGCGTAATGCAACGTAATATGTTAAATGTTGATATTTCAAAAGATGGAAAACTCACAAAGTGAAGTCTTTCCACCGTGCACCTGTTATTTCGTTCTATCTTCTGAAGTTCATTTATACTATGTTGTACCTTGTCGCAACTTCCTACTTGGATCGCTAGATTTTTCCTATCTGTCAAGGCTTCAAAAATTTTATGGTGTTTCAGGTTGCACTCTACAAAGTTTGAGCTACAACTTCTTCCCTCTCTCCTCATTTGTACGGGGAAGTTCCTTAGCCGGGAGAGATCTCTTACATTGCAACTTAGTTACCACCATCTCTGCAATGAGACATTCCCCCCTTGTCACACTACTAGTGATAATGGAGGGTGCCTCTTCCATGTTGTCTTGGGCACAAAAGTTACATACCACCAGATCCCTGGTTGTCATTGAAAATGATTCCCAATAGCTTCCAGGGGGTCCTAAGATCGGGTGGTACAAAAGACTTGGCAAATCCATAGCTTGGAAATCTAGCTACAATCTTGTAATACCTAGACTCCACTCTCACAGACTACCAAAAATTCCGCAAAATTCCATAGGTAGGCTATAAAGAAGGCATGGCACACATTGAAGTGGGACCTAAGCTTCCTACGAAGATTGACTATTTCAGCCTACAAGCCTTTGCATAGGTGTTTGGACCAATTGTAACAAGTCCCCTCTTCCATGACATCCCTCATTATCTAAGCCTGCTCAATTCCAAGGATTTTTCCTTGGGAGAGTAGCTTGGGGAAGGCATGGACATGGAAGACAGGGTAAATTGTTTTAGCCACCCATAGCTTGACCTTCTCAATGTAGATCCCCTTTCGATCCTTTTCTGCCCCTAGCCACTCCTCAATGTCCCCATGATGGCTTGCATCTTTCTTAGGATTTTCTCATATGGGGAGACCATCAGAACGGACACCGAAAAGATCCGCAAACAATTGGTCATTGATTTCAAATACCACTTGCACACCATGAACACATGTGTGGAAATGATCCACTTTCTCTGAGAAAGATTTGGCTAGGGAAAGCATTTCAGCAAGTGGGATGTTCGGGTTGATAGCCAAAAATAATTCCATTAGCCTAGCCTCTTGAAGGTTGTGGACAAGCATGGTTGGGGCCCCATTGTAAAGCCAACACTAAGTCTCCTCCACCTCCCCATACTTGAAAAAGAGGTTGGTTTCGTTGCGCTTGAAGGTGATCATAGTCACCTCTTGGGATTTCCTTGCCACTAAAATGGTTTGCAAAATAAAAGAAAAAAGTTAGTAGAAAAAATAATGAACATCATTCAAACATGTAATAGTGAACTCACTATTTAGCGTACTAGGTTTAAATGGCATGGGAAATGATGGGAGATCCACCAACACATCTTTAAAGATGAGAGGCATAAGGGATGACCACTCCCTATCCAACCAACTGGCTTCTTTACAATTCCCATAGACTTGGGAGTACCAGGTTGGATAGGTTTTGAACTCAACCCCAAATTGGCCTATTACGCCAGTGCACACATTCCGAGTATAGGAAAACTCCCACAAGGCAATCTGTGCCAATGCCAAAGCATCTATATCATTGTGGAGACCACTCCTATCAATAAAAAACTTGGAAACACACAAAAAATATATATATACACTATTAATGCCTATGTCTAGTGTAGCATGGATTACACAACGCAACAAAATACCTTCGTATACCTCACCCACTAGCATAATAAATGGTTCTATGTGGGTTTTGAAAGAAGGTGCCCATGTGACAGGCAATGAATAATGTGTTGTATAAGTGATAGCACTTATACTCAAGCATCTCCCAGATCCAACTTAAGCATCTCAATCCTTTTGGGCACTGGTTGGAACCTTCTTCCCTATCACCCTTGATTGACCCATCAGTTAAGAATTTTAGAATACCTTGGTTTTCCCCAGACAATAGGGTTTTTGTGATTGCGGCTACTATCTCTGCTGACAAGTGTGACCAAAAAATCACACTAAAATGATAGAGGAGGAACTATAGGAAGTCGTGTGTGTCCTCCTAGAACCAAACTACCTGCCTCCCCACACATGCATGGGGAGGAGGAACATTGGCCATCGGTTCGCTAAGATAGCATGGGACTCCCACAATCTCCATGACAATCAAAATGGGCTTCAACATGACCCTACACAACAAAGCATCAAAAGTTAGACCTGTGTATGAGTGAAGTTTACACATAGCATAGCATAACCCTTTGATTACATATAGCGTAGCATGACACTTTCTTTGCATGTAGCATAGCATGTTCTCCTAGTCGCAAATCTCTCTGTAACGAAAATAAAAATAAAACAGAATAAAAAGCATAGGCGATGTAGCAACATGATACTTGTAGCATAGCATAGTCATCAAGCCTTACACAATGAAATAACACTTAGATGAAAATGTATGAAACGTGACGTAGCAAATGAACAAGAACAAATAGACATGCAACAATATAACAATGTAATCAACTCATTGTCGTGATGGGCATGGCAATGTAGCAAACTTAGCAGAAATAAATTTAGCAATGTAGCAGTATTGAAGATTCAATAGCGTAGAAATGTGACAAACCTAAAGACCTTACAACATACTAGCATAGCATAATAAAAACATTACAAAGTTTAGAAAAGAAAGAATTTACTATGCTATAGCGATCTCTACCATACAAAATAACTCATGCTACACCACATTAAACATGTGTCATGCTGTCAAATCTTGTAGATGGGCAAACCCTCATAAGGATGGTACGCTACGTTAACTATGTGCTAAGCTATCCAAAATCACCCAAACCCCCATGGCAAGGCAATCACAAAAATGGTGGTCGAGGTGATACCACATGCAACTATAGCATAATGTCTGTATAGCCGCTCTGGCCAACTAGCAACAGCGGCAGTGTAGCGGCCGAAATGGCAACCAAAACAATGGAAAAAGACACAGATTTCATCACAATAATGATTATTATAGTCTAGAAAATAAGGGTGGCATAGCAACTTACCAAGTAGATGGGGCCTCCTCCCGCACTTCAACATGTGCTTGGGACAGGTGCCCCAAGGTGTCCTTTACCTCATCCACCTTAGCAAATCCTTAGTGCTTGCATTCATCTTTGGGTGCCATTATCTCACTCGTAGATTCTCTGTCAACTACTACACTACACTGCTTCACTTTCTCTTGGCACGACCGCACTATGCTCTAGATGTGGACTCTATAGTCTGACAACAAAAACAAAAAGTTTACTAGGGGTAAACCCCTATTTATAGTTGACACGGTGAAAAGAACTGGTTATTTCTACACTCTGAATAATGTGGGATGCCCCATATAGCATAGCACTATTGTGTCATAATCCCACTATAACATAGCATCATTTTTTGCAGCATAACAGGTGGTCCCAACCAAAAATTTTGCCCCACCTTTAATTAGCAACCTACCTTCACAAAACCTACCCGACATAGTCCACAAAGACCTTAAACTAGTGACCTTAGTTCTCGAACTCTGCCCCTTAATAGTTCACAAAGACCTTAAACTAGTAACCACGATTTACATTGTGATGTACACTATAGCATGAGTATGGTCTTCCATGACCTTAAATTGGTAGCCTTAGTATCCATTTCACATTTTAAAGTAGATTTCTCAATGTTATGATTCGTCATGACCTTAAACTAGAAACTTGCGAACTTGGCCAAATAGTTGACAATTATTGCATGTTTCACTATTGCTTTGCAAATGTTTATTACATGCTATTGCTACAAAAAAGTATCACTTGACTTGGCTTTTTCTTATTGTGGCAGGTTGAACAAAATGTCCATGCAGCCTGATCGTCATTCACTTTTAACCTTGACAGGTCCTCATGGAAAGCTTGCAAGATATCTAAACTTAGAGTTAATAGACTGAGAATCATCCATTGATAACACTGTAGCATCCCTAGAAACATCCCTAGATTAGCTTGAACATTTGATCCAAGCCTTAGACTTAGAGGCCAGGGACATGACTGAGGACCCTCTTATCGAAATACCTATAACTACATCCAGGGGGAAAATAAGGACACTAAAGCTTAGCTCCCTCCTAGATCAACAAATGCAAAAGGATGTATCTAAAGTCCTCCAAGACAATGTCAAAGTGTTCGTGTGGGTCTATAATGACATACCAGACTTAGACCCATGGCTAATACAACATAACATTGTCTTAGACCTGTGTATCAAACTAGTCAAACAAAAGGCTCAAAAAATTAAACTAGAAATTGCACTAGCCATACGTGATGAAATCACCAAACTATACCAAGAAGGCTTCATTTGCGCAGTTGATTACTTGAAGTGGGTATCAAACATTGTTGTAGTCTCTAAGAAAACAGGAGGTATACGAATCTGTATAGACTTTTGAGATCTGAACAAAGTAATGGTTAAGGATGACTTCCCATTGCTAAGTATTGACCAACTTATTAACACTAAGACTAGTCATGCTTTATTATCCTTTATGGATGGATTCTAGGGTGACAATCAAATTCGCATTAATCTAGAGCATCAATTAACGACTACTTTTATGACCCCTTGGGGAACCTTTTGTTACACTATAATGTCCTTTCATCTCAAAAATGCCAAAGGAACCTATTAATGAGCCATGACATACATATTCAGTGACTACCTCCTAGAGAGACTAAATGATTACATGGATGACATAGTAGTAAATTCTAAGACAACTATTGATCATCCTAATGATCTAGATGTAGTCCTCAAGCATTATCACAGACTTGCATCTCAATCCAAGGAAATGTATCTTTGGAGTTAAAACTAGATGTATGTTAGGGTTTGTAGTATCGGAGGCTGGAATACGAGTGGACCTTGACAAAGTTAAGGCCATTGTTAACCTAGCAACCCCTACCAACCTTAAAGAATTGTGCAGGTTGCAAGGTAGAATATAGTTTATCAAAAGGTTTATAGTAAAGTTGACCGACAAGTTACACCCCATGCAACAGTTACTGAAGAAGGGGGTTAACTTCAAGTGGATAACATAGTGTCAAAAAGCCTTTGATGACATGAAGAAAGAGCTTTTACACCTTCCAACTATTTACCCACCATAGAGAGATAAGCCTTTTTACATCTACCTAGCCACCTCAGACATGTCTATCGTAGCACTGTTATGCCAGAGAAGAGAGGACAGCTCTGAAATCCCAGTTTATTACTTGAGCAATGCATTGATAGCCTACGAAGCAAAATACAACGAAGTAAAAATGAATTGTCTCACCCTAGTATTTACACTAAAAAAGTGAAGACACTACCTGTTCCGTAGTTAGGTTAACATTATATGCAAGAGCAATGTACTTCAGGCTATCACGAACAACTTATATGAAAGTAGCAAGATAGCCCAATGGAAAGCTATAACAGTGGAATTTAATTTATGCTATATAGCTCAATCATTGATGAAGGGACAAGTGATAGCTATGTAGCTCACAACCTCACCAGTCAATGATCAGGTGATCATAGAACCAGAATTTCCCGACAAACATGTTAACAGCATCAACCCTGTGCCATTGCACTTCGAGGCCACTTTGCATTTCGACGGCACCTCAACCATGTGAGGTGCTAGTGCTACCACTGTCATTACATTCCCCTTGGGGAAAATTCAACCTTTTGCTTACCATTTTACATTCCTTTGTATAAACAATGTAGCTAAGTATGAAGGACTCCTTAGGGGCCTTTTAGCAACTCGACAATTAAAGATCCACATTTGGCAGTCTGAGGAAATTCCCAACTTGTTGTCAACCATATCACTGAAGTCTATGCCTATAAAGATTTTCATTTACAACCTTATTGTGATTTGGCCAAGAGTTTGCTAAAATAGTTCATAATGATAGATATCCAACATATGCCACACAATGAAAAAACTATAGCAGATGCCTTAGCCACGCTAGTGTTAAACGTGCCACCACACTTGTTTCCAACTTTACCTGCTTCAATAACAAAATGCATAGATTCTATCACTCAAGAAGTACATGTCACCTCCATAAGTGCTACTAATGCCCAAGAGTGGTACATTAACGTTAAAGCCTACCTTCAACATGGTGAACCCCCACACAACTTGACATCCGCCCAAAAGGATGCAATCCAAAAGTGAGCATGGTAGTATGTCCTTATAGGAGATAATACCTTATGAAAATGCTCCTTTGATGGAATATTGATCAGTTGAATTAGTGGGAAGGAAGCACAAAAAATCATTAATGAAGTCCATGAGGGACTATGTGGAGGACACATAGCTCTAGGGCCATGGAAGCTAAAATCAGACACCTAGGGTATTACTGGCCTTGCATGGAATGAGATTGCTTTGCTAAAGTTAGGACGTGTGATACATGCCAACTTCATGCAAATATTATACAAATTTCACCTAATGAGTTGCATCCTACACAAATCACGTGGCCATTTCAACAATGGGGCCTAGATATCATAGGACCCATAACACCTAAATCTTCCACAGGACATAGCTTCATCATCATTACCACCAAGTACTTTACAAAGTTGGTGGAGGCTATCCCCCTTAGGAAAAATACATCCCAATAGGTTTTCCACTTTATCTTAGACAACATTGTAACAAGGTTTGGTCTTCTCATGGCTATTGTGATATAAAATGTGCCACAATTTAATAGCACAAAAACCAAAATCTTTTGTAGTAACCTTGACATCAAGTAATCCTTTTCATTGCCATACTACTTGTAGGAAAAGGATCAGGTGGAGGCAACAAACAAGGCCATCATCAACTTGTTCAAAAAGATGCTTAGCAATAGCAAGAGGCAATGGTACGAGCAAATACTCTATGTGCTGTGGGCCTATCGTACGACATGCAGAACGACTACAGGTAAGACTCCTTATAGCCTAGTTTATGGATCTGAAGCAGTGTTATCTCTTGAATTGTAGGTACCGTCACTGCGGATGGTCCTTTCTTACATCATGAATGAGGCCTAGAATAACAAGTCAAGGATCATTGACCTCAACTCCATAGAGGAGGAGCGTGCACAAATACTTGATCGTATCGAACAATACCAAGATAGGTAGCAGCAAAAGCATCATTTCAACCTTCATTGATGGCCAATCAAAAAGGGGGACCTAGTTCTAAAAGCTATCCATGAACATGCAAACAAGTTTTCAACAAATTGGGAAGGTCCATTCATAGTCACAAAAGGCTATGAAAATGGAGCCTTCAAACTGGCAGACATGGATGACAGAGAGTTTGCAAATCCAGTGAATCACTTCTACCTTAAGCCATACTACGTCTGATGCAAAGGCAAGGTAAGCATCCATAGTCTTCTATAACTATAAACTGGCATAGATAGTCTGCTATGACTATAAACTGGCATAGATCATCTGCTATGATGTAAAACTGGCATAGAAAGTATGCTACAACCTTAAACTGGCCCATCCACCATCCACTACGATGATAAACTAGCACAATGGTCTACTAGGATCTTAAATTAGCACAGCAGTCTGCTAAGACCTTAAATTAGCATACAACGGTCTGCTAGGACCTTAAACTAGCACACATCGGTTTACTAGGACCTTAAACTAGAACAACGGTCTACTAGGACCTTAAATTAGCACACAGTGATATGCTAGGACCTTAAACTAGCACAGTGGTTTGTTGGAACCTTAAACTAGTACATCCAATGATCTACCAAGACCTTAAACTGGGTTTTTGACACAACACTCTCAACCCGCATCCATAGTCCCACCAACAAGCAAACATGCATAGTGCCAACGTGGGGTAGGATGTTGTAGTTCTAGAATGCAGTTCATGATGATAATAGAACATCCTCTAGGACATATGCAATGCCACTACCCCTAGCATCTTGCTGATCCTCTAGAGATGTCATCTAACATCTTGCTAAACTTTTGAAGCTACCGCTACCACATCTTGTCACCCTGACTGTAGCTTCCATTGTCAGTGCCTACTACTGAAGTCCCAACACTATTGTGGCCCACCCACAAAGTTGCTACCCTCTAGCCCCTATCATCATCCAAGCTCAAAAGACATCTAGCTGTTAGGTCTTTCACCTTACAACTGAACTGCATGATGTTTTCCTTGGGCAAGGACTCCTAAGCACTCACATTTTAGCAACTCCTAGCCTCCTCAGTGCCAGCCCCTTTAGTCTACTACAACCAAAACCGCTACTGGCCTTCTTGCTTTAGATGTTATATGCCTTAGAACCAATGCCTACGACTTCAATGGTGTCTAAATTAAGTAAGACCTTTGACTAACTGCATTTCATGGTTACATTTCTTTGGTCTACTTTCTGTCATGCTTGTAGGATAAGGGCCGAGATGGTGTTGGTCAAGGATGTGTTTCTCTAGGAGGACAAGATACTACATCGTTCTAAGGTGATCACTCTGACTAGCTTAGCTACTTGGGAGTGAAAATTATATCCTTCCTCTTAACCTTCATCATCTCGTTTCTTACACCCATATTTTCCCTTTTCACATCTCTTTTACAAGCTTTCTTGATGCATGTAAAGCCCTCCCGTATGCTCAACTGCAAAGTCCATGATGTGCGTAATGCAACTCGTCACATGGGAAGAATCTGTAGGTAGGTCAAAGCCCCACATGGATGTAACACAACTCATCTTTGGGGACAAAACACCTATCCTACAACAACAAGGTTGTTTGCAAGTGAACATGGCTAAACAACAAAAGAAAAGTGCAAAAGCATAAAAGAGCAAAAGATCTAAAAAAAAAAAGAAGTGTGTGCCCATAACAAATGGCACACCAGCTATTTCACAATGACCATCTCTAAGCATTTCGACCAGAGGTTAGAAGCCAGCAAAAGAAAGATGCCCACGCATGCCGATTCCCTCACAAGCACTTCGACGAGGGACTATGTTATGTTTCATCTTTTCTTTTCCTGAACCTATCCCCTCAAGTCCACTCTTTTTCCCCTTTTCCTGCACAACTATCCTAATACTCCCAAGCACAACAAACCAACATTTGAGTGACCACCAGAGAGAGATGTTGGTGTCTTATCCTTCATGGTGTTTCATATTCTTTGTCGACATCTATCGGGTAGATCCTCTAGACATCGATAAAGAGGGGCCAATGAAACACCATAAAATTTTAGGATCCTCATGCTTCAGCATAGTCTTGGAATTTGAGCAAGGACTTCCACAAGTGCAGTGTCATGATGGTTCAATAGGAAAGTATAGGCACTAAGGATAGATTGTCCATTCTGGAAAGTTTTCTATCTCCTGGGCTGACAAGCCCGCTAGACTCTCCAGCTTGCCCAACTGGACAATTGACCCAGCTGATAGTCTAACCAGGGACCATGCAAGGAGTTGTCGAAAGTGTTTGGGATGAAAAAACAATTTTAACAAGTTTTCTAGTGAAGAAGCCTACTGCACTATGCTACGCTATGCAGCGTAGCAAGCATTGAAAGATAACTACTCAAGCGTCCAAATGCAAATTGACAAAATGATTGTAAGACAAGTCAAGATTAAGCTAACACAAGGTGCTACGCTATGCTATGCTATGCAGCGTAGCACAGTGTAGCAAAGGTAGAGCAGAAAGGCCCATCTTGCCAAGTGATTCCAACAAGAAGACTGCACTTTGGCAAGACTTCGGCCTCCAAAGTTAGATGCCCCACTTAGCCCTTAGGCCTCGAGCAAAGCTTCTTACTAGAAAATGATGGATTGAACAAGGAAGCATGATACACTGGCTACTACATTGTGCTACACTACGTAGCATAGCACAATGTAGCCACAATGAAAAAAGGACAGAAGTGTTCCAAACATGAATTCAGCAAGTCCAAAGGCTTCCTGGCATGAAGGACAAAAGTTGCAGTTGTTTACCTGACTAAGCCTTAGACAAATGCTCTTCGGCTCCTATGAAAATTTTTGTCAAGGCCAGTGGCTATGCTATGCAATGCTACATAGTGTAGCAAAAAATTATTTATGCTACGCAAATGTCCTCAATAGCATGAGTAGTACAACACTAGCATAGAAGCATCAAGACATCTTTGGGTATCTCTATAACTTGTTGGCAACAATCTTTCTCACTCTAGCATCTCCTTGGAAAAATCAGCAACTCTTGGTCAACTCCCAAAATTTTTTTCCTATGCTTGACCCTTCTTGTAAGAGTAGGGAAGACGTAGCCTTGGAGCACAAGCTCCATTTTTCTTAGGTTATTAGCACACTAGATTTTGGCACATGCAGTTTTGGTGATATAGTCACAGCGTAACAAAGTTCACACCCAGCATCACACTCCTACACGACATAGACATGTTAGCATCTTTTGGGGCCCAGGACACATGGCATCTAGACCACGTTTCTCTCCTACTCCTAGCCCTATAAATACCTTAGCAAAAAAAATCTTAGGGGGTTGTATTTTTTGCACAGTTGGCTTTTTGGTGCAGTTGGCTTTTAAGTTGGTTTTCAGAGAGCATAGTTGGCATTTTTGAACATTTTGGTTTCCTTTGAGTTCTCTAGTTGGCATTTTTGAACATTTTGGCATCTTAGTGAAAAAAGTAGCAAGAAAAATACTTGTGACTATATTGTTCGGTGTAAGTAGTGTCTCTCCAGTGTTGCATAACCTATTATACACCTTTCAGCAATGCAAAGGATCAAATCCACAACCTTTGGGGTAGTGCACTCTCTCATCCAAATCTATTTTTCTATTTTCTTACTATCATCATTGATTTGCATTATTTTTACTGCTATAAATTTGTCGATAGTCAATTTACTTCGCGTGTCTCACTTCTAAAACAAACGTTTACGAAAGGTTAAGATACACCGATTAAGTCCCTATCTGATTGACCAGACCATTTAGGGTACCCCATTTCTATTTCTCTCCAACATGCCCCTCGCATGGATCTGGGGTTAAACTGTTGGCCTGGCAACCTCTCAGTGTTCCAGCCACTGACGTTTTCGGTTGCTACAACAACTATGAAGGGTTAATAGAAAATTAATACTTATGGGGTTACTTTTAAAAAATGTTTCTAACTTTGCAGTCATAGTAAGCTATGAATTTGATCTAACTAAGGATATTAGAAAGGAAAGGAGTTATCAAAATCAAAGAACACATTCTAATAATTCCTAAATTCTTAATGATTATAGATGATCCCAAAGAGAGGATCAATAAGAGGACCCTCACAGCTAGCAAGCAAATGACCAAGAGGCCAAAGAAGAGCACAAGAGCCACAAGGAGGACATGTGGAGTAGGAGACTCAATCTTTTAGTATCACTCCTATCACCAAACAATTAGCTTAGGGAAAGGTGGAAGAATCACAAGTACAAGGATAGTGCATCATGTTGTGACAAGAATGCCTCTAAATAATCTAAGAGGAGAGACTCTTGACCCAGTAATTGTGGAAATGAACTTTGGTTCATTTGTAGATTTTGTTCTAGAGGTGGTAAGGATGCAACTCCAAATGTCATAGCTATGCCCCATCCTTTTAGATAGTGGTGAATGGTATATAGCGAAAACTTACCAATTCTAGCATAATAAAGAAGAGGATGCTAGGTCAACATTGAAGGAGTCTTTGTTTCATATTTAGTTAAGGCAATAGTCGAAGCTCTGAACATGCCCAATGAATGGGCAAGATGAGCACATCTATCCACAAGATCAGACAGAAACCAAAAAAACTATGGTTAAAGAGGACATATGACAAAGAAGGTAAAGGGCATAATGAGTTAACTTTGAAGGAAAGAATTTATTTCAAAATTTACAAATACCACCTATTCCCACAAAGAGATTAAATAGATTATCTAGCTATGCAGCTAAAGGAAGTGTGATTTTGATGGAAGAGTACAATGCTAATCTTGAACCACTCTATTTTATGGAGATTCAAAGGTGGTTCAAAGAAAAGAAGGCAAGGAAGGTCATACTTTCATTTCCTTGCCTAATTAGAAAGTTGTGAAAACATGTTGGAATCCTGGGATACACTAATGACATCCTCAGGAAAGTTCAAAATGCCTCATATGTTGAAATTCTCAAGTCAGCACCACCAAAGAAAGATCCGGTGGAGGAAGAAACAGAAGTCAAGAAAACCACACAAACCACTAAACAACAACAAGTGGGACCCAATGGCTAGTAGTAGCAACAATAATAACAAAAACTAGAATAGTAGAAATAGCAAGTTCCACTACCACCACTATAGGTCTATAAACCATCAATGAGTTATCTACAACAAATCACAAAGACTATCAGTTGGGAAACATGGGAGGAGGCCAACCTCTATAGAGTTAGTGATAGTGTCATATAGTCTGTAGTTTCCATAGATCCTATAAGTGGATAGATATCTATGTAGTTTGGATGAGAGGCCCAATGGTAACAATAGATCTTTAGAAATATTGCATCATTCCAATTGATGCATGAAATAGGAGAATGAGCCACAATTGTGGTTAGGTAGCACCAAGATGTAGCAGGAGCCATAGAAATGATCATGAATTACATCAAGGAATCTTTCAATGTATATATTATGCTGGTAGTTGATTTAATTAGAGCTAGGAATGCTTCAACATTAGCTAGTACCTCAATGACTTCTATTGATCATAAGGATGTCCTAGATCGACTACTGTAGATTGGGGAAGTAATGAAATTTTTTTTGGATATCCCAAATGATCTCACTATAATGCAATTAGAAGTGATCGCAACCAAGGATAAGTTGGTCATGGTAGAGACCAAGGAGAAGCATGAAAATGCTAAAATTATTAACTACAAGAAGAGCTTATGACCTTAAGGGTTAAACATAGAGATCCAACTTAATATTTTTCACTCAACCAGCTAGAGAAAATCAATTTCCTGATAGAGGAGAACAAGTACATCGAAAATGAGAAGGAGAAAGTGATGTGAAATGTTTTAGTAGTAGAAGTGCAAGTGTACATACATGCTAAGGTACTCAATGGAAACACAAATCATTATAGATAACACTAGGTTAACCAATGTTGAGAAGCAGAAGAACATCCATTAGTTAAGAGAATAACTAATGAGGGTTAACCAAGATATGAGCCACTTAGCAAGAGAAAACAAGATCCTCTCAACGGAAAAGGTATGTGAAAAATTATATAAAATTTAGCTATTGAGATTAGCGCATGACAAAATGAAGCTAAGAAGCATGAAAGGCTTAAGAAACACATATGTGACCATGTGGGGATGTATAAGCAAATTAATAAGAAGGAGATCTAGATGGCTAAAGCCTGAATCAATTCCATATTAGTGAAAAATCTAGATTGCTAATCCATTGTGGATAGCTATGCTGATGTCTACCAAATAGAATTCAAAAACAAAGACCTACAGATAGAGGATCTAAAAAAATAAATGGGGTTCACTAACCTTGATTATGCTAACTTGGCCATGTTAACAGCAAGTAGACCTAGAAATGAACTTGAATAACAAGTAGCAACTATGTATGCATTGTATGAAAAAGAGTTTGTAGATAGAAAAGATGCTTTGCAAAAAATTTAGGTGACAAACTTTGAACTAGAAGTAATTAAGGTTGACTACCAAGGGAAAAAAGATGTTGCAATGAATCTGGCTAGAAGATTGTCTGATTATCATGAGTTACAAGCCAAGGCCAAAGCATTTGAATAAGAGAGGAGGTATTTTGTAGAATGGTATGTGAAAGCCAATCAAATTTTCCATGGGATGTACCACTCCATCACATATTTCATAACAAGCATGGATGGTACATGTCTCAAGAATGGAGGAGGAGAAACTTTAGGTGCTCTTAAACATATAAAAATTCTAGAAGACTAAAGATAAGGGGAAGCAACTGATGGAGGAGCCACCACCATGAAAAACCAGATAGGCTACATCAAACTTCATTCAAATTTTTTTTATCAAAGTTTGTTCTATCATATTTTGTGTCATGTTTGTAAAAACACCACTATAGCATAAAATGTCATGTAAATCTACCTCCTAATTTTGTAAGGAACTCTATCCTCATTTTGTTTTAACTTAAGGAAAAGATTTTAGTCAGTCATGGGATATGATAAATTAAAATTTTTTAGAATATGATATCATAGCACTAGCTATGTTATCATATATGTGATATTGTAGGATACATGCCAACCTATAAATACAACACTTAGGTGCACAGATCTACCGTAAGTTTGCATTCAATAGTAGTGTAAGTCTCGTAGTTTGTTTTTATGAGTTAGTCTTTAGCACTTAGAAGTGTAAATGCCCACAGTGTAGTGTGGCGTAGTGTCTAGAGTCTTTATTCAAGTATCTTGTACTTGGGCACAAGTGTGACTGGCAATAAAGATCAAGCTATTTCATACTACTACAACATTCTCCTAGTTTACTGTTTTACTTAAAATAATGTATACTATTTTCTTAGTTAATGTGTACTTTTCCATGCACTATACCATTACTATTGTTAAGCAGGATGAGGACGACTGATCTCGAGTACTTAAGTGTAATTTCTTGGTAACCCAGTAGTCCTATCACTTGGTTTGCCTAGAAGCGAAGTACTTGGTAATCCTAGTAGTAGTTACATGAAGCCCAAGGTGTGTGTGGAAGGCTAGGATCAGATACTCATCACCTTAGGATAGAATAGATTTGTTTACTCTTTTAGTTAGACTTAGACTTAGAAACTCTTTTTATTTCACCATGTTCATTAGGAGCAAGATGGCCAAACAATATCAATAGATCTTATACCTCACTATGACCTAAATCATATATGTAGACTTCACTAGTTTCACATGGGAAGAAAATGGTCTTGAAATCAAACCAATTACTAGCATAATCACATTGCCTCATTCACAGATTATAATCTAGTCATGCATGAAACACTTGTGACTTGTATGGTTGGTTGTTGGATTGCTCCACTGCTCATTAGTTACTTTAATTACAAGATAATAAGCTCTAGAATAAATTTTGATATATTTTATAAAATTATCTTATACTTAATGGTAAAAATTTTGAATTCCATTATTTAAATCATTTAGAGGAAAGGGATGTTTGAACCCAAAATATTTTTTAAAATAATATTTACCACCAAAACAATATAGCCCTCCAAAATCAAACCTATAACTTGAAGTTTCCAAATCAAGAGTCTTACTGCTAGGCTAACACCTCATTGTTACTAATTAAATCATTTTCGATGTTTGTACATATGCTTGAACTTTAATCTTATAACTTAAAAAACAAACATTGCTACTTATTTTTAAAAATTCTATAAATATTACTTTAAGGAAAGTATATTATATTACTTGCAACATTCAAAGAAATGATGCAACACAAAGGTAAAAAAATATATGGGAATTTTATGACATTTTCTTGTGGTTAAATTGGAGTAACTTTATTCTTCAATTAAATTTGCGTAAATAAGAAAAAGCCTAATATTTTCATTTAAAAGAAATTGCATGAAGAATTTATTGACACAAATAACATGCATGCAAATAGTAAAATGTGGGAAAATTGTAATTATAGATATTAATTGGCCAATTTTTTTCATGAATAATGATTATCCAAGAATTTTGCAATCTAGTGAATATCAACAAAATTTGCAACCTCATGGAAATTCTAGTAATTCTTAGTCGAAACCCATCCATTTTCACTTGCACAAAATTAATATTCATATCAACTAAATAAAATTAAAATTTTATTCCAATCTTGTTATAAATCATACATGAATACAAAAATGGTAAATGGCATGAGAATTTAAACATAAATGACCAAAATTCACTAATAAAATTTATATCACAATAAAATTCAAACACTTTATACTGAGAATAACCAACCAAAAAACTATCTAAATAGAAAATTTAACATAACATATACTAAGCATACATAACATTACTAGATTTGATTTTGAATGCACTAACTAGATTTCATCATTACTGAATGAACTAGAAGTATGACATTGAACATCAAAAATCGAATACCAAAGTAGCATGAAAAATGACTTCTATAATGCCACCACTAATATATATATATATATATAGTTTTCCAGTTCAGCAACTAAATCAACTAGGTCGACTACTATTTTTACTCCTTTTATTGTTTGTGCAACATTTCTTAAAGCTTCTCATGCAATATCTTTGTAGACTTGGGATATGATAAGTACTATGGATGATATGAAAATGTAGTCTACGTGTTCTTCAAGGTCAATATTCATAGCATCTACTTTTCCATCTGAACCAGTTTACATTTTCATGTGATAAAGCTAAAATGATAATGAGAATGATTAAAGAAATCAACTTAAGAAAATTATAATGTTGCAAAACAAGAACTTTTGGATTCAAGAGAGAGCATTACCTGTTATGTTCTAGTACATGCTTTTAGTTTTCCATCACAAAGGTAAATAACATGATAATTAAAAATACCATTACCATTTTTGACTTTATCTCATGAATGCAGGCTCTATGACAAAAATAAAGTGAATAAGAAAATAAGAAGTTCCTAATTTCTTAATTGTTTTCATACAACTCAACTCTTTCTCTAGCCCTATCCAAGAGCTGCTGAGTCTAAAAATATCCTTTCAGTTTAAGTTTCATAAAACATTCTTGAATAAACTTCAAGACATCCAAAAAACCCTTTAAAAAACTAGCAAATTTGAATTCATCCAAAAAGATGATGGCAAGTGAATCCTGTTAATGTATGCTAAGGCTTTAGCTAGTCTAGTAATAATCCAAACTCTTTGTTACAATAATAATCAAAGCTCTTTGTTTATTACAAGCTTAGCATTTGCACTTTCTCTAAGTTTTTTATATTAAGATTTTGTAAAAAGAAATTGGAAATTAGAAATGTCTCAATTTTTCATGGAACACAATTTAATACATTCATTTATATAATGTAATTTAATACATTAGTTTCAGTTTTGCTTCAAAAAAATTAATGTGAAATCCAAATTTGAATATGGATGACTACATAAATTAAGGAAAAATGTACCAACTATTGCAAAGTTTATGTTATTGGAAGTGAAATAGAAGATATTTGGTTTTAAAGAAACAACTCTATCATGGAGCTCTGAATCAACAAAACAACTTCTACTTAGAACTATATCTGATGCCTGAAATAACACATTTGAACATTTTGATTTTTTTTTCATCTCCTCTCATCCCCACCCATGAGTCCTTACCAATTCTTCAAAATATAACATATTAATTCATAAGTAATATTTCTAGAGGAACTTCATTGCAAACAGGCTTTTCTACATAATGATAAATTGAATACTTCTACTTATTTCTATATTCTATTGGAAAACAACTAAACAAACGATGTAAAGGGGAAAATAATAGAATATAAAAGATTTATGTAATAAAACCTTAAAGTTCTATAATATGAAAGAAAACATAGGGTGTTATGTAAATTAAAAATAATATTTTTATTTTAAAATTAGTTTGTAAATAAATGATGTAAAGGGAAAAAGAATAAATAGAGGACGTAAAGGGAAAAAAAATAGAACATACAAGATTTAAGTGATAAAAACTTTAAAACTCTTTAATATGAAAGAAAATATCTATGGTGTTGTGTAGACTAAAAATAATATTTTTAACTTTTAAATTAATTCATAGAAGAAGATTCTTGTATACTTATCATCATCACATTCAAAGGATCATCTCATTTACTAATCTTATTTTCAATAGTACCATTTCACTTCATGACTTGGCAAGTTATGTATCACAATAATCTAAATTTGATTCCTTCTCTAATTGTTTCTTCTTTTATGATAAGACTTTTCACATTCATTACAATTGCACATAAAAAGCTCATATCATTTATAGCACAGTTTGTGCTTAAGTTTAGTAATGCCTAAATTACAAGTTACAGATTGAGTTAAACATCAACTCAATTTCTTAAAATAGAAAACTCAAATTCGCAGAAGTAAAAAAGAAAACATGACACATAGAAAGAAAAAACTGAAGATAACTGATTATCAACTCAACATATTCATCATCACTGATAATAACCGGTAATATAGAACCAAATGAGAGGGATTGACAATTAAAGTTAAAAAAAAAAAAAAGCAAAAGAAGGAGAAGGGCAGGAGAATTAGTACACCTTGGATCTCACAGTAAAGATAGGAATGTTTGACATATCTCTTATTATGATTCTATGATGTAAACTGACACTGCTGCTGATAATATCGAGAACAAACTCAGTGCTGGCATCATTGATAGCAGTGCCTGAACATGATTTCTTTAGCAGTGTTATCTTAGTAGCTGGTGCTTTGGGAATGAAGCTTTCTGCTTTAACTTCAATGCCTGACATAATCCCCTTCCTTGTGGTACTTTATCCTTCCTTGTGGTTTTCTGATTTAAATAGGGGTGCTTTTAATGAGAGGTATCATGCAACTTTTAAATTATTTATTGTTATAAAAGATCATTGTCATCCATTAACATTGGCCATGACCAATAAGTCCGAATCCCATGAAAATTCAGAATATTATGAGTTTTCCAACTATGTTTTGTTTTGAGTCGTGTAGTTTATGAAAGGTTGTCTCAAATGTTAATTTTTGACCCTTAAATATGTATTTAAAAGTTTTAAATATTAAAAACATTTAAGCATGAATGCCATGCCTCATTCATCTTTATAGCCACCTATCTCATTTAAGATCCCCAACTAAAAAGTAATTTCTTCATTTTACCCAATATATATGCAACTACAAAACTGGATACAAGACCTGCCCTAATGATGGCAGCCTTCTCATCTCAAGGACCGAACAATTTCTTCATTTTACCCAATATATATGCAACTACAAAACTGGATACAAGACCTGCCCTAATGATGGCAGCCTTCTCATCTCAAGGACCGAACAATCTTATACATGATATACTAAAGCCTAATATAACAACTCTCGGGCTAAACGTTCTTGCAGCATACGCCAGAGCATCATCTCCCATAGGCTTTTCCTTTAACAAAAGATATGTGGATTTTAACATTGTTTCTAAAACTTACATGTCATGCCCACACGTCTTCGGTGTTGCGGTCTTGTTAAGGGGAGCACACCCATGATGGAGTCCAGTAACCATAAGTCTAAAATATTGACCACTGCCACAACAATGGACAATGACAGGACAAACATTATCAATGCATCACATGGAGCAGCTGACCCCCTGACCCCCTTCAACCATGGTTTAAGTCATGTAGATCCAAACAAGGCAGTTACCCTCAGCCTAGTATGACCATCATGGGAAAGAATTCTAACTACCACCAAGCATTCACAACTTCAATTATCCTTCCATACCAGTTTCAAATTTAAAAGTTTCCGTCACTTTCAAAGAACTTTAAAGTAACGGTTACAAAGCACATGGTGGCGACGTTACACGTTGATGGCGGATGTGGTAGCTCACGACAGCCAGAGTGCGATGTCGAAACGGGCGACGGCGGACCGGAGACCAGAGATTGTGTGTCGGGGAAGATTCATTTATCGTTCATTTTCCTTCATATGCATGATTCATAGGAAGGGAAGGTGAGAAGCCATGTTAGAATGTGCGGTACGGAGATCCATGGCGAGCAACCAGGCTGTGGTATGGAGATCCATGGCGAGCAGCCACGATGTGGTACGGAGATCACAGATCAATCAATGTTTTCAAAGTTGAGGGCCTGCTCCTTCATCCTGCTGGTGCCTTCCGAACCGACGCTCGTGGTTGCAAAAATCAATCCTGTAAAAACATGGGTTAAATTTTCATATAAAAACGCAAGATATTCACTCACGAACAACCTGAAATCTTGGCTGGAGCCAATGAACTTCATTTTTACGTTGCTCATTATGAAATCATGGATACGGTGCCAATCGGTCTGACGTCACGCATTTGTGAAGGGCCACAACCCTCCTGTGATGGATGGGTAAGAGTGCCCAAACGCGAGTGTCAAGTGTTAGTGATAAGGTTAGTGTCACAGCACTAAATCGGCGTGGTGCAATCCATTTAAAGTGCATTAAAAAAAAAATGAAAGAAACTTTACTTTTTTTAAAGGCAACCTCATTAGTCATATCATCAGCACAAGCTTGGGTTTGTAAACATTAATGGTATTCTTATCCTTCTTCCGTTATAATGAAAAGGCTGGAAAGATACTTTTTATTCTTTTCATCAACCAACCTTATCCGTCCCTGCATGCACAGTTCCACCAAACACAAAGCTATAATATAAGCGCATACATACATGATGGTATGCCCGGATATATGGGTTCTCTATTTTGATTTTTGTTTTAATAGTGCTATAACAAGACACATGAAGATGATGGCATGGCAAAGAGAACAGTGGCAGAGGTCTGTGCTCTGGCCCTACAATGGGCCAACGAATATTTTAAAAACATGTATGAGAATGAAACCAAGCTTAAGTATCATTTGAAGGAGCATTTCGAAATCAGGTTTTGCATCTATTTGGCTTCTATTCTACCGACCTTCGGCCCAAGTGACATGACTAAAGAATACTTGCATCTTTGTGAGTCTTCAATGTATTAGTTACAATAGTAAGGGGGTAGGTTATTGGTTCAATTTTTGTATCAATGTATTAATTATAATAGTGATGGAGGATGTGGCTATCTTGTAAATGTTGCAACAAATGACAAATTCTACAATTGCTAGATGAAACTCAAAAAGCATGATATGAAAAGTTGAAAATCAAATATTAAAGTAGCTTAGGAAACAGTTTTTGTGATGCCACCACTAAAAAATAACTAGCTATAATATCATTTGAGTAGTTTAGACACCTTAGTGGTATAATGCTTCCACTTCCTTTATTTTCTGCTAAATATTGTGTAACTTTTGTATCATATTTTTGTTGACTTTAAATATGATAACAACTATAGTTAATATGAAACACTAATCTACATTATTTTGGAGATGAAAGTATCTTCCTATTCTTTTCCTTTTGAGTGGATTTGTAGATTAAAAATAACAATTAGAATTAGAGTTATTAACAAAGTTATGTTTTGATATGATGCTAATTGTCAATTATAATGTAGATAACATTATAAGTGAAAATATTAGTGATGAGTAGCAAGTAGGCCCTATGCCCAACCATACGAACCACTAAGCATTCACGTGATCCAATCAAATTTCATGGACTTATAGCCTTCTAAGTACATCGGTCTCTAATAATGAAACTAATTATTGCAATTGCTATCTTTCCAATTACACTTGTGAAATGCAAAAGTATGGTTATGTGCAATTGAGGAATATGATTTTTCTCATTTTTAGGTTTTATGTTCTAAGTTGTCTAAGAATAAAGAATTATATATTTAATTACTAATTTACTCTAACCAACTAACATTTAACTAATCTTGACATAAGCACCCGTTCCCACTTCTCGTATACATCTTGAACACGTTTTGCACTACTGGGTTACCAAATGTTAAGTGTTATTGAGATTATCAAGCACCAAGCATATGCTCAAAGTGGTCATACCTATGTAGTTAATTAATTGTTATTTAATCTAGCTTAATTTAGCTTAATTTAATTACTTTAATTACTTAAAGCATTAAAGGAAATTCCTTAAAATATTAATGCATAAAGGAAATAATTTATCTATTTCAAAGTGCTACAAGGTTTATCAGAAAACTTGTCTTTATTGTTGCACACATTGTAGTGCTTAGGTACAAGACTGCTTAAGTAAAGATCCGTACACTCTTTGACTCCTATTGCAAGCACTTAGAAAATATTTTAACTTTCAAGTGGAAAAATTACTAGAGATTCACTATAACTATGAGACTTATTGTCATAAATGTGGCTACTGAGAGTGTATTTATAGGTGAGAGAGGAAGCCCTATCAATGGGTACACATCAATGGGCCAAACTCTATGTTGACAGGATCATGTTGATGGCTTCTTGTTGATGGGGTTGCGTCAACCATGATGCTTCATCATGCCCCCATGACTAAATGAAAACTCATCCTTGAGTTACAAAATTTGGGAAGGTATGGAATTATTGACACACAAAACAAACACATGAACTACACAACAAAAACTAAGTGCCAAGAGTGTATATTTTTTTATTGATTACAAAATTTTGGGTGTTCAAAACAACAAAATTGAACACCAGGACAAAATCAAAAAACACAATTTCTTAGATGGTGTGAAAACATTGAAGAAAATCAAATGGCCCCAAGTGGTGGAGGCTCTTGAGGCTTAAAAGATCCTTCTCCTGCTTCAGGCACACATGGTGGTTGAGGCCATTATTGTTGTCTTGTAGTAGCAAAAACTTTTGGTGGAAGATGAAAGACATACAATACTGCCTTCATTTTCTCCTCCTTTCCCCTAGGATTGTTCATGGTCCACACAACATCTCGAATGTGGGCTAGAGTGGGAACATCCCAAGGATAGGGTATTGTTGACAACAACTCCTTCATGTTTATAAACGAAGCAGCAAAAAGTTTATGTACAATGTTGAATGCCTTAACTACATTCTACAACTCCCAGTAGTCACTCATCCTCTTAGCCAGGTTCTCAATAGTTGATCATTGATTAGTGAACTTTGCCTTGAAAACCTCAAATTTGGCATTGGTATGTCAAGCTTCTACTTGGTGTCTATGTGATGCTTGAACTCTACTTCATATAATAAGTATGAACTAGCCACTTGTCTCTCTAATTCTTATTACAGCTGTCTAATAGTTAGCATCTCTAGGTTTTCATAACAGAGATTGGCAAGCTCCATATACTCCATCATCTCCTTGATCTATAGCTCTTTCATGTAGATCTCTACTTTTTTGTAATCATTGAGCCCATTAAAGATAGGCCACCGGACATCACCTCCTTCCTTCAGCTGTTGAACAAGGCCCACTCGTTAACTTTTACCTTTATCATTTGGATGTGTTTCTCATTGATTTCTTTCTATAGACAAACATAATCTCTATAATGGTTCTTGACTCTCTCAAATTTTAAAGCCTCATTTTTCTAAGTGACCATCTCTATCATAGATTTTTGATGAAGGGCTTGGGCTTCCTCCATGGAGAGATTTCTATTTTCTATTGCTAATCTCCTTAATTTAGTATTTACTCTAACTAGCTGCTTCTACTGTTGATGGATAAAATCTTATATTTTCTGGATCTGCATATCAGTATTGCATAGGTGATAATTTTCTAGGGTCAAAATTGCATTCTCATAACATGTTTGAACTAAGTCCTTTTGAATGGTGTACATTTTAGGATTGGCCACAGATTGGTCAAAGATGGCTATCTCCTTCTTATTCTCAAACTTTTTGAGCTTGTGTTCAAGTTTCTTGAAGGCTTCATCCCTTGTTAGTGTAGGATTGAGAAACATGGGATTAGTAAGACAGGTTCTTAATTCAAAAACCTCTATAGTAAAGTGTTGGTTTTGTGGTTGGGCTATTTTTAGTTACCCTTTAATATAATTCACTTTCCTCTTGCTTCTAGTAGCTCTAGTTGGATTTTAGTAATTTTTTTAGAAGGTTAAAGATATTTGGATTCGGTTGCCTGGTTCCAACCAGTTGGTCTTGCAACTCCTTGTGTTAGGCTACATTCAATCTACCACTAACTATTCCTATAGACATCTACACATCTTTGAGTGTAAAAACATCTAGTACAGATGTCATAGGTGTATTGAATACCTCAAAATTTCTATTAGCAAGCACCTCTATGGTTGTCTTCTACCCATGGTGCTACATCATAAATATAGTTGCCCTTTCATCCTCCTCCAAATGTACTAAAAAAGGAGTGGCATTCCCAGATATTTTTGGAAATTTCTACTATTACAAAAGAGATGCCATTACCTCTTAGGTGTCAAGATTTGATCTTTCTTTGGGCTAAGAAAATTGGTCCACCTTCCTCCATCTAGAAAATTGTTTAAGCCACTTCATTGAGGTGACTCATTGTTGGGCGATACACAGATGCATCACTATCACTTGTTCCTACTCGCTACTTCTACTCTTACAAGAGCTACTCTTAGATATCATGCATATGCTTAAGAACAATGTGGACCTTCAATGTTGTTTTGTGATGGGTGGTGGTTGCTATTTCTCTTCTTAGACGAATTTAGCAAGCACATTATCCTTCATCATCTTTGCCCAAGAAGTGAACAAAGCACATCGGATAGTGTCATTTTTATAGGAGGTTATGCCTACTTTCTTGAATAATTTTTGAATAAGGCATGGGAAGTTGAGTTTCTTCCTTCCACATTCATTTTCTATAAACCACTTCTCTATTTTAAGATAGATCAACTATGGAAGGTTGACTGAGAATCTATTGCTAAGAGTAGGAAACACATGAGCAGAGAAGACTGTGATCTTGCTTGGCCTCAATGTTGGATTGAGGTGAAAGGCCATAATTTTAAAGTATGCATATTATGCTATGCTAAGTGCACTAAACTTCTTATGATTGATGCCATAACATTGTTGCATCCATTTTTTCTTAACACAAGGATCTACCTGCATAGGGATTTTAGCAAGGTTTGTCCCCATTTCTGGTAACCCAAGGGCCTCTGTAATAGCTTTCATCAAGTGGGACACTAAGATGTCCTTGATTTTGATCATTGAACTAGTCTACTAATTATTCTAAAATAAGTATGTCTCTCCCATATGCCACTCCATATTAGAGGTGATTGTGGGTCATGTGGGAGAGTTCTGTAGTTGAGCTTTAACTTTTGGTAGTGTGAACTCAAAGAAAGTTCCGAAGTTTAATTCTTGAAGCATGGATTTCTAGACCACCTTGTTCATGATTTACCTAAGGTAGGCTTCCATCAAGGTAACCTCAACATCTGGTATGGGTTCAAGCACCTCATCTTGGTGAGTCTATTTTGCTATAGTAGCTTCTTCAAGAATCTATTAGACAAATTCCACTTTAGGTTCCTCGTGAAGAGGTCCTATGGCATGGGTCTTTGCTTGCTCATGGGGTTGTTCTTGGTTATTTTTCCCTTGGTTGAGATGGTTCTCCTTCCTACGTGTGCTTTCCTTTAGATGCCATCTATGATTAAAACATAATCAAGGACTAGCATTCAATGTGTAACTTATAACATTTAACTATCTTTGTCATTGGGTGGTTACACTTAGGCTAAGTTTGGACCATGGTAAATTGATTCTTTTATTATTATTTTGATAATTTTTACCTTTGAATGTTATTGGAGATTGTTGGAAGGGATTAACTCTTATAATTTGATTTTTTAATGTTGATGTCTTTGTTAAACCTTGTGGGAGTTAAAAAAATTTCCAAAATTTTTTTTGTTAAAAACTTAAGGTTTGTGGCACCCACAACAAAGAGCTTACCTTTGGTAGCTACAAGGTCAAAGAATAGAGTGAATCGGACAAATGATTAGAAAGATATGACTCTTGGAAGGTTTGGGGCTTTGAAAATTTTAAAAACTCCCCCCTTGCTTATGAGAAAATGTGAAAAATTCTTAAGTGTCCACACATATCGAAAGGCTTTTTGCCTTATATCGATAGGGTTCTATCAACTAGATCTCATTGATGGGAGGGATGTCTATATGAGATCTTATTGACGAATCTAGTCCACAAAATTTTTCACTTTAAAAATATTGAAAAATAATAGAAGTTTTCTTATTAAATTGGGGTCCATAGAGAGTTAGAAAAGCTATGAACATGATGAAAACCTTAGAAAAGGGTTTGAAAATTCACAAAAATTGGAGAATTATTGGAGAATAAAATTTTATTAGAGAAAATGCCTAAAGGAGTGCATAGTTGGATGCAATTGATGGAGCACACAAAAGATTTGATCACCAAAATGCCTAAAGATAAGGAACTTAACTATCCTAACTAAGAGATATGCAAGTGGGTCCTTCCCATAGCAGGCTCATGCCCTTTTTGTATCCTTGCATAACCTCAACTAAGAAGTCTATGGGCCCCATTGTGGATTAATGGTTGTGAATAGTTAAGGACCAAATTCAGAAGAACCTACCTAAGAATTTCAACACATCAAACTAAGATATTGAATAAGACATGGAAATTGATAATGACATGAATGATAGAAAGCATTGATGGATGATTAAGAAGGTAAGATGCAATTTCGAATTGTGGTTACATGAAGTTCCTTGTGGATCTTATGGTTAAATGACCTGATAAAGTCCATCCTTAATCTAGATCAAAACCAACCACTTTCAGTGACTTTACATCACCACTCTAAGACTAGACCATCCCCTCAAGACACAAGAATGCTCCCACAAATCACTCATCACTTCTTATTTAAGAAGAAAAGAGAATAAAAAAGTGAGAAAAGACCTTAGTTAGAAGGGACCTTTAGACATGGGTAACATGTCTTTCTAGTTTTATAATTAGTGCTTGTAGCCAGTTATTTTGTCTAAGGGGTGTGCTTTGAATTCCCATCATGTTTTTTTGTGTGTGTTTGTTTTTGAATTTTATGTTTTTATGGATTTTTTTCAATGGAAACCACATCATTCAAAGACTTATTAACTTCCTATTATTGGTTGACATAGAATGGTAATAAATCCATGAAAACACAGTTACACTCAAGTAAGTAGAAAGGCACAAAGAATATTGAATCCCCTTGCAATCACACCCTTTCAAACATTTGAATCTTTTCCATGTTTAGAAACTACCAAGGTTACAAGTTCGTTAAAGTTTTATTAATGAAAAATGGACTTCATACTTTTAAAACTAGGAATACCATAGAGTTGGTGGATGGGTGGATGACGTGGAATCACTACCTGTTCTATGAAAAAAAAACTTTATTTTAGTCATTAGTCATCAAAAATCAAAAATATAAACTAGACATTAGCAATCAAAAACATTAAGTACAAACCATCATTATCAAATAGCTACAACATCATTGTTTCCTACTGGCAACAAAGCATTTTATTAGAAAACAAGAAAAAGTCAAACAAAAAAAAGTAAAATATAAAATAAATTGGAAAATATTCAAAAAAAAGATAAAACATACTAACAATGTTCTAAAGCAAAAAATTGTAAAAATAACAAAGTGTAAAACAAAAAGGTATAAAAACAAAGAAAATGTAAAACAAAAAAGCATAAAATAAAAAGGTAGAAAAATTGAGGAGCCATTGATATGGTTAGCATGATTGGCCATCTCCCCCATGACTATGTTGAAAGGAGGAGGGCCAAAAAATTGATCGTGGTTGTCCATCCAAGGAGGTGTTGCTTTCATTGGCTTTCTTAGGCTTATCGAATGGTTTGAGTTGTTGCATGTTGACTAGCTTTTTTTTGTTTGGGATCTCTGGTTTGTAGACCAACATGGCCTCAAAAGAAAAGGTTTGTTATATGATATAAGGCCCTTCCCACAATGTTTGAAACTTAATCTTAGAAGGTACATGTGTGGGGTTCTAGTAGAGAACCTTGTCTCTAGGTTGAAATTTTAATTTTCTTATCCTAAGATCATGGTGTTTCTTATTGAATTCCTTGTGCACTTCATTCAATGATAGGGCCATCAATCTATTCTCATGTAGTATGTTAAGATTGAACAATCATTCTTTTTGTGCTAAGATAAGGTCAAGATCAAGGTCACAGGTTGTTGAAATTGTATAGAGCTCAAATTGAATTAGAAGAGTTCGTAATTTCTCATACACTAGCTCATAGGGAGAGCAGCCTATAGGGAGTTTCCATGTGGAGTGGTTGGCCCGAATAGCATTGTTGAATTTTGTGCTCCAGTCTCTCCTATATTTTGCTAATTGTTCTCATTAGGATTTTTGAGATTTTCCTATTGGTAACCTTTGCTTGACCATTTGCTTGGGGTTGATAGGGTCTTGTTAACTTATGTTCAACCCTTAAATGTTGCATGAGCTTACAAAAAGTAGCACCTGTAAAATGAGTACCATTGTTAGTAATTAGTGTGCATGGAATTCCCAATCTATTTACAACATTTTATTTTACAAACTGAGTAGTAGTGGAAGATGTACAGTTGGTGACTGCTACTACTTTTGCCCATTTGGTACAATAGTTAACAACAACTATTATGTACGTCATTTCATTTGACATGGGTGTGATGGGACCCATGAAGTCTATGTCCCAAATGTTGAAGGGTTCTCGAGGTTGGATCCATTGTTGAGGTCCTTTCATTTGAGTGGTCATCCCACCATCTCGTTGATAGTGCTTACAAGAGAAAATGAATTGGTGAGCATCCCTGAAGATTATTGACCAGTAATACCCTACCATTAGGATCTTAATGGTTGTGCATCTCCTTGCATAGTGGCCCCAAAAAGGACCCTCATGAGCATCTTAGAGAATGTGTAGTTGATCATCATCAGGGATACATTGATGATCTAAGCCATCGATGCACATCTGATAAAGGTATCCATTGATTTCCATGAAATGTTTGGCTTGATGAAGAGACTATTGTTTCTTCCTATGATATAATTCTTTTGGCATCTCCTAAGTGAGAAGATAAGTGAGAATGCCATCATACCATGTAGGTTCATTGGACACTTATTCATTTATTACATTGCTAAAGATGAGTTCATTAGAAAATTGATCAAAGAATGGGAACTCATCCTCCTTGTTGTTTCATTTTAATTGGGACAAGTGATCAGCAATCACATTCTCAGTTTCCTTTTGATCTACCATTGTAAGATCAAACTCTTACAAGATCACTAGCCACCATATGACACATGGGCTTACCATTGGCTTTTTCATAAGGAAGCAAATGACACTTTAGTTATTATGCATAAACACATTGTATCCAAGCACATTGTGCCCAAATTTTTCCAAAGCATACATTGCCATCATTATCTCTTTTGCTATTGTGGTGTAGGTAAGCTATGCACCCACAATACTTTGTCTTGTGAAGTGGATATAGAAAGGACATTTTTGATTGTCCAATTATATAATAATAGCTTCCAAGACATAGTTTAATGTGTCCATCATGTTGTGAAATGGATGAGACCAATCAGGTGCTCATAGAATTAGAGTTTCTACAAGCTTCTCCTTAAGCTACTGGAATGATTTTTCACATTTCTTTGTCCATATGAATGAAGAATCTTTCTTTGTCAACTTAACCAATGGTTTTGCAATGTTATAAAAATTCTATATGAATTGCTAGTAGTAGCTAATATGTTTGAGGAGTGACTAGATATATTTAATGATTTCTAGCTAATGGGTTATTCCTTGGATGATCCTAATATTTTTAGGGTCTACCTCAATCCCTACTTATGAGATTCTATGCCCTAGGACAATGCCCTCTTGGATCATCAAATGGATCTTTTTCCCATTAAGCTAAAGATTGATTTCCATGTACCTTTTTAGCACTTACTCAAGGTGGTTGAAGGCTTGCTCAAATGTAGCATCATAGGTGGAAAAGTCATCCATGAAGACTTCCACCTTGTTATGAATCAACTACTAAAAAAATACTTAGGACAAGGTGTTGGAATGTTGTAGGGGAATTGCATAAACCAAAAGGCATCTTTTTATATGCAAAAGTCCCCTAGGGACTTGTGAATGTTGTTTTGGCTTGATCCTCTTGAATAATATGAATCTAATTATAGCCACTATAACCATATAGAAAGCAATAATAGTAAGGCCTAGAGATAGTGTCCAACACTTGCTTCACAAATGACAATGGGAAATGATCTTTGTAGGTTGCCATGTTCAATAGCCTAAAATCAATACATACACTTAACTTGCCACCATTCTTTGGCACAATCACAAGTGGGATAACCAAACTACTATTTTTAATTAGATAGATGAACACTTCCTTGAAGAGCTGTTTAAGTTTCTCTTGGACAATCTACTTCAATTTTGGATTCATCCACGGCTCCAGCTACCTCTTTGGCTTAATGGATGGACCTGTATAGATGTGATGCTAAGATGTCTTAGGATCAATCCCAGTGAATTTAGAATATGACCAAGCAATGGGTGTTGAGCATTTATTAATGATAATCAACAACATCTTTTCCTACTCAAGAGCAAGATTAACATTGATTATCACTAGCTTGTCATTTTTCAAGAATCCATACTCTACATCGACAGGTAGAGTTTTCAACTCTAAATTCTCATGTTTAAAATTTTTAGGGATTTCCAACTCTCCCCAATAAGTATCATCAAGTTCATGATTAAATATTTGGTGATGAACTTACTCTAGTTCATTCATGCCTTTAACACAGACACATGTTAAGCTCTCAGTTGGTTGAATGCAAAGTGTGCTACTTTCAAGATTAGCTATCAGCCATGGGGTGTTCTCTTATTTTGTGGCTATTTCGTATAGGTGATTTTGGATTTTAAATTCATCTACACACTATCTACATGATTTGATTGATGTGCTTTTGATAGACCATAACTTCTACACATAGTTGCACCTTGTATCATTATATGCGATGCATGGAATTGTCTTCTTCTTGATCTTTCTAAATGCATTTTCCTTGGAAATTTCCAAGGAAAGAACTTTGATGCCCATTCATTCCTTAAGAGTGCTCAACCAAGCCCTTTACATACTAATTGGAAATATCCTATTGCAATTATCAACCTTCATCACAAGGAAATTGGTAGGATCGGACCACCCACAAATAGTGGTCATAATGTCCTTCACCAGTGCTAGGGAAATAGTGATGGATTGATTTGCAAATTCTAAATAAATGTTTCTCTTCTTTAGAGGAGGCAAGTTCTAGAATTTATACGTTTTGTGAGAAATCAGATGGACACCAAAACTTAAATCAAGAAGAACCTTGCATGGCTCATTTCTAGTAATCTACAAGTAGATGAGGGAACTTTCAGGATCAACTCTTTTTCTAGAAAGCTTGATAGCTTTGATCCAATAGGATATAGCATGGATTAACATGAATGTGCAAATATTAGGAGGCGTTTGGTTTGAAGGGTTCTCAAAGGAAATAGATGTAGAGGAAGAAGGTGATACAAGATGGCCAATTGCATGACTCAATGAGGGCTTTGTAGGGCTATTGGTTTAGAAAATTGATCTTTTTCTATGTCTAGGTTCTGAACCACTTGGTGGGGGAACCAATAGTAAATTAATGGCCTTGGTAGCATTTCATTGCTACAGCTATGTGGGAATCTAACCTTGCATATATGGAGCAGGTGATAATTCGGTTGAGGGTGGAGGGACATGTGTTGAATGATGAGGGTGATAAAGGTATAGAGACTTCCCTCTAAGAGATGGAGAATGATCTCTATATTACTCTAATGGAGAGTAGTGATGCTAAAAAGAAGCATGACTAGAAGAGTCATGTAGAAATCTGTGTTGCTAAACATAGTATCCATATAGATTTAGCTGCTTGTAGGGGTATTGCTACCTTGGTGATGGCATCCACTATGATTGTGGATGCTACCACTACTAGTATTGCTTATATGGTTGTAGTGGAGCTCCACTTAGATAATAATCTTATTGTTGGTGAAACTACCTGGGATTACCTTGAGGATTAGGAAACCTTTTGGATGCTTACCTTTTTGCCAACCTAGGATTCAGTATGTACACCCTATACTCTAACAAGTGTGATACAATAGGACAACATTTTTTAGGATGTTCATATTGGCAAATGTCACATCCACCACCACCATCTAATTCATACTCCACAATCTCTTCTATTGCAGTAGATTTGCCCTTACCCCTTTTGTAGGCACATTTAGCTTTCTTACTTCTCCTATGATCATAATCACTACTTTTCTCTTTGGATTCTTTTGCAATTTTTATAGTAGTTTGGAATTTTTCATCTAAGGAATCCCACATTTTATCCACCTTATTGAAAATTTTGGAAATAGATTTTTGAATCGGCAAGGGTTTTTGCTTCACCAATTTATCATGTGGTGCCTCCCCCACACTATCATAAGATTGAACCTCCCCTTTTCTGATGAAAGTATCTTGGTTATATACTTCAACACTTTCCTAGCTTCTCAATTCGTCTTCTTCTTTTGCAACCTACTTAATGAGCCTTTGGATCTGATGGACTTAAAGTTCTGACAATCTCCCTTGGGCATAGACCCTAAGGATTCTCCTTGTTTCTAATCAGAGGACATCTATGATATGGTGAAGCCACTTTCATTGAGAATAACCATGGCAAGTATGTCTATGTAAAAGGGAATAATGCCTATCCATGGCTACATCCAAGGGTTCATGTGTTCTTTGTCACCAGTCTTGCATTTACTTTCTTAAATTGGATACTCTAACATATGTTTGATAGTTATCATTGAACAGCTCAAGCATCATACTACATCTATGAATTAATTCTGGCTCCAAAGAGTGGTAGCATCGTTTTGCTTCTTTTGTGAGTGTTTTGGGAAATAGATTAAGTTTTTACCAATAATTTTCAATGTTTTGCAAGGCACAAGCATTGTGAATCTTCATGTAGGAAGGATTCTCATTGTTCTTTTAGTTCATTAGGAACAAGGGGTTAGTGAACCATTTTCCCTTCGTAGCTTCATGGCACTTCTCTTGGTGTCTATCTCTTTTGTGTTGTCTTTTATTGGGATAGTAGTCCTGATAGTCATGTTCATGTACAACATACTCTTCATGAAGATCTTGGATGCCCTACCTCTTAAGAGTTTGGAGTAGCATCCTAGGAACAAATTGGTTAGGTAGTAACATGACATTGCCCTCCATGTCTCTTCACCACATATGTTCATCCTGATGCAAGATGAAGCTAAAATTAGGCACAAACTCATTTGGATGAGTATACATCACTTTGAATTCTTGGGGAAGTGGTAGTTTCAATCATCATGCCTATGATAAGAAGAAATTTTCACGTAGAAGAAAAATAATAGTGTGTTTTAAATATAATAATAATTATTGTTCGAATGATTGTGACTTTAGGATTCATTCCAATGATCTTAAATAATTTTCACTGAGTCCTAGATAGTGCAAGTATCAAACCACAAGTCCTTAACAATGGTGCCAATGATGAGCAGTGAGTAGACCCTATGTCCAACCATACAAACTAAAATGTGTTTATGCGTGATCTGGTCAAATTCTTGTGGACTTATAGCCTTCTAGGTACACCAGTCTCTAGGAAGTGAAACTAACCATTGCAATCATTATCTTTGAAATTACACTTGTGAAATGAAAAGGTATGGTTAAGTGCAACTAAGGCACTTCTCCCAATGCCAATCTCTTTTGCGGTGTGTTTTAGTGGGATGATAGTCCCGATAGTCATGGTCATGCATAACATACTCTTCATAAGATCTTGGATTTCCTACCTCTTGAGAGTTTGGAGTAGCATCCTAGGAATAGATTGGTTGGGTAGGAACACAACGTTATCCTCCATGTCTCTTCTCCAAAGCTATTCATCTTGATGCAAGATGAAGTTGAATTGAGGCACAAACTCATTTGGATGAGTATACATCACCTTGAATTCTTGGGGCACTCGCAGCTTTGATTCATCATGCTTAGAAGAAGAAGACATTTTCACATAGAAGAAAAATAATAGTGTCCTTTAATTATAATAATTATTATTGTTCAAACGATTGTGACTTTAGGATTTGTTCTAATGATCTTAAATAATTTTCTCTAAGTCCTAGATAGTGCACATATCAAACTACAAGTCCCTGACAATGATGTCCATGGTGAGCAACGAGTAGACCCTATGCCCAACCAGACAAATCACTAAGCATTCATGTGTGATTCAGTTGAATTTTATGGACTTATAGCATTTTAGGTATACTGGTCTCTAAGAAGTGAAACTAATTGTTGTAGTCATTATCTTTCCAATTACACTTGTTAAATGCAAATGTATGGTTAAGCGCAACTAAGGAATATGATTTTTATGTTTTATCTTCTAAGTTGCCTAAGAATAAAGAATAAAGAATTATATATTTAATTGCTAATTTATTCTAATGAACTAACGTTACCTAATCCTAACATAAGTATCCATTCCCACTTACTGTACACATCCTGAATACATTTAACATTATTGGGTTACCAAATGTTAAGCATTACTAGGATTACCAGGTGCTAAACATATGCTAGAAGTGGTCGTACTTATGTACGTAATTAATTTCTATTTAATATGTCTTAATCTACCTTAATGCTGCTTAAATTAGCTTGATTTAATTACTATAATTACTTAAAGCATTAAAGGAAATTGCTTAAAATATTAAATGCATAAAGGAAATAATCAATCTATTTCAAAGTGCTACAAACTTTATCAGAAAGCTTGTCTTTATTGCTGCACATAGTTCAGTGCTTAGGTATAATAGTGCACGAATAAAGATTTGTACACTCTTTAACACCTACTGTGGGCACTTAGAAAATATTCTAACTTTCAAGTGAAAAAATTGCTATAGCTTCACTATAACTATGAGACTTATTGTCATAAATGCAGCTGGTGAGTGCATATTTATAGGCAAAATAAGGAGCCCTATGGACGAGTACACATCAACAAGTCAAACCCTATGTCAATGGGATCACGTTGATGGGATCACATCAATGAGGTCACATTGATGACATCAACCATGATGCTTCATCAATTAGCTTCATCATCCTAGTACCTTTGAGATAGGCAAAGGATTGAAGGAAAATTCATTATTAATATGAACATAATTTAGACATAGAAAGGTTTAAAATATAAATATAATGGATAGAGATACTAATTAGAGCATGTGTGCCTTGGTTTTAAAATAATAAGATATGTGCACTTCAAGTCTAATCTTCCAACCTGGTCTACTACATAGATACTAGAATATCATAGTAGATACATCTTTTTCCTAATTTGAAAAACATAAATTGCATCAAGCTAAAACAACAACAATTTGAAATCTTACATTAACCATTGTTTTTAGATTATCATTAAATTATCAAATTTCTTTAAAAAGAGAACAAAGTTTTAAAATAAAGAATAATTAAATAGCTTGGAATAAAGAAAATCATAGATATATTCACAATTTGTTCTAGTGATGAAATACAAATATTACACAATCTTGTTAATGATGATAATATAAGTGATCATAGCAAAGGTGACTCACTTAAGAGCTAGTTAAGTCTTCTTGTGAGTTCTAATTCTCTCTAACATTGTTCTTATGTGATGTTGCTATATGTACATAGCTAAGCCTGATGTGATAGATCCATTTTTTGACCTAGCAGGTCTTGACATATCAACAAGAAGCAAAGGAGTTTCTAGTAAAAAATCAATATGTGCTAAGTGCTACACCCATTTAAATGGTCTTTGTGTTCTCTCTTCATCATATGCAAAATTAGCATCCACATAATATTTAGCTATCTACAATGAGTGTAAATGCCATGATAAGGGCACACAAGCTTGTTGCAACATATAAATGAAACAAAAATCTCCACACAGGATGTTATTTTCTAAACTGTAATTCTGAAAAACAATTGATATGTAATATATCACCTCATTGGGAAGTTTAGGACTAGAGACATCTAGAAATAAATTTATTAAAAAAATTTCTTTAGGATCTATAGTAGTGCCATCAATTCCAACAGTAACAACATGCAATTTTACATGTACTCAAACTTGAAGGTAACAAACTTGATAGGTTTTGAGACATTGAAGAACTCATTGTCAAATATGTTAAATGTGATAGAGAGGATGAACTTGATAAATCCCACATGCATCAATGTGTTCTTTGCTTTGCATATTTTTAAACCTTTTTATTCTCCTTTGAGTATCCTTGTCTTCATTGACAATGTTATCATCAATTTTAACTTCATCTATTCTAATAACACCACCTAAAACTAGGTAACCTCAAAAGAATAGAACTCATCAATTAACAAAATCTAAAATAATTAGCATAAGAAATTATTTATAAAAAAAATTCACACTTGCTTTTTTGTTATCTTGCTAATGAGAAAAAGCTTGAGCATATTTTATGCTCCCTATAACATCAAGGTCAATATGCTCCTCAAAGCTTCTTTTTGTGCTAAAAGTTGAGAATACAGAATATAATAAGGGGCTGGAATCAACTCTACAAGTTGATGTTGTTTCATTATTTTTGTATGAAAAAAACCAAAGTGTTATTGAACAGAAGATGAAGCCTTCTTGAGGGCTTTCAAGTGTGACAGAAGGCTTGAGATGAACTTTTTATGATTGGAAATGGTATCCATCAAACTTTTCTTCCACTGTTCAAACTCATCTTGCTACTTACAAAGAAAATTAATATAAACATATAAATAATGTTCCTTCTACCAAGTAAAAACCAAATAAATGAAATGTACAAAAAGCATACTTCCTCTATCAAGGAGAATAAACAACTTGGAGCTTATACTTTAAAAGTCATAAATATACAAAGCAAGAAATATTAATGGGCAGTATGAGACAAATTCCTCAAAAGTTTGCCTTTTTTTACAACTTGTAACATTTTGCATTATGTAATTATTACCTTAGCCTAATATTTATATTTATTTAAATATAATTCACAAAATTATTACACTTTGTTATAACAAGAATCCAAAATCTAGCTTTTCAGTTATCAAACAAAGAGAATGTTCATTGCTTGAGAATTCAAAATTGAAAACTATGCATAAGTTAATTCAAATTTAGCGGGTTTGGATGCTAAAAAGTCTTCTATTCCAAGGTCTCTCTACAACCAGCTACAGGTAATAACTACTAACTAATAATATGTAAACAATTTTAAGGGCATTTCTTTTTATAGCACAACAGTCAACATGGTCTTGTATGATATGCAATAACCAAATATCCCCGGTGATTGCAATATAAAGATACTTCAGTCAATGTATAATTTTCTTTTAAATCCAGGAACCTAACAAAATAAGAACAATGTTGACAAGCTACCATTTAGAAAATCTCATCCTATGTGGAAAGCTTCTGCTCCTAAATTCAGTTCAACAGACAAAGGATTATTCTTGCTTCCCAAAATATGTTTCATTAGTTGTTTCTGGTGTTTAATAATTTAACAAGTAAAATGAACCACTTTTTGGAGCTTCATGTTCTTGGGGAAATCTGGTTGCTACTATATCAGTTAAAATGCTACTTCATTACCACTATATCAGTTTCAATTTGCTGGCCATGAATACCATAAGACTACTCCGATCTTTTGATGGGTGTTTCATACGTTTGACTGTCCTTTTTTGTTTCAGCATTATGGCGGTTCTAATTTTTCTTATGTTTTTCTCTCAACACTATTTTGGTTTGCAGGGGACTACGTATTTTGGTTTGCAGTAACTACCCTGTAAATAGAGTCTAACTGACCTAGATTTTCCCTTTAAAAAAGAAAAGCACTAAGATTCCAATAAAGATTAACATGAAAAGCTTTTGAAAATAAGAAAAAGCAAATACCTGATAAAGTTCATAGTTTAGCCTATGCAACATTCTTTTGTGCGGGTCTTCCTGAAGCGACGGATCTGCCATAAGCTCATCCGGTGCTTTTCTTAAAAACCTCTTCCTCTGAAACAAGCTCAATATCTACATACTTCGACTTAAAATCTTTGCAAGCTTTTATGGCTTTCATCTAATGATTCTTTTCATACTAGGGATAAGGCTAACGCACATGACCAACAACACTAAGGTGCCTCTTAAGATTCAGTCCTGAGGAGGTTAATAGATATGTTCCTCTCCATAGTTCCGTACTTATTCAAAGAGATATAATCCTCTCCCATACTAAAACTATGTCATTCAAATGATAACTATGTGCCCATCGAAGAATGTTTTATTTTATAGTTCAACCATGGTGATGGACATGTGGTACCTCAACTTGAAGAATAGACAATGTATTGTGTAGAACTATAGTTTTCAATTCATATTTAGGATATCTATTTGGGCAACTTTATCAATTCATAATTCTAGTATTATTTTAAAAATTGTTATCTATCTCTTGGTTTAAATTTTGGTGGTGTCATAACCAAAGAAATGATACCTTATAAGAATCATAGCGAAATATAATGATGTCTTGAGTTACTGATAAATCAAAAATTGGTGGACTATGATATTGCATATACAATATCATACCTTTGATATCCTAGCCCTAGCTGCATTATCATATATGTGATATTGTGGACTGCATGCTAACCTATAAATATAGCACTTAGGCACATGGATCCACAATAAGTTTTCATTTAATAGTAGCATAACTCTTCCAGTTTGTTTTTGTGAATTAGTCTTTAGTACTTAGAAGTGTGAATGCCCACAGTGTAGCATGATGTAGTGTATAGAGTCTTCATTCAAGCATCTTATACTTGGGCACAAGTGTAGCTAGCAATAAAGATCAAGTTATTTCATACTATTGCAGCATTTTCCTAGTTTACTATTTTACTTAACATAATGTATATTGTTTTCTTAGTTAATGTTTACTTTTCCATGCACTTTACCATTACTGTTATTAAGTGGGATAAGTAGGATTGATCTCAAGAACTTAAGTGTAATTGCTTAGTAACCCAGTAGTGCTATTGCTTGGTTTGCTTAGTAGAAAAGTATTTGGTAATCCTAGTAGTAGTTACACAAAGCCCAAGGTGTGTAGAGAAGGTTAGGACCAAATACTCATCACTTTAGGATAGAATAGATTTGTTTACTATTTTAGCTAGACTTAGACTTATAACCCTTTTCACTTTACCATGTTCAATAGGAGCCAAATGGCCAAACAACATCAATCGATCTTATACCTCATTGTGAGCTAAATCATACATGTAGACTTCACTAGCTCCACATGGAAAGATAACAGTCTAAAACTTAAACAAATTACTAGCATAATTATGTTACCTCATCCATGGATTATGATCTAGCTATGCATGAAATACTTATGACTTGTATGGTTGGGTGTTGGAGTGCTCCACCACTCATCATTGGTGCCATTGCTGGGACAAGTCATCATTGCTAAGTAATTAATTTCACAAAGTTCATTGTATGAAGAACTCAAAGTTAAAATCCATAATTTTTCAATAAGTCTAAAAATAAGCACACTTAAAGAAACATCTAAAATCACAACATGGTTTCAAAGAAGGATACATCATCACTTGTTAAAGATACAAGAAAGGGAAATGAAGAAGAATGGGAGATGTCGATGCAAACAAGAATCACTTATGCTCACACTGATCCTTATCATCTAGATTTTACTTTCATCTTTCATTAGGATAGAAAAATGAGGTGGAGAGACATGCAATGCAACATAGTCTTTCCTCCAGACCATGTAGCACCTAGCATGCTCCAAACCACCTTAAGGTGAATGCATTTGGACCAAATGTAGGAAGGGTACCATGTGCCTCATCATATGATAAGAACCTATGAATCCACAAAGGAGCATATGAGGAGTGATTCTGCTATGGAAATCAAACATGTACATAGCAAATGGAATCAGGTCAACACTTCAGTTGTCTTGGATAAACTTAATGTTGATGCATTCATTATAGAACAACTCCACCAGAATCATGAAGAGCCTTCAAAAACACCTATCATCAAACTTGAGGAACCTGTCAAAGTTCAACTATATTTCATCCTAGTAGAGACACCTAAGAAGAGGTTTACTCACTTAAAGAATAATTGAGATTCAAGGCCAAGAGCTTTTTCCAGCTCCTACAAAGAAGAATACTAGAGTCATGAAAGGAGGACAAGCTAGGATCATTCTCCTACTACCTTCTTCTCATCCTCATGATTATCAATGTACTTTGATACAAGAAGGCTAAGGCACTAAGACCATGATAGGGAGAAGAGAAGAAATCATGAACACCCTAAAATTTTAATTCCCTGCAATTTTAATGAGTAGGAGTTTCAAATTTTAATGAGCAGGAGTTTCAGATTTTAATGAGTGGGAGTTTCAAATTTTAATGAGCTGGAGTTTCAAATTTTTGAAGTTGGGACACTATTTATACATGTACTGGCATGCTCATTCCCTTGCCTTTGCAGCGTCGATTGCCTGGCTGCATTGCCTAAACACACTAATGAGGGGTGCAAGTCCCCGAAAAAGTTTTGTGTCACAACAGACGTTGTGCAATGCTTTGAGCTTTCTATTACTTTCTGTTTAATAGTGTTTCTATTTTACAGTTTCTACAGTATTTCTCTCAGCCTCCCTGTTCTTTTCCTTGACGCATGAGATCAAATTTCTAAAATTATAATGTTTTTTCTCTATCACGTTGCCTTGGAATTGAGAGCCTTGCTTGACAACGTCTTTCGCTATCCTTTATATTTTAACCATTTTCAGATGTTTTTGTTTTTGGTTAGGTTTTAATCCTTTTGCAGGTTCTCCACAGGTTCTGATCATGTTACAAGATTATGCGGACCACAACATGTTTCTTCTTGATTTGTGTTTTGACAATTGCCCTGCTTACGTTGGTCCTCTTGGTTGTGGTTTCTTCTGAAGCTATTTTCTTCAGCTTCATCACAACCTCTGGTTGTCTGTTCTCTGGCGGTGTTGCAGATCTTCTCTCCATTGTTGTTGAAGATCTTTGTCTGTTGCTATTATCAGCCGGACATCTGCGTTCGTGACATTCTCTAGTGTCGGACCCCTCATGTCCACCATTCAAACATGAGGGTTCCCCTAAACCCTATACACACTTCAACTCTACCATCTAGATCCGATTTGTTGAATGTTTCATGTTCGTCTTTGAAATACTATTTGTAATAGTTTTGTCAGTACATCGTCCCATCCCCTTCTCGCCTTTGATGAATGGGGTTTACTCAAATTTTAATGAACGGGAGTTTCAAATTTTTGAAGTTGGGACACTATTTATACATGTACTGACATGCTCATTCCCTTGCCTTTGTAGCTTCGGCTACCTGGACGCATTGCCTCAACACACTGATGAGGGGTGCAAGTCCCCGAAAATGTTTTGTATCACAACAGACATTGTGCAATGCTTTGAGCTTTCTATTACTTTCTGTTTAACAGTGTTTCTATTTTACAGTGTCTGCAGTATTTCTGTTAGCCTCCCCATTCTTTTTCTTGACGCACGAGATCAAATTTCTAAAATTATAAGGTATTTTTCTCTATCACGTTGCCTTGGAATTGAGAGCCTTGCTTGACAACGTCTTTCGCTATCCTTTGGATTTTAACCATTTATAGATCTTTTTGTTTTTGGTTAGTTTTTAATCCTTTTGTAGATTCTCCACAGGTTCTGATCACGTTGCAGGATTATGCAGACCACAACATGTTTCTTCTTGATCCGTGTTTTGACAACCGCCCTACTTACATTGGTCCTCTTGGTTGTGGTTTCTTCTGAAGCTGTTTTCTTCAGCTTCCTCACAACCTCTGGTTGTCTCTTCTCTGGTGGTGTTGCAGATCGTCTCTCCGTTGTTGTTGAAGATCTTTATTCGTTGCTGTTATCAGCCGGACATCTGCGTTCGTGACATTCTCTGGTGTCGGACCCCTCATGTCCACCATTCAAACATGAGGATTCCCCTAAACCCTATACACCCTTCAGCTCTACCATCTAGATCCGATTTGTTGAATGTTTCATGTTCACCTTTGAAATACTGTTTGTAATAGTTTTGTCAGTACATCGTCCCATCCCCATCTCGCCTTTGACGAATGGGGTTCACTCAAATTTTAATGAGCAGGAGTTTGAAATTTTTGAAGTTGGGACACTATTTATACATGTACTAGCATGCTCATTCCCTTGCCTTTGCAGCTTCGGCTACCTGGACACATTGCCTAAACACACTGATGAGGGGTGCAAGTCCCTGAAAATGTTTTGTATCACAACAGACGTTGTGCAATGCTTTGAGCTTTCTATTACTTTCTGTTTAACAGTGTTTCTGTTTTACAGTGTCTGCAGTATTTCTCTTAGCCTCCCCATTCTTTTTCTTGACACATGAGATCAAATTTCTAAAATTCTAAATTTCTAAATTTCTAAAATTCCATTAATAAGAAATTCTTACCATGGTCATAATGATATTCTTATCATCATACAACTATGAATAAACTCATGATCATTATGCTTGGGCCGAAAAGTGAAGAACTAAGTGGGAATGTAAAGGGTGTGACATCAAGGGGATTTATGGACTTTCCTGGATTACTTCTATTAGTTTTATCCTATTGCTTAGGTCATATTATATTTTTGTAGGTCTAACAAAAAATGGAAGTTAGAGTAAAATAAGTGCTACATTACCATGTCATTGGAAAGACATGTTACTTGTGCCAAAAGGTAGTCCTCTAGTAAGGTTGAAATAGATAAAAATAAAACTCATCCACAAAAAATAATAATTGTAATGCATAAACTCCTCTGTTGGACAATATGCAAAGTTACAGTACTCCTTGCAATAGTGGTAGTCTTACAGTAGTAATTCTAAGAGATGAGATTATGCAATGTCACTAGAATGTGATCTAGGCTTGGTTTGAATATTGGACAGAAAGGATAATGATTACTTTAACCATCAATAAAACACAAAAATTTATTATAACTACAATAAGATATCTCATGTCCCAATTTCTACAATCCCTTCGAAGTCCATTTCATCTCATTGTATGAATAGTCATAACTTGTGGATTTGTGTAACATAGCATAATTTTCCTAACTTGGTGGTACTAACATGTGTGTTTTGCTAAACAAGTATGTATTACATTTAATTCCTTGGATGCCTAAAAACACTTTTAGGTGTGACTATAGAAGGGCATTAAGTGTTGGAGACTACTTTGGGGAGGATCCACTTGTAGAGTTATTTTCTATTATACCTGCCCAGTAATTCCACATCATCTTGAGCCTTCCAACATCAATAAATGTCAATAAAAACTTCCCTTATCACTCAAACTATCCATTCCAATAACATGAACTCATTACCCATCTCATCCATCTTATCAACACTTCATGAACTTTCATATCTTGAGATTCCTTCTTTATGAACTTTCTATGCCAGATTCTCAAAAAATATGCATCATCTATAGCCAAAGAACCTTTGAACATGCTTTATACCTTCCAAACATTCCAAATGATCCATTTTTTATCCTTAGATATTATTGGAAAATATGAATATTTTCCCTTCAGTATTGGAGCCCATAAAATCTATATATATGTGGACACTTAGTAAAATTTTCATCATTGTTCACATTTGAGCCAAGGGAGATTTTACCATTTTTCTTCTAGAATCTAAGCTATAACTTTTTCAACATCCAACCCTCATAACTTCACACTTGAAACTTTGATTTACATGCTTCTTGAACCTATTCAATCATAGAGCTCTCAACTTAGTCATGGGAGTGTGCCTAGTTGGATATAACAAAAATTGGAGTCATAATTTGCTAACACCTAGAAGGTATTATAAGGGTAAGCATGAAGGGAAAGTTAAACGTTTTAACAAAAATTAATCACATTAACACTAGAAACTCATAAATTAGCCTCTTAATGAACCATACTAACCATTATGAGTCATAAACAAGAACCAAATGAACAACTATTGAGGTTTATATGAAAATTGCGCTCATGGGGTTCCTTTTTAAGAAATTTTCTAACTCTACAGTCATAACAAGCTAAGAATTTGATCTAACTAAAGGTATGAGAAAGGAAAGGAGTTATCAAAATTAGAGAACACATTCTAATAATTTCTAAATTGTTAATGATTGTAGATGGTCCCAAAGAGAGGAGCAAGAGGAGGACCCTCATAGTTAGCAAGCAAATGACCAAGAGGCCAAACAAGAACACAAGAGCCACAAGCAAAATATGTGGAGTAGGAGGCTCAATTTTTCAATATCCATCAAGAAACTCATACCACTAGATAGTTAGCAGAAGGAGAGGTGGAAGAACTACAAGTACAAGTAAAGTGCCTCACGCTGTCATAAGAATGCCTCCAAATTATCCAAGGGAAGATACTCCTAACCATAGTAACTATGGAGATGAACTTTAATCCATTCGTAGAGTTTGTTCCAGAGGCGATAAGGTCCAACTCCAAGCATCACCACTATGGCCTATCCTTTCAAATAGTGGTGAGTAGTATATAGAGGAGACTTACCAATTTTGGCATAACAAAGAAGAGGATTCTATGGCCAACATTGAAGGAGTCTCCATTTCATATTCAATCAAGGCAATAGTAGAAGCTTTGAACATGCCTAATGAAAGGGCAATATTAACACATCTATCCACAAGATTAGACATAGAAACCAAAAAAATATGGTTAAATAGGACATATGGTAAAGATGATAAGGAGTATAATGAGTTAACTCTTGAGGAAATAATTTATTTCAAAATTGACACATACCACCTATTTCCCACAAAGAGATTGAACAAGTTGTCCACCTACATGGCTAGAGGAAGTGTGATTCTAATGGAAAAGTACTACATCAATCTTGCACAACTATATTTTATGGAGATTCAAAGTTGGTTCAAAGAAAAGAAGGTAGGGAAGCTCGTACTTTCATTTCCTTGCCTATTAGGAAGTTGTGAAAATGTGCTAGAATCCTAGGGTACACTAATGACATCCTTAGGAATGTTCAAAATGCCTCATATGTTAGAATGCTCAAGAAAGCAGCATTAAAGAAAGATCAAGTGGAGGAAGAAACAAAAGTTGGGGAAACCACACAAACCACTAAACAACAACAACAAGTGGAACCTAGTGGTTAGCAGCAGCAACAACAATAGTAGCAATAGCAAGCTCCTCCACCACCATTGTAGGACTATAGACCATCAATGAGTCATCTGCAATAAATCACAATGACTATTAGTCTGGAAACATAGGAGGAGGCCAACCTCTATAGAGTAATTGATAATGCCATATATCCAAAAATTTCTATAGATCTTGTAACTGGACAGATATCTTTGTAGTTAGGAAAAGAGGCCCAATGGTCACAATATATCTCTAAGAACACTGCATCATTCCAGTTGATGTTTGAAATAGGAGAACAAGTCATGGTTATGATTATGCAACACCAAGATGTAGTGGGAGCTATAGAAATGATTACGGATCACATCAAGAAATATTTCAACATACTTGTTATGATAAAAGCTAATTTAACTGGGGCAAGGAATGCTCAAATATTAGCTGGTACCTCAATGACTCCTGTTGATCATGAGGATGTGCTAGATTGACAATTGTAGATTGGGAAAGTAATGAGAACTCTTTTGGACATCCCAAGTGATGTCACTACAATGCAATCAAAATTGATTGTAACCAAGGGTAAGCTAGTCATGGTAGAGACTAGGGCGGAGCATGTAGAAGCTGAAATCATTAAACTACAAGAAGAGCTAGTGACCTTGAGAATTGAATGCAATGATCCAATGCAATATGTTTTTCTTGGCCAACTAGACCAATTCAGAATAGTGCAAATCAACTACCTAGTAGAGTAGAATAAGCAAATGGAAAATGAGAAGGAGAAAGTAGTGTGGAATGACTCAGTACTAGAAGCACAGGCATACACACATGCTAAGGCACTTACCATAGCATAAGAAGAAAACACACAACTTATTGCAAATAAGACTAGGTTAAATGTCAAGAAGCAAATAAACATCTTAGAGGAAAGCATCCATTAGTTGAAAGAACAACTTATGAGGGTTAACCAAGATATGAGATAGATAGCAAGAGAAAATAAGGCCCTCTCAATGGAGGAGGTACACACAATTAGGAAGAAGTCAACTATTGAGATTAGCATATGGAAAAATGAAGCTAAGAAGCATGAAAAGCCCAAGGAACACATCTGTGACTAGGTGGGGATGTATAAGCAAATAAATGAAAAGGAAATCTTGATGGCTAAATCTTGAATTAATTTCATATCAATGTAGAATCCAAACTGGCAACCCATCTTAGATAGTTATTTTCACATCAACCAAATGAAAGTTAAAAAAAAAGACCTTTAAAGAGAGGATCTAAAAGAATACATGGGGTTAGCTAACCTTCATTATGCTAACTTAGCCATGTTAACAGCAAGTAGGCCAAGAAATGAACTTGAATAATAAGTAGTAGCCACGTATGCATTGTACAAAAAAGAGTTTGTAGATAGAAAAGATTCGTTGTAGAAGCTTTAGGTGGTAAACATTGAACTAGAAGCAATTAAGGCTAGCTACCAAGGACAAAAGGATGTTGTAGTGAATCTAGTGAAAAGATTGTTTGATTATCATGAGTTACAGGCCAAGGCCAAAGCATTTAAAGAAGAGAGAAGGTAATTTAGAGCATGGTATGTCAAAGCCAATTAAATGTTTTCATAGCTGCCATGTCCATGGGATTTCTTGCTCCATCACACATTGCACAAAAAGCATGCATGGTACATGACCCAAGAGTAGAGGAGGAGAAACTTCAGTCATGCTTGAATAGACACAAATTCTAGAAGCCTGACAATAAGGGGAAGCAATCAATGGAGGAGCCACCACCACTAGAAACCACATAGGCTACATCGAGCTTCATCCAATTTTATTTTTTTCAAATTTTTTCGTATCATATCTTGTGTTATTTTTGTAAAAAAGCCATTGTAGCATACAATGTCATGTAAATCTACCTCCCAATTTTGTAATGAACTCTATACTCATTTTGTTTTAACTAGAGGATGCATTTTCAGTGAGTTGTGAGGTATGATAAATTAAAATTTTGTAGACTATGATATCAAATATATGATATCATAGCACTAGCTACATTATCGTATATGCAATATCATAGGATGCATACTAGCCTATAAATACAGAACTTAGGCACATGGATCTACAATAAGTTTTCATTCAATAGTAGCATAACTCTTATAATTTGTTTTCGTGAGTTAGTATTTAGCACTTAGAAGTGTGGATGTTGGCAATGTAGTGTGATGTAGTGTATGGAGTCTTTATTCTAGCATCTTGTACATGGGCAAAAGTGTGACTGACAGTAAAGATCAAGTTATTTCATACTATTGTAGCATTCACCTAGTTTACTATTTTACTTAGAATAATGTGTACTATTTTCTTAGCTAATGTTTACATTTTCATGCACTTTACCATTATTATTGTTAAGTAGGATGAGTACAACTAATCTCAAGCACTTAAGTGTAATTGCTTGGTAACCCAATAGTGCTATCGCTTGGTTTGCCTAGTAGTGAAGTTCTTGGTAATCCTAGTGGTAGGTACATGAAGCCCAAGGTGTGTATGGAAGGTCAGCACTGAATACTCATCATCTTAAGATAAAATAGATTTGTTTACTATTTTAGTTAGACCTAGACTTAGAAACTCTTTTCAGTTCACCATGTTCACTAGGAGCCAGATGGCCAAACAACATCAAGAAATCTTATACCTCACTGTGAGCTAAACCATACATGTAGATTTCACTAGCTTCATGTGGGAGGACAATGGTCTTGAGCTTAACCCAGTTACTAGCATAATCACATTGTCTCGTCAACGAATTATGATTTGTTCATGTGTGAAACACTTGTGACTTGTATTGTTGGGTGTTGGATTGCTTCACCGCTCATCAGTTACTTTAATTAGTAACCTCTTACATAACAAGATAATAAGCTCTAGCTTAAATTTTGATATATTTTATAAAATTATCTTATACTTAATCATAAAATTTTTGATTTCCATTATTTAAATCATTTTGAGGGAAAGGATGTTTGAACCCAAAATATTTTTTTAAATAATATTTACCACCAAAAATATATAGCCTGCCAAAATCAAAACTATAACTTGAAGTTTCCAAATCAAGAGTCTTACCACTAGGCTAAAACCTCATTGGTACTAATTAAATCATTTTAGGTATTTGTACTTATCCTTGAACTTTAATCTTATAACTTAAAAAATAAGCAATGCTATTTATTTTTAAAAATTATATAAATATTACTTTAAAGAAAATATATTATTGTACTTGGAACATTCAAAGAAATGGTGCAACACAAAGGTAAAAAAAATATATGGGAATTTTATGACATTTTCTTGTGGTTAAATTGGAGTGACTTTATTCTTCAATTAAAATTGCGCAAATAAGCAAAAGCCTAATATTTTCATTGAAAACAAATTGCATGAATTTTGAAAGAATTTTCTGGCACAAATAACATGGAGGCAAATAATCAAATGTGGGAAGATTGTAATTATAGAAATTAATTAGCCAATTTTTTCACAAATAACTATTATTCAAGAGGGTTGCAATCCGGTGAATATCAGCAGAATTTGCAACCTCATGGAAAGACCGGTAATTCTTAGTCAAAACCTATCCATTTTCACTTCCACAAAATTAATATTCTGAAATTTTATTCCAATCTTGTAATAAATCATACATGAATATGAAAATGATAGATGGCATTAGAATTTAAAAATAAATGACCAAAATCTACTAATAAAATTTATATTACAATAAAATTCAAACACTTTATACTGAGAATAACCAACCAAAAAACTATCCAAATAGAAAAATCAATATAACATGTACTAAGCATACACACCATTAGTAGATTCGATTGTGAATGCACTAACATGGTACTAGATTTCATCATTACCGGAAGTATGACATTGAACGTCAATACCACCACCAACACATTTATCTATATGAAAAAATTTATGATTTTAGCAGTCGAAGAGCTGAACCAAGTAGCTTGACTACTTTGAATCCGTTTTGTGTTAGTGTCTGTGGAACATTTTTTTTTGCAGCTTTTCATGCAATATCTTTGTAGACTTTGTATATAATAACAGCTATGGATGATATGATATGAAAACATAGTCTACCTGTTCTTCCATCCAGGTGAATTTTCATACCCTCTACTTTTCCATCTGAACCAATTTGCATTTTCTTCTGATAAAGTTAAAATGACAGTGAGAATCATTAAAGAAATGAACTTAAGAAAATTATAATGTTGCAAATCAAGAAACTTTTGGATTCAAGACAGAGCATTACCTATTATGTTTTAGTACATGCTTTGGGTTGTCCATCACCAAGGTAAATAATATGATAATACCATTACCATTTTTGTGACTTTATCTCAGGAATACAGGTTCTATGGCAAAAATAAAATGAATAAAGACAGTAAGGAGTGCCTAATTTCATAATTATTTTCATAATTTCATAATCCCCTTGTGGTACTTCAGCAGAGTCTGATCCTCCACCACTTCTGCCTCCGTTTTTAGCACTAGCACTAGCACTAGAGTGGCCATGTCATCAGCACAGGCTTGGGTTTGTAAACATTGTAAACATTAAAGGTATTCTTATCCTTCTTCGGTTATAATGAAAAGGCTAGATAGAGACCCTTTTATCTTTTTTCATCGACCAACCTTATCAATTCCTGCACGCTTCCACCAAACACAGAGCTATAATATAAGCGCATGCATACATGATGGTACGCCAGGATTTACCAGTTTATATGGCTTTTTTTATTTTTATTTTTTTTAATAGTGCCAAAGCAAAACACATGAATATGATGCTGTGGCAAAGAGAACGGTGGCCAACATTTCTGAGAATGAGACCAAGCTCAAGTATCCTCCAAAGGAGTGTTTTGAAAACAGGTTTTGCATCTGTCTGGCTTGTGTTCGACTGACCCTTGGCCCAGGTGACGAGGCTAAAGAATACTGGCATCTTTGTGAGTCTTCAATGTATTAGTTACAATAGCAAGGGAGTAGGTTATCACTTCAATTTCTGTATCAATGTATTAATTATAATAGCGATGGAGGATGTGGCTATCTATAAATGTTGCAACAAATGACAAATTCTACAAATTCTACAATTGCTAGATAAAACTCAAAGCATGATATCAAAAGTTGAAAATCAAATATTAAAGTACCTTAGGAAACTATTTTTGTGATGCCACCACTACCCAAGAAAAAAAAACCTCAGCTATAATATCATTTGAGTAGTTTAGACACCTTAGTTGTGTAATACTTCCACTTTCTTTATTTTCTGCTATTTTGTACCATAATTTTGCAGACTTTAAATATGATAATAACTCTAGTTGATATGAAACAATAGTCTACATTATTTTGGAGATGAAAGTATGTTGCTATTCTTTTCCTTTGGAGATGAAAGTATGTTGCTATTCTTTTCCTTTTGAGGTGATTTGTAGATTAAAAATAACGATTAGAATTGGAGTTATTAACAAAGTTATGTTTTGATATGGTGCTAATTTGCAATCATACTATAGATAACATTCTAAGTAAAAATACTAGTTTCATCATCTTAGTACCTTTGAGATAGGTGAAGTATTGAAGGATAATTCATTATTAATATGAATATAGTTTAGAAGTATAAAGGTTTAAAATATAAATATAATGGATGGAGATACTAATTAGGGCATGTGTACCTTAGTTTTAAGATACTAACATGTTTTTTTTAACTAATAAAATTACATAATAGAGATCCTAATAGATTCGTAATCATTTTCTTAAACAATGGCAACCCAGTCATACATTCTATTCTATGAGGTAGCACTAAGTTATAAACTTTTATAAATCTTAGGGTGTAGTTATGTTTCAATTATTTTGACTTCCAACACCCCCATAATCATTTTCTTAAGCTTCTATTTTTTTTTTGTTCCTTATCCAAAAGTCTCAATCTTAGTGAATGCAATAAAATCCTTTCAATTTCAATTTCATAATACTATTCTTAAGCATTGGTTTTACATACCCTCTCTCCATGTTGAATGTAGGATATGATGTTTAGGATTGAACTTGGTGGAGCATAGTTATGAGTAAATTCAAGATGTCCAAACAAACAAAAAATAAAAATTATTTGATGAATTTGAGTTCTTCAAAAATGACAATGTAATATGAATGCTACAACATATATGAAGGCTTCAGGTAGATAGTAGCGGTTATACCTTTATGTCTATTACAAGGTTGTAGTGTAGCCACAATAAACTCAATCAACAGGTTTGGACCTCATAACATATTGTAATTTTGTGAAGAATTTTATATAATTTATAAGAAAAATGGGGAAAAAATTGGTTTAAAATATAAATTTTTACATGAAGAGCTTAAAAAATCAAGCAAAAATGGATCAACTATTGTCAATGTTGTAGCATTGAAAGTGAATTGTAAGACATGCTACTTTAAATAAATAACTCTAACATGAGCTTTTTAATCATCACAAAGGTTTTTACATAGAAATGCATCATAATTGGTTTCTTATCTTGAGTTGTGATGCTACAAATGATGTAGTTTGATGAGCAACAAGTACCCCTACACTCAATCATATGAATCACAAGTGTTCAAGTGTGATCCATTCAAGTTCTGCAAACCTTAAGTTCCTAAGTACACTGGTTCTAGGACATGTAATCTAATCATGAAGATCATTGTCTTCCCAACTACACTTGTGGAGATTATTTCTATGATTAACTGTAATTGAGGCACATGATTTTTTTTATTTTTTATTTTATTCACCTATGATTAATAGCAAGTTGAAACTTAATTTATGAACCAATTTAACAAATTTGATTTCTAATTAATAACTAACTATCCTAACATAAGTAGCCTATCCCACTTTTTATATATGATGAGCGGCGAGGTACCCCTACGCTCAACCATACGAATACGAGCATTTCACGCACGATCTGGTCGAATTCCAAGGACTAAGTGCTTATGCACCTTTGTGGAACAAGGACGGGTTGGTTGATTGTTGTCTTCCCAAACTTACTTGTATGTCATGATTGTATGGTCTAGTAAGTTTGAGGCATATGATTTTTATGGATTTTATGTTTTTATGTCCTTCTACTAATAAGGGAGGAGAGAGAGATAACTAAGTGACTAATTTAACTTAACTACTGATTAACTAGGATTTAACTAATCCTAACACTAGTATCCGTTCTCACTTGTCGTACACATCCTGAACTAGCGCAACACTATTGGGATTACCAAACGCTAATCGTTACTAGGTTACCAAGTGTTACACGCATGCTGGAAGTGATCGTACTATGTAATTTAATGATTTTCTTAATTGATCAAAATGAATTTCTCACTAAAATAAAATAAAATAAATGCATAAGAAAATAAAATAAAAGAAATGTGTAAGAAAAAAAATCTCAAGTGCTGCAAGGATGAATCAAAGAGCTTGTCTTTATTGTCATACACAAGGTGTGCTTAGGTACACAATGCTCAGATAAAGATCTATTCACACTTCAACCTCCTATTGTGGGCACTTGGAAAATACTCTAACCTTCAAATAGACTACAAGAGTTTCGCTACTTGAATGCTAAAAGACTTCCTTCTAATTGTGCGCCTGGGCATTGTATTTATAGGCTTGAGAGCAACTACTCTAATAATTAGAGTAACCACTCTAAGAATTAGAATAAATTTCTAGAGTAACCACTCTAATAATTAGAATAAACTGCTAGAGTAACCACTCTAATAATTAGAATAAATTGCTAGAGTAACTGCTCCAATAATTAGAATAAATCGCTAGAGTAACTACTCTAATAATTAGAATAACTACTAGAGTAACCGCTCTCATCATACTCCCACAACTAAATGAAAACTCATCCTCAAGTTCCTTACAAAATATTGGGAATGTATGTTATTATTTACTAATTGAAAACTGATGCTGGAATGGGATGATGAACTCAACGTGCCCAGTGAACGAATCAATAAGCATATTACAACATTAGTGTTCATAACCATTGTGGTGAACACTTGTACATAAATGAAATCCAAGCCTTTATTTTGTAGCTTGTAGAGAAAGAGAGAGAAAGAAAATGAAGTGTGTTGCCGCCAATGCTAAGATTGTGCCTTCCATTGTTTATCCATAGCCATACCAACAGACTTGCTCCTTTCGTAAATGCTCTAGTTTTGGTCTATCCTGATTGCTTCCTCCAAGCCCAGTCCATTTTTTGTATGATCGTCATCTACACACACAACATAGTCATAAATGAGCAATGATAGATAATCCATAATGCAGTTAATACCTTGCCTTGATATGAAGTGCATTGGCTAAGTTGTGGTTATGGTAGAAATTGGTTTGAAGATTTATCACTGGCAACTACCAAAGGTGTAGGGGTTAGGCAATTAGGAAAATGAAAAAATTGAAAAATTTGTGCTAGGGCCCCCACAACTAAGAGCAAACCTCCGATAGCTATAAGATGGAAAAATATGAAGAACAAGAAAGATGGGAAAAAATAACAATGGAAACGCCAATAAAATGGATGTCATGGATAGGGAAAAAATAAGAGATGATTGATTGTAGGAAATGTTTAAGGAAAATAACTTAACAATTGCACCAAAAAGGAATGCCAGTGGGTCCTCCCCAAAGTAGGCTCATGCCTTTTATGCCCTAAAAAACCCACAAACCAAAGAGTGTGTAGGCTCTAGGAATGTCATTTGGAAGCAAGAGTTAAAAACTTACCCACAAGAATTCACCAAAGAAAAATAATGCATCAACCCAGCACAACCTAATGATAAAATTGGTAATTAGGTGAAAATGGGAAGAAATATGGAGAGAAGAGAATGGAATGGAATCTCATGAACAAGGTTGTGTAAAGTCCCTTATATTTTTCATGGTTAAGATGACTGAGTAGAACTTCATCCAAAATCTAGACTCAAATCAACCACATTCAATGACCTACATCAATACACCTGGCCAATCTATCTTCTTAAAGCCATAAGAATGCCTTCACAAAGAGTGACCACCATCCTGAGGAGAGTTAGATGGAGAAGCAGGAAGTTAGAAAGGGCCTTAGTTATAAGGAACATTCAAGCATGGGTAACATGTCTTTTCAATTTCATAACTAGTGCTTGTAGCCCTTTTATTTGGTCTAAGGGGTGTGCTTTAAATTCCCATGTTGTTTTTTTCTGAATGGAAACCACACCATGCAAAGACCCATGCATTTTGTTTTTTGCATTTTTTTTCCAAGGTGTGTCCATTGAATTCTCTCTTTTCTCCTTTCTTCTCTCTCTCTCTCTCTCTCTCTCTCTCTCTCTCTCTCTCTCTCTCTCTCTTTTGCATGAGAAGCACTCCATGCAAAGACTTATTTTTATTCACTCAGCTTCCTAATTTTTCAACAATGTTAGAATGGCAAAAAAACCCAAGAAATAAGCATCCAAGCACCCAAGAGAATGACTAACACAAATGCATCAAATCCCCTTGAAGTCACACCCTTTTCATCCTTTGAATCTTTCCTTGGTTTGAAAAGCACCCAGCCACCAATTTATTAATAAATTTACTTAGAAAAAGGGGATTGTATAGTTCCAAGCCAAAGGAGACCATAGAGTTGTATGAATGAGTGGACGACATGGACTCATTGTCGATTTTACTAAAAGAGCCATACCTTAATATCAACATCATAATTTAAAGGTAAAAACAAAACATTAGTAATCAATATGATATAATTGAATCCACCATCATGAGCACTTATTAGTTGAAGAATAAAATTAAATAAAGAAAACAAAGAAATGGTAAAAACATGAACAATGGTGTAAAAAAAAATAAGAAAAGTTGAAAGAATGTGTAAAACAAAAAATATGTAAAAAGAATTCAAAAATAATTAAGGGCCTAGAATGGTTAGCATAGGTGGACATCTCCCCCATGACTAAGTTGGAAGGAGGAGATCCAAATTAGTGAGCAAGGTTGTTCATCAACAGAGGTAGCATGTGTACTAGCTGTCCTAAGCTCTTCGAAAGGTTTGGTTTGTTGCACATTAACCAAAAGTTTCTTATCTAGGCTCTTAGGTTTGTATATTGTCATGGCCCTTGAAGGAAAAGTTGCATAAATAATATAAGGTCCTTCCCATAATGTTTGAAATTTAGTATGTTGTGGCACATGTGTGGGATTCCAGTAGAGAACCTTATCTCCTGGCTGATATTTAACTTTCCTAATTCTTAGGTCACAACATTGTTTATTGAAGGCCTTGTGCAATTCGTTAGATGATAGTGCAGATAATTTATTTTCATCTAGCAAGTTAAGGGTTACTAACCATTTTTTTTGTGCTAGATCAAGATCAAGGTTGAGGTCACATGCCGTGGATAGTGTATGGAGCTTAGTTTGAATGGGAAGCATTGGTAATTTACCGTACACTAACTCATAGGGAGAGTAGCCTATAGGGAGTTTCCATGTGGAGTGGCATGCCCAAAGAGCATCGTTCAGTTTAGTGCTTTATTCTTGCCTAAACTTACTAATGTTTCTTGTCAATATCTTCGTAATCTCCTTGTTGGTGACTTCTACATGATCATTTTCTTGGGGGTGGTATGGTGTAGTCAATTTATGCTCAACCCCTAAGCATTGCATTAATTTTCGAAAAGTTGCACTTGTGAAGTATGTACCATTGTCTGAAATAAGTGCATGTAGCATACCAATTCTATTTATGATTTATTGTTGCACAAATTGTGCAACTGTAGATGATGTACAATCTTTAACAGTAGCTACTTTAGCCCATTTTGTTAGATAATCAACATCAACAATGATATAAGCTTTTCTATTAGACATTGGTATAATTGACCCCATAAAGTCAATTTCCCAAATGTTGAAGGGTTCTAACAGTTGGATCTATTGTTACGAACCCTCCATTCTAGTAGTCATTCCCCCATCATGTTGACAACACTCACAAAATTGAACAAAATGATGGGAATCCCGAAATAATGTAGGCCAATAATATTCTACAAGTAGGATCTTGATGGCCATTCATCTTCCAGTGTAATGACCCCCACAGGAACCTTCATGAGCATCTTGTAGAACTCACAGTTGATCTATATCGAGAACACACCATCAAACGAAGCCATCCAAACACACTTTGTAAAGTTGCCCATTGATCTCCATAAAGTACTTGGCTCAATGAAGAAACTGTTGTTTCTTCTTAAGGTTTAACTCTTGTGGTGTTTTTTGGGTGAGGAGATAGGCAAGAATGCTACTATACCAGTTTGTCTCCATGGGTAATTGATTTTTTACTATACCAGCAAAGAGGAATTCATCAGGGAAATGATTAGAAATTGGATACTTATCATCTTTGTTATCCCATCGCAACCAAGATAAATGATCAGCAACTACATTCTCGGTTCCCTTATGATCAATCATCATTAACTCGAACTCTTGTAAGATTACAAGCCATGGATTACTATTGGCTTATTCATGAGGAACCAGATTGCACTATGATTTGTATGTAAATATACTTTATATCCCAATACGTAGTGTCTAAGCTTTTCTAGTGCAAACACTACAACCATTAATTTTTTCTCTATGGTAGTGTAGTTAATTTGTGCACCAGCGATACTTCTACTTGCACAATGGATGTAATAAGGATGCTTCTGGTTATCTACCTATGTAAGTATGGCTTATAAAGCATAGTTGGATGCATCAGTCATGATATGAAATGGTTTGGACCAATCAAGAGCTTGTAGAATGGGTGTTTCTACTAGCTTTTTTTTAGAGTTTGGAAAGCTAATTCACATTCCTTTGTCCACTCGAAAGGTATGTCCTTTTTTGTTAATTCCACCAATGGTTTGGAAACCTTTAAAAATTTCTTAATAAATCTCCTATAGTAGCCAGTGTGTCCAAGGAATGATTGAATATCTTTCATAATTTTTGGTTGATGCGTAATTCTTTGGATAATTTTGATTTTCTCAGGGTCTACCTCTATCCCTATGTGTGAGATTTTTTGCCTTGGTACTACATCTTCTTAGACCATCAAATGGATTTTTTACCATTTGAGCCTCAAATTGGTTTCTACACATCTTTTTAACACTTTCTCCAACTGGTCCAAGGCTTGATCAAAGTTTTTTCCATAAGTGGAGAAGTCATCCATAAATACCTCCATGCCATTCCCTATCTACTACTGGAATTTATTTAGAACTAGTCATTGAAATGTTGTAGGGGCATTGTAGAAGCCAAAAGACATCTATTTGTATGCAAATGTTCCCCAAGAACTGGTGAACGTAGTCTTGGCTTGGTCTTCTAGGGCTATTTATATTTGATTATATCCACTATATCCATCTAGAAAACTATAGTAACAATGCCTTGCAATGGTGTCTAAGACTTGGTCAACAAATGACAATGGAAAGTGATCTTTGAATGTTTCCATATTCAGTAGCCTAAAATCTATGTACACCCTCCATTTGCCTTCCTTTTTAGGCACAATAACTAAGGGGCTAACCCATTCACTATAAGCAATGGGGTATATGAAACTAACCTTGAGAAACTGTTCAATTTCTTCTTTAACTACTTGCTTCATCTTAGGGTTCAATCACCTCTGTGGATGTCTTTGAGGCTTCATGGAGGGGTCAGTGTAAATTCTATGTTGGCATATCCTAGGATCTATTCAAGTTAATTTATGATATGACCAAGCAAAGGCTTCCAACCATTTATTTATTACCTTCAGTAGTTCTTCTTTCTATTGACGAGCAAGCTTAGCATTGATAATTACTAGTTTTCCATTTTTAAGGAACATGTATTCCATACTAGTGGACAATGGTCTTATCTCAAGGGGCTCCTGTTTAGATTTCTCAAGGATTTCCAACTTCCCCTAGTTGATATTTTCAAGGTTAAGGCCTGGAATTTTGCGATGGGCTTGCTCTAATGTGTCTATGCTATTGATACAAGCATAAGTCAAACTCTCACTTGGTTCCATGCATATGAGTGAACTACTTTCTTGATCAGCTATCAGCCACTAGGTGTCTTCCTATTGTGTGGCTACTGCATACAAGCATCTTTGTATGTTAATCACTTATGCACACTGATTGCATGTAGGCAATGCTAAACTTTTCACAAACCATGACCTCTGCACACAATTACACCCTATGTCATTATATGCAATGCATAAAATTTTCTTCTTATTGATCTTTCCTAATGTATTTTCCTTTGATATTTCTAGGGAAAGATCATAGATTCCTAGGCATGTGTTCATGGTGCTTAGCCATGCTCTTCCCATCATAATTGGGAAGTCCCCCTTACCATTATTTACCTAAATCACTAGGAAGTCAATTGGGTACAACCACCCACAAAGAGTGGTAATAATGTCTTCCACCAATCCCAATGGGATAGTGATGGACTAGTTGGCCAACTCTAGATGGATGTTGCTCTTTTTTAATGGAGGCAAGTTCCAGGCCTTGTACATTTCTTGAGAAATTAAGTTGACATTGAAACCTAAATCCAAAAGAGCCTTTCATGGTGCATTTTTAGCAATTTGTAAGTATATCATAGGAATCCTAGGATTATAGAATTTCTTAGGAAGGTGGCTAGCTTTGATCCAATCAGTGACAACATGTGTTAGCATGACCGTATGCATTGAGTGTGGTGATTGGGTTGAAGGGGGCTTCAAAGTTTTGATTGATATTGAGGTATCTAAGGAATCAACTGCTTGTGATTGCAAGGACTTCGTTAGACTATTGGTTCTAAAGAAAGGCCTTTTTTCATGTGGTTTTTGGAACCAACAATAGGTTAAGAGTTAACAGCCCTCATGGCATTATGTTGTTGTAGCTAGGTAGGGATTTTACCTTGCATCATGGGAGAAGGTGGTAGTGGACCTATTGGTGGAAGAGATGCGGCTAGATGAGAAGGATTATATGCTTGCAGAATATCACCTCTAGAAGAGAGAGTCCCATAATGCTCGTGGGCTTGGTAGTGAGGTTCAAAAGTAACATGATCAATAGAGTCACGTGGGGAGATTGGCTACTACATATAATATCCACACAAGTCAGGTTACCAGTAAGGATACTATTTCCTTAGTGGTGGCATTCCTCATGATTGTGGGTGCTACCACTATTGATATTGCTTAATCAGTTGTGGTGGAGTTCCACTAGGATAATATGTTAAGGGTTGGTGGAACCACCTTGGGTTACCTTGAGGATAAGGTAACCTTCAGGGTGTTTGGCTTTTGTTTAATTGTGGATTAAGTGCATACACCCTAGGCTCCTGCAAATGTGAGATTACAGGACAACATCCTTTCGGATGGTCATATTGACATATCTCACATTCACTATCATTGTTTGTTTCTAAATCCACAACCTCTTCAATGATAGCAACTTTTCCCTTACCCTTGCTACATGCATGTTCAGCCTCTTTCTTTTTCTTTTCTCACTACCTTGCTCTTTAGACTCCTCTACTATTTTAAGAATTGTTTAAAATCTATTATCTAGGGAATCCCACATTTTTTCTACCTTTGTTGAAACTTCTGATGTCATCTTTTGGATAGGAAAATTTTTCTTATTCATCATCTCTTTGAGTGGTGACTCTTCTTCATCCTCACAAAATCTTACTTCCCTCTTTCAAAAGGAAGGATTTTAGTTATACTCTTCCACACTTTCTCCCTTCTGTAGCTCACCTTATTTCTTAGGAACTTGCTCCAATAGTCTTTGAATTTGATGGAACCTAAGCTCGGATAGTGTCCCTTGGGCATAAGTCCCAAGAGTTCTTCTTGTTTCATGCCTAAGCCCATCCATGAGATGGTGTAGTTGATCCCCTTGCAAATAATCATGGCTAGGACAATGATGTAACAATGCATAGTATCGACCCATGATAGCATCCAAGGATTCATGTCCTCCTTGTTTCTAGCCTTGGATTTACTTTTGCAAGTTAGACACTCGAGAGTATGTTTGGTACTTGTCATTAAATAGTTCTAACATAGTACTCCACCTAAGAATGGATTCTAGTTCTAAAGACTGGTACCAGTTTTCTTCTTCTTTAACAAATGTATATGGGAACAACTTAAGTATTTTCCATTTTTTCCCTATGTTCTATAAGACACACACATCATGGAATTCTTGTAAATGATTCTAAGGATTAACATTGTATCCCCCTTTAAATCATGGGATGTTGTTCATATCTAATCTCTTGATCCTACTATCTTTTTGATGCCTTGTTGGAATTCTAACAACCTCAGTTATGTCTAATATACTTTATGGGTTCATCATAATTGTCTTGTTCATGGCATCTATGATTCCTATGTTGTTCCCTACTCTCCCTTCTTCTATGTTGTGACTCTCTAGAGTGCCCTCGTCCCCTTTCCTGGTTGTTTCATCTATGACTTCCACTTTGCCTACCTTTATCCCCATGGTCTTTTTCTTTATGATCACATCCAAATATTTAAGGAGAAGGGGAAGGAGATGATGAAGGTGAAGAAGAAGGAGAACTATCACCATGATGGTGTCTACTACCTTCTCTTCTATGGTCTCAACCCTGATCACGATTGTGATCAGAATGTCCATCTTTATCATGAGTTCGTGTCATTTTTTTTGATCCTTTGTGTCCATGCGTATCAGAACTTGGGTTATGAATAGTGGAATGAATGTTCTGATACACAACCCCTTGTCCAAAGTCAAAATGAGGAACATCATTGTGTGGGCAACTTCCTGAGGCAGGTTCCCCACCCTCATTTTCGCTTAAGACATGTGGGGCATCCTAGGACCACTTACCCTTCAAATACTTATGATGTCTCTCTTGTTGCAAGTCCCTTTGAAGTTGTGCCTCTGTGAGATGGTATTCTCTCAAGTCATGGTCTTGCATAATGTATTCTGTGTGTAAGTGCGGCATGCCAATTCGTGTGAGAGCACAAAGAAACATGCTTGAGATTGAACGATTGGGAGGTAACACTATGTTACCTTCCAAGTGTCACCAATGTAGTTGTTTGTCTTAATGGAGGATAAAGGTGAAGTTTGGTATATACTTATTAGGATGAATATATACCACTCAAACTTGTTGAGGGACTGGCAGATTAATGTCATGTGTATTATGCCGCAGATTGTTTCCTGTTTTAGACTTAGGCTATGAGGCGTTTTTGTACAAAGAAGGAGACATACTTCTCTATTCTATGTGCAATGTATTTTTTTATTATTATTTTCTCAATCAACCCTAAGGGTTCATTCCAATGATGTGAATAATTTCCTATGTTCTAATTAGCAGATAGATAACTAAGTCCCCAACAACGGCACCAATGATGAGCAACGAGGTACCCCTACACTCAACCATACGAATATGAGCATTTCACACACGATCTTGTAGAATTTCAAGGACTAAGTACTTATGCGGCCTCATGGAACAAGGATGAGTTGGTTGATCATTATCTTCCCAAACTTACTTGTATGTCACAATTGTATGGTTAAGTAAGTTTGAGGCATATGATTTTTATGTTTTTATGTCCTTATACTAATAAGGGAGGAGAGGGATATAACTAAGTGACTAATCTAAATTAACTACTGATTAAATAGGCTTTAACTAATCCTAACCAGTATCCATTCTCACTTTCCGTACACATCTTGAACCAGTGCAACACTACTGGGATTACAAAACGCTAATCATTACTGGGCAACTAAGTGTTACACGCATGCTCAAAGTGATCGTATTGTGTAATTTAATGATTTTCTTAATTGATCAAAATGAATTGCTATGCTAATAAAATAAATGTAAAGTTCATAAAATAAAATAAATGTATAAGAAAATAAAATAAAAGAAATGTGCAAGAAAACAAATCTCAAGTGTTGCAAGGATGAATCAAAGAGCTCATCTTCATTGCCATAAACAAGGTGTGCTTAGGTACACAATGCTCAAATAAATATCCATCCACACTTTGACCTCCTATTGCAGGCACTTGGAAAATACTCTAACTTTCAAATAGACTACAAGAGTTTCACTACTTGATTGCTAAAAGACTTCCTTCTAATTATGCACCTAGACACTATATTTATAGGTTTGGGAGCAACTACTCTAATAATTAGAGTAACCACTCTAATAATTAGGAAAAACCACTAGAGTAACGACTCTAATTATTAGAATAAACTGCTAGAGTAAAGACTCTAATAATTAGAATAAACCACTAGAGTAACTGCTCTAATAATTAGAATAACTACTAGAGTAATCGCTAGAGTAACTGCTCTCATCAATATACATCTTGAACACATCTAATGGTACCAGGTTACCAAACGTTAAGTGTTGCTAGGATTACCAAGCATCATGCACATGTTCGAAGTGGTTATATTTATGTACATAATTAATTGCTATTTAATCTAGCTAGCTTAATTTAGTTTAATTACTAAGAAGCATTAAAGGAAATTATGCAAAACATTAAATGCATGAATGAAATAGTTAATCTAGCCAAGGTGTTGCAAGGTTTATTAGAAAACTCATCTTTAGTGCAACACACATTACTGTGCTTAGGTACAACAATGCTTGAATAAAGATCCATACACTCAATGACTCCTACTGTAGGCACTCTAGAAAACATTCTATCCCATAGAAGCACAATGTTTAAGGGACTCACAACAGGAGGGCCACCATACATTGTTGAAGGGAAAAGGGGTCTTGCATGTCCTAAGTGAAATTGGAGATGGAAAACCACTTATAACGGGTTCTCCATCAAATGATGTTCCCACTTCTAACGATAGTGAGGAGGTGCGGTATCACAACCTACGCTCCATGATACACAACCCTGGTTCTGATCCCTATGAATGCCAACTATTCACTGAGGGAACAAAAACACATGACAAAGATCTACTATGTTATGATAAAACATATGCCTAAACCATGTGACCAAGCACTATATTTATAGGCTAGCATACATCCTACGATATTAGATATCCAACATCACTTCTTGGGCTCCTATATTAGGATTCTAATATTAGGGCTCCAATATTAGATATCTAATATTAGAGCTAACAAACATACACTTCATCATACCCCCATGACTAAATGAAAGCTCATCCTTAAGTGAATAAAAAGAGGAACAAGTCCCTTACATAAGATTAGGAAGGTATGGGATTATTGACTAACATGCAAACTAACTCAAAAGGAATAGATATATTCTAAGTGTCAAAGTGTATAGATTTAGAATCTTTTACAAAATTGGGTGTTTATGATAATATAATTGAACACCTCGGCCAAAACTAACATCCAACTCCTCTGACAGCTGAAGAGTGAGGAAGATGATTTAATGATCATGAAGGATCCTCTTTACATGGTGCTATTTCTCCCTCCTTGGTGATGATAGTCCTACTTCTAGTCCATGCTTCTCATTGTAATCACAAAAAAATCACAAATTAGTGTGCAATGTGTAATGTATAACTTTTAGGTAGCTTGTCTTATTGATAATTACACTTTGCTAGGTTGTTAGTATGGTGGATTTCTTCCTTTAAGAGTGTTAGCAAGAAGACTAAAAAATAGGGTGAAATGGATAAGCGATCCATTATTAAATTCTGAGAAGTCCAAACATGATGAAATGCTTGAACTGGATTAAAGAATTCACAATAAATAAAAAAATGATTTCACTGCAAAAGCATTGTGAAAATTATTATAATTGAATGTTATTGATGGGGCATGCAAAAGTATTTGATTGTGAGAATCCCTAAGGGTAAAGAACTTAACTAACCCAACCAAAAGGATATGCAAGTGGATCCTCCCCAAAATAGGCACATGCCCTTGTTGCCCTTGCATAACTTCAAACCAAAGAGTCCATGGGCCCCATGGATGATTAATGGTTACGAAAAGTTAAGACCTAAAACCTGAAAGAGGCTACCTAAGAATTTTGACACATCAAACTTAGACATCGAACAAGAACATGAACACTAGTAGTGAGGTGAGGGATGGAAACTATAGATTGATAAGAGAGAAAGTGGAATGAAGTTCCTGAGTAAGGTCACACGAAATCCCTTTTGAATTTTGTGGTTAAATGACTTGAAAATCCATCCTTAGTCTAGACTAGAACCAAATTTGTTTAGTAAATTTGCATTGCCACTCTAAGATAGATCCATCCCCTTGAGATACAAGAGTGCTCCCATAGAACAACCACTATTCCTTATTTAAGAAGAAAAGAGAACTAGGAAGTGAGAAAAGGCCTTAGCCAGAGGAGATCTTTAGGCATGGGTAACATGTCTTTTTAGGTTCATAACCAGTGCTTATAGCCTGTTTATTTTGTCTAAGGTATGTGCTTTAAATTCCCATCATTTTTTTTTGTTTTCTTATAGTTTTTTTGGAATGGGAACCACACCATGCAAAGACTTATTCAACTTCATATTGTTGGTTGACATGAAATGGTAAGAAATCCATGAAAGCACACCTAGACCCAAGTAGTAGAAAGTTATAAAAAGTAAAAATTCCCCTTAAAGTCACATCCTATTCACACCTTTGAGTCCTTTCCAAGTCCAGAAACTACTAAGGTCACAACTTTGTTAAAGTTCTATTAATAAAAAAGGGACCTCATGCTTCTAGAACAAAGAAATTCATAAAGTTTGTGAATAAGTGGATGTTGTGGACTCATTGCCTATTTTATGAAAAATAAACCATGTCCTAGTTATCAGTAACAAAATTCAAAGCTAGAATCTAGACATTAACAATCAAAAGACTAGATAGCACATGCCTATATCAAACAAACTACACTGTACCTAGTTGGCAATAAGGCACATTATTATTAAAAAAAATAAGAAAATCACACCAAAATGAATAAAAATATTCAATAAATTATAAAAAATTTAAGAAAAATATAATGCACTAACAATGTTGTAAAACAAAAATTGGAAAAAATTAATAACATGAAAATAAAAATGTGTAAGATACAAAAGGTAAGAAACAAAAAGTTATAAAAATAACAAGGTGTAAAACAAAAACATGTAAAACAAGAAGATGAAAAATTGAGAAGCCACTTATATAGTTAGCATTCATGGCCATCTACCCCATGGCTAAGTTGAAAGGAGAAGATCCAAAAGATTGAGCATGATTATCCATTTGATGTGTCGTTTGTTGCACTAGCTTGCATAGGCTTGTGGAAACATTTGACTTGTTGTGTGTTGATCAACTGCTTCTTGTTCAGGCTCTCAAGTTTGTTGATCTACATGACCTTAGATGAAAAATTTTTGTAAAGGATATATAGGTCCTTCCCACAACATCTAGAACTTAGTTTTTTGAGGTATGTGTGTAGGGTTCCAGTAGAGGAAATTATCTTCTGGTTGAAATTTAACTTTCCTAATTCTAAGATCATGGCATTTTTTGTTAAATGCCTTGTGTAACTTGTTAGATGATAGGGCCACCAATCAATTTTCATCTAGTAAGTTGAGATTTATTAATCTTTGTTTTTGTGCTAGAATTAAGTCAAGGTCAAGGTCACAAGCTATTAAAACTATATGAATCTCAGATTGAATAGGAAGAGTTAACAATTTTCTGTACATAAGCTCCTAGGGAGAGTAGCCAATAGAGTGTTTCCATGTTGAGAGGTAGGTTTAAATGGAATCACTAAGTGTTGTGCTTCAATCTCTATAATATTTGTTAATATTTCTTGTTATAATTTTAGTAATTTCCCTATTTGTGACCTTAGCTTGATCGTTGGCTTGGGGATGATAAGGCGTTGTTAATTTATGCTTAACCCCCAAGTGCAACATGAGCTTCCAAAAGGTAGTTCTTGTAAAGTGGTTTTCATTATCAGAAATTAATGCATGTTGCATACCAAACCTATTTACAACATTCTGTTATATAAACCAAGTAGCAGTAAAAGATGTATAGTTGATGATGGCTACTACTTTTTTCCATTTCATATAATAGAAAAAAATGACTATATGTACACCTTTTCATTTGACATGGATGTGATGGGACCCATGAAGTCAATGCCTCAGATGTCAAAGGGTTCTAGTGGTTGAATCCATTACTAAGGTTCCTTCATTCAATTAGTCATTTCACCATCTCATTAGCAGTGTTCACAAGAGTGGATAAATTGATGAGCATCCCTGAAAAGTTTTGGCCAATAATATCCTATCATCAATATTTTAATGGTCATGTGTCTCCAACATAGTGGCCCCCACAAGGACCCTCATGAGCATCATGGAGAATATGCAATTGATCAAGGACACACCAATGAACTAGTCCATCAGCACACACCTTGTAGAGCTGCCCATTGATCTCCATGAAGTGTTTCACTTGGTAAGGAAATTCTTGCTTCTTTTGGTGGTCCAACCCTTGTGGCATTTATTGAGTGAGAAGATAGTTGAGAATTTCATTATACCATTTAGGCTTAGTTTTGAATTGCTCAATTATAGCCCTAGAAAAAAGGAGTTCATCAGGAAACTGATCAAACAATGGGCTTTCCTCCTCTTTGTTGTTTCATCACAACTGAGACAAGTAGTCAACAACCACATTCTTAGTCTCCTTTAGATCTACCATTGTAAGTTCGAATTCATATGATCATCAGCCATTTTGTAACACAAGGGATCACTGTTGGCTTATTCATCATGAAGCAAATTGCACTATGGTCCATGTGTACAAATACTTTGTATCCAAGCACATAGTTCTTGAACATCTTTAGAGAAAACACCACTACCATCAATTCTTTTTCTATGGTAGTGTAGTTCAACTATGCACCCACAATGCTTTAGCTTGCACAATGGATGTAATTAGGATGCTTCGTATCATCCAACTATGTAAGCATAGTCCCCAAGGCATAATTTAATATATTTATCATAATGTGAAATGGACTAGAACAGTTGTGTACCTATAGATTTGGAATTTGTACAAGTTTTTCATTTAGCTATTGGAATGTTTTTTCACATTCCTTGGTCTAAAAAAATGGAGCATCTTTCTTTGTTAGCTTGACCAATGGTTTTTTGATCTTAAAGAAATTCTCTATAGATCATTGTTAGTAGCCAATATGTCCAGGGAATAACTAAACATATTTGACAGTTTTTGGTTGGTGGGTGATTTCTTGGATGACCCTTATCTTTTTTGGGATCTACCTCAATCCTTTCTTATAAGATTCTATGTCCCAATACAATGCCTTCTTGGACCAGTAGACTCTTGTGCCAATTGAACTGCAGGTTTGTTTCTACACATCTTTTGAGTACTTACTCAAGGTAGTCCACAACTTGCTCAAATGTAACTTCATAGGTGGAGAAGTCATCCATAAATACTTCCACCCCACTACTGATCTACTACTAGAAAATACTTAATACTATGCATTGGAATGTGACAAGGGCATTACACATGCCAAGTGCCATCTTTTGATATGCAAAAGTCCCATACGAACTCGTAAATGTTATTTTGGCCTGATCATCTTATCCAATCTAGATTTTTTTATAGCCACTATAATCATCTAGAAAACTATAATAGCAATACCTAGAAATAGTGTCCAACACTTTATTCAAAAATAACAATGGGAAGTGATCTTTAAATGTTTCCATATTCAATAACCAAAAATTGATACAAACTCGCTACTTGTTACCTTTCTTTGGCATAATTACAAGTGGCCTAACCCACTCACTACTTACAATGGGATAGATAAATCCTACCTTGAGGAGTTGTTCGATTTTCTCTTTGATGATCTACTTCAATGTTTGGTTCAATCATCATTGTAAGTGCCTCTTTGGCTTCATGGTTAGATCAATGTAGATACAATGCTAGCATATCCTAGCATCAATCTGTGTGAGTTTAAGATACAACCAACCAAAGGATGTTGACCATTTTTTGATGACATTCAACAACATTTATTTCTATTCAAGAGAAAAATTTGCATTAATTATTATTGGCTTTTCATTTTTTAAGAATGCATATTTCGTGTTGGTAGGTAGAGTTTTTAATTTAAGGGGCTTTTGTTTAAAATTTTTAGGAATTTCCAACTCTACCCAATAGGAATCATCATTTGCATTATTATAGAGTTGGTGATGAACTTGCTCTAGTTCATCCATGGCTTCTATGTAGGCATATTTTAATCTCTCAATAGATTTTATGCAAAGTGTGCTACTTCCAAGATCAACTGTCAACAACTAGGTGCCCTCATATTTTTTGGTTACTGCATATAGGTAGCTTTGAGTTTTAGATATTTCAACACACTAATGAAATGCTTTGATAGATACATTTTTAATGTTCCATAGTTTTTATACATAGTTGCACCCTATATCACTATATATGATGAATATAAGTCTCTTCCTCTCAATCTTTCCAAATGCATTTTCCTTAGATATTTCTAGGAAAAGATCTCTGATGTCCATTCATGCATCAATAGTGCTTAGCCAAGCCTTTTCCATAATGATTAAGAAGTCCCCATTACATTGTTCACTCAGATTACTAGGAAATTGGTAGGGTAGGACCATCCAGAAACTGTAGTTACAATGTCCTCCACTAGTCCCAAGGAAACAATGATGGATTAATTAGCCAACTTGAGTCGGATGTTGCTCTTCTTGAGTGGAGGTAGGTTTCAAACCTTTTACATCTCATGGGGAATTAGATTAACATGAAAACCTAAATCTAGAAGATCTTTGAAGGCTCATTCTTGGTGATTTGAAGGTAAATTAAGGGGACTTCCAAGATCAAATAGTTTCCTAGGAAGATGGCTAGCCTTTATCTAGTTGGTTACCACATGAGATAACATGATAGTATGCACTCTAGGAGGTGTTTGGTTTGAAGGGGACTTGAATGATTTGGATGTATAGGAAGATGGAAAAGTAAGATTGCTAGCCACATGTATATATGAGGGTTTAGTTGGGCTATTGGATCAAAAGGAAAACCTTTTTTATGATCTAGCTTTTGAACCACTTAGATAGGGAGCCGACTGTAAGTTGACAGCCCTTATTACATTATGTTGTTATGATTGAGGTAGAATTTCTTCATGCATTAGTGGAGTAGGTGGTAATTTGGTTGAGGATAAACGAACATATGAAGAATGATAAGGAAGATGATATGGATGTGGGGTTTCCCCTCTAGTAGATGGAGAATGAGTTTTGTAATACTCTAGGGGGTAGTAGTGGATGTTGGAAGGTGGCATGACTAGAAGAGTCATGTGGAGAAACAAGTTGCTAAAAATAGTACCCCTATATATTTGGTTGTTGGTAAGGGTACTACTACCTTGGTGGTGGAATCCCCCACAACTGTGAGTGCTACCACTACTTGTACTACTCATATGGTTATGGTGGAGCTCCACTTGGATAGTAGGTTTGGTGTTGGTGGAACTGCCTAGGATTGCCTTGAGGACAAGACAATCTTCTAAGTTCTTTCCTATTTACCAATCTAGGATTTAGAGCATTTATCCTAAATTCATGTAAGTATGACACAATGGGGAAACATCCCCTAGGATGTTCATAATGGTAGATGTGAAACCCATTATCATCATTTGATTCAATCTCCACAACTTCTTCTATTATAGTAGCTTTGCTCATACCCCTTTGGTAGGCATGTTTAGCTTCTTTCTATCTCTTGTGGTCATGATCACTACTTTGTTTTTTAAACTCTTTAGTAATTCTTAGAACAACTTGAAATTTTTTATCCATAGAGTTTCATAATTGATCAACCTTAGCCAAAATTTTAAACATTAATTTGAATTAGCAAGGTTTTTTAGTTCACTACCTCATTAAGTGATGACTCCTCCTCACTGTCATAGAATTGGACCTCACTCTTTTTGATGGAAGGGTTCCTCTTATATTCTTCTACACTTTCTCATTTCCTTAACTCTCCTTCTTCTTTTGCTACCTACTCAATCGACCTTTGGATTTGATGGGCTCTTAGTTCTGACAATCACCCTTAGGCATAGACTCCAAGAGTTTTTCTTGTTTTTAATTAAAGCCCATATATTATATGGTGAAGTTTTTCCTATTGAGAATACCCATGGTCAGGACATCTATGCAATAGAGAATAGTATTAATCCATGGTAGCATCCAAGGACTCATTTGTTCCTTGTTTCCAACCTGGGATCTACCTTCTCATATTACATACTCAGGAGTATGTTTGATATTCATCATTAAATAGTTTAAGCATTATACTCTATCGTCTAATGGATTCTGGTTCTAAGGACCAGTACCAACTCTTTTCTTCCTTAACGAATGTCCCTAAGAACAACTTAAGGTTTTGTCAATCATTCTCCACATTTTGCAAGGCACATGCATTGTGAAAGGATTAAAGATGATTTTGTGGATCTAAGTTATATCCTCCTTTGAATTTGAGGATATTGTTCATGTCTAGCCTCTTAATCTGAATATCCTTTATGTGTCTTGTAGGAAATCTCACTGCCTTCATGATGTTTAGCAAGCTTTGGATAGTAAGCAAAGGCTCATTGTAGCCATGAGCTTGATGCCTACAATGCCCTCTGCTAACCCTTTGTTCGTGGCTATGGGACTTTCTTGAATTTCCATGCCCCAGATCTTAACTTGCCTAATGGTCCCTACAATCATCTTAGTCCTGGTAGTCACCTCCATCATGATCATGCCCCTTGCGATTGTGTTCAGAGCCAAAAGAGGAAAAAGATGATGACAAAGGTGAAGAAGAAGGAGGACTAGCACCATCATAGTTCCTGCCATCCCCTCTTTGGTGGTCATGGCCATGATAATGACCATGCTACTTATCCACATCCCTTCCATGACTCTTCTCTTTGAATCCCCTTTTGTCATGGAATCTATTCTTACTAGAACTAGAATTATGTATCACGGACTACAAATTCTGGTTTTGACCTCCTTCACTAAAGTCAAAGAGAGGAGTATCTTTGTATGGAAAAACCCCAAAGAAGGATTTTTCATCATCTTTTTGGTACATTAGGAATGGAAAATCATTGGACCACTTTCCCTTCCTAGATTCGTAACACAGCTCTAGCTATCGATCCCTCAGACATTGTGTATCAATGGGATGTTAATTCTTGGTCTCACTATCTTACACAACATATTTAGCATGAAGCATTTAGATGCCCAACCACATAACGGTTAGTTGAAGCATTGTAGGAATGGATTGATCGGGCAACAACATAATGTTTTCCTCCATGTCTCTCCACCGTAGCAATTCATTCTAGTGTAGGATGAAGGTGAAATTTGATACATACTTATTAGGATGAGCATACACCACTCTGTATTGTTGGGGCACCTACTAATTTACTTCATCAAACTTGGGCAAAGAATCACTCGTGTGAGAAAAATATATCTTATATTAGAAGATAAGAAATGCAATATGCTTTCTTATAGTTGTAGTTCTTTGAAGTATGATATGACATTAGGGTTCTTTCCAACGATGTTAAATAATTTTTCACTAAGTCCTAGATAGTGCATGTAATAAACTAAAGGTCCTCTACATGGACACCAATGATGAGCGATGAGTACCACTACACCCAACCATATGAATCACAAGCGTTCACATATGATCTGGTCAAAATCTACAAACTTTAAGTTTCTAAGTACAATGGTTCTAGGATGTGAAATCTATTCATGATAATCATTGTCTTCCCAACTACACTTGCGGACCTTAGTTGTATCATGAAGTGTAATGAAGGCACATGATTTTTATTATTTTATATTTTATTCACCTATGATTAATAGCAAGTTAAAATTTAATTTATGAACCAATTTAACTAATGTGATTTCTAATTAATAACTAACTATCTTAACATAAGTATTCAATCCCACTTTCTGTACACATCCTGAACATGTATAACGATTTTGGATTACCAAACATTAAGCATTACTAGGATTACCAAGCATCATGTGCATGCTCGAAGTTGTTAGACTTATGTGCATACTTAATTGCTATTTAATCTAGCTAACTTAATTTAGCTTAACTATTTGGAAGTATTAAAGGAAATTGTGCAAAACATTAAATGTATGAATAATTAATTAATCTAACCAAGGTGTTGCAAAGTTTATCAGAAAGCTCATTTTTATTATTTCACACATTGTTGTGCTCAAGTATAATAGTGCTTGAATAAAGATCTGTACACTTAAATGACTTCTACTATGGGCACTTTGGAAAATATTCTAACTCTAGAGAAACGAAATTGTAAGAGCCTTTCTATGCTATAACAAAACTTATGCCCAAATTGTGTCCCCAAGTGCTATATTTATAGGACATTCTATGATATTGGATATCCAACATTGCTTCTTGGGCCCTGATATTGGGTATCCAATATCAAGGCTCTAATATTGGAGTTGACAAAAATACACTTCATCATAGCTGAACATTTGAACTTCTTGACTAATATTATCATAGTTAATAGTTTGGTAAGGAAGCTTTCTTCTACAATCACAATGCATGCCATTGTTCCTTTCCTTATTGCTTATTATTTCTCCTTTGACTCATTAGAGACTACAAATCTTAGCTTATTATTTTTATGATCAATTAAATTCACAATTATGCTAACATGTAAGTAATTTCACTTAATTGGAATGCAATTTTCCTTAAGTGTAAGATAAATTTTCTCTTAATCAATTTCAATTTTGCTTAAGATATAACTAAAATTTTCTTTTTGATGTACTAAATTTTACATTTGTTAACATATCTAAAGTTGTAAATGAAAAAATGTAAGTTTTAGATGGACTAAAAAAATTTTATTTACTTATGTAATTTTTAAATTTTTTTTTACTTTAAGTGAAATTAATTATGACCAAAAATAAATTTGAATTCTGTTTTAAGAAAAATTGAAATGGCTTTTGAATCTAAACAAATTACTATAAACAAAAATGAATTCAATTCATCAATAATTTTTATGAAATCATTTCCCTTTTACATAAAAGTTGTTTTTCTTAAACATAAAAGTGTTCATTGTGATTTAATGTTTTTTCTTTTGACGTTTAAACTTACTATGTGCAGCATGCCTCCCTGACCAAAAACATGTCATGATCTAATTCAATGAAGGCCCTTAATAGGCCTTAAATGTTCAACATCTTCCTATAAAATGCTTTTATTTGCTTTGTGATGAGTGGCGAGGTACCCCAACACCCAACCATACAAATCACTGAGGTGTTCACGCATGATCCAATCAAATTCTATGGATTCCTAGTGTTCTCATACCCAAGATTCAATCTAGAAGGTGAATCTAATTGTGGAATGATCATTGTCTTCCCAACTACACTTGTGAGACTCATTTGTATGGTTAAGTGTAATTGAGGCACATGATTTTTATTATTTTATATTTTGTTCACCTACGGTTGGTAGTAGATTGAGAAATAATTGATTAACTAATTCAACTAATTTAGTTGCTAATTAATAACTAACTATTCTAATAAAAGCATCTGATCTTGCTCTCCATACACATCTTGAACACATACAACACTACTAGGCTACCAAGTGTTTAGCACTACTCAAATTACCAAGTGTTAATACGTATGCTCAAAGTGGTTGTACTTATGTATGTTAGTATATTTAACTTAATTAATTACTTACTTAAATTCTTAATCATTCTATATTAATTAATCTCTTAATTAATGAAAACAATAAATGCATAAATAAATCATTAAGCTAGTCCAAGTGTTACAAGGTTTATCAAAAGGCCTGTTTTTATTGTTGCACATATTATGGTGCTCAAGTATAATAGTGCTTGAATAAAAATCTATACACTCCTTGACTCATAATACAGGCATTTAGAAAATTATTCTATCTTTTATGGAAAAAAAATTCCAAGAGTTTCACTAGTAACTAAAATTCTAACTCCCATTAACACAATTGGGATGTTGTATTTATAGACCTACTAGGGTGCCACTTTGACATGTACATGTTAATTTGGACAACCCTACATCAACAACATCCCATCAATGACATACTATCAATGTAGCTGACTGAGGACTCTTCATCATACCCCCATAACTGAATGAAAACTCATCCTCAAGTTCCTTACAAAATTGGGAAGGTATGGGATTATTGACTGACATACGACACAACAAAACATCATTGGAATGAGATATGGACTTGGTTTGAATCTATGATTACTTTAACCACCAATAAAACACAAGAATTCATTATGGCTATCATAAGATACCACACATTCCGATTTCTGCAATCCCTTCTACGTCCATTTCATCTCACTGTATGAATAATCATAACTTGTGGATTTGTGTAACATAGCATAATTTTCCTAACTTCGTGGTACTAACATCTATATTTTGCTAAATAGGTATGCATTACATTCGATGCCTTGGGTGCCTATGAACACTTTTAGGTGTGGTTACACAAGGGCATTAAGTGTTGTAACCTACTTTGGGAAGGATCCACTTGCATAGTTATTGTTTCTTATACTTACCAAGTGATTCCACATCATCTTGAGCCTTCCAACATCAATAAAAATTTCACTTGTCACTCAAATTATCTATTCTAATAATATGAACTCCTTACCCATCTCATCTATCTTATAAACACTTCATGAACTTTCATAGCCTAAGATTCCTTTATGAAATTTCTATGCCAAATTCTCAGAAAATATGCATCATCCATAGCCTAAGATCCTCTAAACAATCTTTATACCTTCCAAATATTCCAAATGATCCATTTTGATCCTCAAATATTATCAAAAAATATGAATTTTTTGCCTTTGATATTGGAGCCCATAAAATCTATATATACACAGACACTTAGATGAATTTTCATCATTTTCACATTTGAGCAAACGAAGATTTTACCATTTTTCTTCTACAATATGAGCTATAACCTTCCAACATCCAACACTCATAACTCCACACTTGTAGCTCCAATTTTCATGCTTCTTAAACCTATTTGATCATAGAGCTCTCAACTTAGTCATGGGGGTGTGCCTAATGGGATATAACAAAAATTGGAGTCATATTTTGCTAACACCAAAAAGGTATTATATGGGTAAGCATGAAGAAAAAGTTAAAAAGTTTTAACAACAATTAATCACATTAACACTAGAAACTCTTAAATAAACCTCTTAATGAACCATACTAACCATTATGAGTCATAAACAAGAACGAAATGGACAACTATGAAGGGTTATAAGAAAATTAACACTTATGGGGTTTCTTTTTAAAAAATTTTCTACCTCTACAATCATAGTAAGCTATGAATTTGATCTAATTAAGTATATGATAAAGGAAAGAAGTTATCAAAATTATAGAACACATTCTAATAATTCCTAAATCCTTAATGATTGCAAATGGCCCCAAAGAGAAGAGAAAGAGGAGAACCCTCAAAGCCAACAAGGAAATGACCAAGACGCTAAACAGGAGCACAGGAGGCACAAGTAGAACATGTAGAGAAAGAGGCTAAATGTTTCAGTATCCATCAAGACACTCCTACCACCAGATAGTCAACTTAGAGGGAGGTGGAAGAAAATAAGTATAATGACAGTGCCTTACACTATCATAAGAATGCCTTCAAATCATCCAAGAGAAGACACTCCTAACCATAATAACTATGAAGATGAACTTTGGTCCATTCATAGAGTTTGTTCCAGAGGCAATAAGGATGCAACTCCAAGCATCATTGCTATGGATCATCCTTTTAGAGAGTGGAAAATGGTATCTAGGGGAGACTTACCAATTCTAACATAATAGACAAGAGGATGCTATATCCAACATCGAAGGAGTTTTTGTTTCATATTTAGTAAAGGTGATAGTAGAAGCTCTAAATATGCCCAATGAAGGGGCAAGATCAGCACATCTATCCACAAGATCAGACACTAAAACTAGAAAACTATGGTTAAAGAGGACATATGGAAAAGAAGATAAGAAGTATAATGGCTTAACTCTTGAGTAAATAATTTATTTCAAAATTAACACATATCACCTATTTCCCAAAATGAGATTGAACATATTGCCCACTTATGTAGCCAAGAGAAGTGTGATTTTGATGGAAAAGTACAATGCCAATCTCGTACAACTCTATTTTATGAAGATTCAAAGGAGGTTTGAAGAAAATAAGGTAGAGAAGCTCACACTTCCATTTCCTTGCCTAATAAAGAAGCTATGAAAATGTGCTAGAATACTAGGGTACACTAATGACATCCTTAGGAAGGTCAAAAATGCCTCATATGCTAAAATGTTCAAGCCAACACCACTAAAGAAAGAGCAGATAGAGAAAGAAATAGAAGCTGGGATAACCACACAAACCATTGAACAACAACAACAAGTTGGACCTAGTGGTTAGTAGCAGCAACAACAAGAATAGAAAAAATAGCAGGTTCCACCACCACTAACATAGGTCTATAGACCATCAATGATTTACCTGCAACAAATGGCAAAGACTGTTAGTTGGGAAACATGAGAGGAGGCTAACCTCTATTGAGTAATTGATAGTGCCATACAACCCATAGTTTCCATAGACCCGATAAGTGGATAGATATCTTTCTAGCTAGGAGGAGAGGCCCAATGATTACAACAAATATCTAGGAATGTTGCATCATTCCAAGTGATGCTTGAAATTGGAGAAGGAGCCACAGTTGTGGTTATGTAATAGCAAGATGTAGCGGAAGCCATAGAAATGATCATGGATCACATCAAAAAAATTTTCAACGTACCTATTATGTTGCCAGTTGATTTAACTAGAGCAAGGAATGCTCAAACATTAGCTAGTACCTTAATGACTCCTTATGATCATGAGGATGTGTTAGATCAACTACTATAGATTGGGCAAGTAATGACAACTCTTTTGAACATCCCAAGTGATTTCACTATAATGGAGCTAGAAGATATCACAACCAAGGGTAAACTGGTCATGGTAGAGACCAGGGCAAAGGATGCAAAAGTTGAAATCCTTAAACTATAGGAAGTGCTCATGACCCTGAGGGTTAAACACAGAGATCCAATACAATATGTTTTGCTTGACCAACTAGAGAAACTTAGAATAGAGTAGATTAACTACCTAATAGAGACGAACATGTAGATGGAAAACAAGAAGGAGAAAGCAATGTCGAATGCCTTAGTAGCAGAAGCACAAGCATACACACATGCTAAGGCACTCATCAGAATACAAGAAGAAAACACATAGCTCACCATAGATAACACTAGGTTAACAAACATCTAGAAGTATAAAAACATATATCAATTAAGAGAATAAGTAATGAGGATTAACTAAGACATGAGCTGCTTAGCAAGAGAAAATAAGACCCTCTCAATGGAGGAGGTATTCATAGTTAGACAAATGTCAACTATTAATATCAACACATGGCAAAACAAAGCTAAGAAGCATGAAAGGCTAAAGGAACACCTCCATGACTATTTGTTTATGTATAAGAAAATCAATAAGAAGGAGATCCAAATGGCTAAAGCTTGAATCAATTCCATATTAGTGTAGAATCTAGACTAGCAACCCATCTTGGATAGTTATGCTCACTTAAACCAAATGGAAGTTAAAAATAGAGATCTACAAATAGAGAATTTGCAAGAATACATGTGGTTAGCTAACCTTCATGATGCTAACTTGGCCATGTTAACAACAAGTATGCATAGAAATTAACTTGAACAATAAGTAGCAACCATGTATGCATTATACAAAAAAGGGTTTGTAGATAGAAAAGATTCTTTGCAAAAACTTCAGGTAGCAAACTTTGAACTAGAATTAGTTAGGGTTGGCTATCAAGGGAAAAATGATGTTGCAATGAATTTGGCTAAAAATTGTCTGATTATCATGAGTTACAAGCCAAGGCCAAAGAATTTGAGGAAGAGAGGAAGTTTGTAGCATGGTATGTTAAAGCCAATCAAATGTTTTTGTAGCTACCATGTCCATGGGATGTACCCACTCCATCACACATTGCACAACAAGCATGGATGGTACATGACCTAAGAATGGAGTAGGAGGAACTTCAAGTGCTCCTAAAAAAATACAAATTCCAAAAGCCTAATGACAAGGGAAAGTAACCAATGGAGAAGCCATCATCACCAAGAATCACATAAGCTACATTGAGCTTCATCCAATTTTATTTTCTATCAAATTTTATCCTATCATGTCTTGTGTCATTTTTGTAACACCACTATGACATAAAGTGTCATGTAAATCTACCTTCTAATTTTGTAAGGAACTCTATCTTCATTTTCTTTTAATTCGAGGACAATTTTTAAGTCAATCATGGAGTATGATAAATTAAAATTTTGTGGACTACAATATTGAGTATACAATATCATAGCACTAGTTGTATTATTGTATATGCAATATTGTGATATATATGCTAGCCTATAAATATAGCACTTAGGTTCATGGATCCATAATAAGTTTCCATTCAATAGTAGTGTAAATCTTGTAGCTTGTTTTCTTGAGTTAGTTTTCAGCACATAGAAGTGTGAATGCCCGCAATGTAGTGTGACATAGTGTATGGAGTCTTTATTCAAGCATCTTGTACTTGGGCACAAGTGTGACCAACAATAAAGATCAAGTTATTTCATACTATTGTAGCATTCTCCTAGTTTATTGTTTTACTTAGAATAATGTATATTCTTAGTTAAAGATTACTTTTCCATGCACCCTACCATTACTATTGTTAAGTGGGATAAGTACGATTAATCTTGAGCACTTATGTGTAATTACTTGATAACCTAGTAGTGCTATTACTTGGTTTGCCTAGTAGCGAAGTACTTGGTAATCCTAGTAGTAGTTACATGAAGCCCAAGGTGTCTATGGAAGGTTAGGACTAGATACTCGTCACCTTAGGGTAGAATATATTTTTTTACTATTTTAGTTAGAATTAGACTTAGAAACTCTTTTCACTTCACCATTTTCATTAGGAGCTAGATGGCCAAACAACATCAATAGATCTTATACCTTATTATGAGCTAAACCATACATGTAGACTTCTCTAGCTCTATGTGGGAAGACAATGGTCTTGAAATTATATCAATTACTAGCATAATCACATTGCCTCATCCACGGATTATGATTTGGTCACACATGAAACACTTGTAACTTGTATAGTTGGGTGTTGGATTACTCCACCGCTCATTAGTTACTTTAATCGGTAACCTCTTATGTAACAAGATAGTAAGCTCTAGCTTAAATTTTGATATATTTTATAAAATCATCTTATACTTAATGGTAAAAATTTTGATTTCCATTATTTAAATCATTTAGAAGGAAGGGGTGCTTGAACCCCAAATATTTTTTTTAAAATAATATTTTCCACCAAAATAATATAGCTCACCAAAATCAAACCTATAAGTTGAAGTTTCCAAATTAAGAGTCTTACCACTAGGCTAACACCTCATTATTACTAATTAAATCATTTATGTGTTTGTATTTATGCTTGAACTTTAATCTTATAACTTAGAAAAACACTACTATTTATTTTTAAAAATTCTATAAATATTACTTTAAAGAAAGTATATTATTATAATTGGGACATTCAAAGAAATGGTGCAACACAAAGGTAAAAAATATATGGGAATTTTATGACATTTTCTTGTGGTTAAATTGGAGTAACTTTATTCTTCAATTAATTTTATGTAAATATGAAAAAGCCTAATATTTTCATTTAAAAAATTGCATGAAGAATTTTGAAAGAATTTACTAGCAGAAATAACATGGAAGCATATAATCAAATGTGGGAAGATTTTAATTATAGAAATTAATTGGTCAATTTTTTTCATGAATAATGATTATTCAAGAAGGTTGCAATCCAGTGCATATCAACAAAATTTACAACCTCATGGAAAATTTAGAAATTCTTAGTTGAAACCCATTCATTTTCACTTGCACAAAATTTATAATCATATCAATTAAAGAAAAGTTAAATTTTATTCCAATCTTGTAATAAATTATACATCAATATGAAAATGATAAATAGTATGAGAATTTAAACATAAATGATGAAAATTCACTAATAAAATTTATATCACAATAAAATTCAAACACTTTATACTAAGAATAAGCAACCAAAAAACTATCCAAATAGAAAAATCAACATAACATATACTAAGCAAACACACCATTACTAGATTTGATTTTGAATGTACTAACATGGTACTAGATTTCATCATTACTGAATGAAATTGGAAATATGACATTTAATAAAAATCAAATATTAGAGTACCATGGAAAATGACTTCTATAATACCACCATCAATATATATATATATATATATATATATATATATATATATATAAACATTTATACTGTTGTTACTCTTATTGTCCATCCAACATTTGTTCCAACTTTTTTTGCAATATCTTTGTAGACTTCAAATATGATAATAGCTATGGATGCTACAAAAACATAGTCTACGTGCTCTTTGAGGAAAATATCCATAACCTCTACTTTTCCATATGAACCAATTTGCATATTCATCTAATAAAGTTAAAATGACAATGAGAATCATTAAAGAAATCAACTTTAGAAAATTATAATGTTGCAAAACAAGAACTTTTGGACTCAAGAGAGAGCATTACCTATTATGTTCTAGTACATGCTTTCAGTTGTCCATCCTAAAGGTAAGTAATATGATAATTAAAAATGGCATTAGCATTTTTGTGACTTTATCTCATGAATACAAGCTCTATGGAAAAAATAAAATGAATAAAGACACTAAGGAGTGCCTAATTTCTTAATTATTTTCATATAGCCCTACTTTTTCTATAGTTGTCTAAGAGTTGTTGAGTCTCAATAGAACTAACAAAATCCTTTTAGTTTGAGTTTCATAAATCATTCTTGAATAAACTTCAAGACATCCAAACAACCCTTTAAAAAATTATTGAATTTGAATTCATCCAAAAAAAGCTGATGGCAAGTGAATCTTTTTGACATATGCTAAGGTTTTAGCCTAGTCTAGTAATAGTTAGAACTCTATGTTCCAGTAATAATCAGAGCTCTCTATTTATTACAAGCTTCCAATGTAGCTACATGTAAGTAATACTAAACTTTATTATAGAATTTGAACTTTCTCTAAGTTTTTCATATTAAGATTTTGTAAAAATAAATTGGAAATTAAAAAGGTCTCAATGCTTCATGGAACACAATATAATACATTCATTTATAGAATGTAGTTAAATACATTAGTTTCACATTTGCCTCAAAAAAATTAATGCAAAATCTAAATTTCAATATGGATGACTACATAAATAAAGGAAAAATATATCAACCACTGCAAAGTTCATGTTATTGGAAACTATATAAAAGTTGTTCAGTTTTAAAGGAACAACTATAGCATGGAGCTTTGAATTAGTGGAATAGCCCCTACTCAAAAGTATACCGATAATCTTATGCGTGGATGCTGATGCCCCAAATAACACATTTGAACATTTCAATTTTTTTTTCATCCCCTCTGATCCCCACCCATGAGTCCATACCAATTCCTAAAATATACCATATTAATTCATAAGTACTATTTTCAAAGGAAATTCTTTGCAAACAAGCTTTTCTACATAATAATAAATTGAATACTTGTGCTTCTTTCTATATTTTATTGGAAAATGATTAAACATAGGATGTAAAGGGAAAACTAAAAGAACATACAATATTTATGTGATAAAACCTTAAAGTTCTATAATATGAAAGAAAACATGTGATATTGTGTAAGTTAAAAATAATATTTTTATTTTTTAAATTAATTTGTAAATAAATGATGTAAAGGGAAAACTATTAAATAGAGAATGTAAAGGGCAAGAAAAAAATAGAACATACAAGATTTAAGTGATAAAAATCTTAAAACTCTTTAATATGAAAGAAAATATGTATGGTGTTGTGTAGACTAAAAATAATATTTTTATGTTCTAAATTGATTCATAGAACAAGATTTTTGGATGCTTATCATCATCACATTCAAAGGATTATCTCATTTACTAATCTTATTGTCAATAATACCATTTCATTTCATGAGTTGGCAACTTACTTATCACAATAATCTAAATTTGATTCCTTCTCCAATTGTTTCTTCTTGTATGATAAGACTTTTCACACTCATTACAATTGCACATAAAAAGTTAATATCATTTATAGCATAGTTTGTCCTTAAATTTAGGCATTTAGAGCATAGTTTGTCCTTAAATTTAGTAATGCCTAAATCACAGGTTACAAATTGGGCCACATACATAGATCCTTAAATGTGGAATCCAGGAATTTGATTGGATCCTTAAATTGATTTTTTAAGTTGAGGTTACATTTGACCACATACATAGATTGAGAAATATGCAACTAATCACAAAGGCAATATTGAAGCAGATTCAAAATCGGATGGGATATTTAATCCAATGAATAGTGCTATATTTTTATTGATTTTTTAGTTTAATATATTGTATATTGCTAATATTGGTGCTATCAAAAAACTAAAATTTCTATATTTGATTTAGCACTCTAACTGAGCTCTTAAATGAAAAAAAAAATGGAAAATGCAAGTAGGAACATGAGTGCATATAAGTTCTCTTTTGTTAATATTGATGATTTTAATGTGATTTTTACATATATTTGTTCTGATTTTGTCGATCTAATTTATAAAAAAAGTTGCCGATTTACTGATGCAATCCGATCCGATTTTTCAACGTTATACGACCACTCGGAATAAGCTTTTCCAAGAATCAGAAACCAGGGTTTGCTCCTGCTTTTTCAACCTATGACCGCGACTTCATCCCGCTCGCGCCTCCCGAACCAACCCTCTTAGTTGCAAAAATCAATCCTGTAAAAACGTGTGAGTTAAATTTTCGTATAAAAACGCAAGATATCCACTAACAAACAACGTGAAATCCTGGCTGAAGCCAATGAACTTCATTTATAAGTTGCGCATTATGAAATCATGGATACAGTGCCATGGCTTCATTTTTAAGTGATCATTGTGAAGGGCCACGACCCTCCTGATGATGGACGGGTAAGAGTGCCCCATATACGAATATCAAGTGTTAGGGCTTATGCATCAAAAAAATCTGATTCGTGGAAGCGAGGTTACGTGGTACATGTGCCTCAAGAAAAAGTGGGTATGGGTTCATGGCCGGGGACGTGAGAGAAAATTTAAATATATTAGTTTTTTTAAAAAATTAAGGCCCATATATCATAAAAATACATTGTAAAACATAGAACAAGTACAATGTAAATCCAAAATATTGTTAATGCTTAAAAATTGCACAGAAGATTGCAATATCACCATTAAATTGAAGCATGAAAATTTGCAAAGGTATGGGGGGCACTGAATCTATTTCTTTACTCAGGAGCCATAATTTGGCCAAACATATAATTTCTACAACAACCAAAATGACAGCAATAAAATGAAATGCTTTTGTTACTCAATCCAATATTTCCAAAAAAGAAATTAGCCCTCAACCCTTAACCAAATTTATAACAAATCAGGTCTACTAATACTTTTGTTCAACGACTACCTCTGAGTAGCACCTTAGGGACTACCTGTGAGTAGGGCCACATTGAAGATGACCGTATTATAAGAATACACAACTTAACTAAACTAGGCACAGCCCAATAACTCATCTCACGTATAATGATCGAAAACCTTTCAGACGCTGGAAAATCGGCACTAGTCATGATGAAGGGAACGTAAAAACAGAGCACCATGAGTGATGTGCTGGTGAGCTTCGTTGCTTTATAAGCAAACAGATTTTTAAAAAAGTGATGACGGAAGAAGCATCCATCCGTCATGACCCATGACGATGACCCTGTTTTGTTCTTTCGTTTTAAAGCATAGATATGAGAAAAGGAGCAAAAACCAGCAATGAACAATAAATACGCGAGCAATGAACAATAAATACGCGAGAATGTGTGAGTCATGACGGAACCTTTGACGCTCCCAAAGCCAGGCGAATCCATGCAAATGCAATGTTTTCCTCGCACGCCCCGTCCAAAACTTTTCGTATGACCCATACTTGCCCCTTCGGCCATCGGTTACCCTAGTAGCCCTTTGGTGATTTCCGTGTGTTTGTTTATTTATTCGTACTCCCTGCCTGCACGCTTTCACCAAACACAAAGGTATAATATAAGCTCATGAATACATGATCGTATGGCAGGATTTACCAGTTTATATGGGTTCTGTATTTTGATTTTTGTTTTAATAGTGGTGGTAGAACAAAATGCATAAGATGTATTTTGATTTTTGTTTTAATAGTGGTAGAACAAAATGCATGAAGATGATCCTGTGGCAAAGAGAATGGTGACAAAGGGCTGCGGTCCAACCCTGCAATGGGCCAACGGATATTTTGAAAACATTTATAAGAACGAAACCAAGCTCAAGTATGGTTCCATGGAGCCTTTCGAAATCAGGTTTTGCGTCTCTCTGGCTTCTGTTTTACCGACCCCCTACACGCGGCTAAATAATACTTGGCATCTTTGTCAGTCCTCAATGCATTAGGTACAATAGCCAGGGAGGTTATTGGTTCAATTTCTGTATTAATGTATTATTATAATAGTGATGGAGGATTTGGTTATTTGTAAATGTTGTAACAAATGACAAATTCTACCATTGCTAGATAAAACTCAAAGCATGATATTAAAAGTTGAAAATCAAATATTAAAGTAGCTTAGGAAACTATTTTTGTGATGCCACCATTAAGAAAAAAAAAAAAGAGCTATAATATCATTTGAGTAGTTTAGACACCTTAGTTGTGTAATGCTTCCACTCTTTATTTTTTGCTAAATATTGTGTAATTTTTGTACCATATTTTTGTAGACTTTAAATGTGATAACAACTCTAGTTGATATGAAATGATAGTCTACATTATTTTGGAGATGAAATTATGTTTCTATTCTTTTCCTTTTTAATCCATTTGTAGATTAAAAATAACAATTAGAATTAGAGTTATTAACAAAGTTATGTTTTGATATGATGCTAATTTCCAATCATAATATAGATAACATTATAAGTAAAAATATTAGTGATGAGTGGTAAGTAGAGCCTATGCCCAACCATATGAATCACTAAGTGTTCACGTGTGATCCGGTTGAATTTCATGAACTTATAGCCTTCTAAGTACATTGGTCTCTAAGAAGTAAAACAAGCTATTGCAATTGTTATCTTCCCAATTACACTTGTGAAATGCAAAACTATGGTTAAGTGTAACTAAGGCATATGATTTTTGTTATTTTTATGTTTTATGTTCTAAGTCACATAAGAATAAAGAATAAAAAATTATATATTTAATTGCTAATTTACTTTAATCAAGTAACATTTTACTATTCATAACAACAGCATGCATTCTCACTTACCATGCACATCTTGAACACATTTAGTTTTATTGGGGTACCAAACATTAAACATTACAGGGATTACCAAGTGCTAAGCGTGTGCTCAAAGTGGTTGTACTTATGTACTTAATTAATGATTATTTAATCTATCTTAATCTAGCTTAATTTAGCTTAATTTAATTAGTTAAAGCATGAAAGAAAATTGCTTAAAATATTAAATGCATAAAAAATTAATTAATCTATTTCAAAGTGTTTCAAGGTTTATCAAAAAGTTTGTCATTATTGTCACACATACTATAGTGCCCATGTACAACAATGCTCAGATAAAGATCCATACACTCTTTGACTCCTACTATGAGCACTTACAAAATATTCTAACTTTTAAGTGGAAAAATTGCTAGAGCTTCACTACAAGTATGAGACTTATTGTTATAAATGTAGTTGGTGAGCATGTATTTATAGGCAAAATAGGGGGCCTCATCGGTAGGTACATGTCAACAAGTCAAACCCTACTTCAACAAGGTCGCATCAACTATGACACTTTATCATGCCCCCATGATTGAATGAAAACTTGTACTCAAGTTTTTTACAAAATCTGGGAAGGTATGGGATTATTGACACACAAACTACACAACTAAAACTAAGTGCCTAAAGTGTATGGTTTTTCATTGATTACAAAATTTTGGATGTTGAGAATAACAAAATTGGACGCTAGGATAAAATTGACAAACAAAATTCCTTAGATGGTGTGAACACATTGAAGAAGATCAAATGGTCCTAGGTGGTGGAGGATCCTAAGGATCCTAAGAGCCTTCTCTTGCTTTGGGTGCACATAGTGGTTGAGGTTGTTGTGATTGTGCTATAGCAGCTACAACTTCTGGTGGAAGACGAAAGACATCCAATAATGCGTTCATCTTCTCCTCCTTTTCCTTGAGATTGTTCATGGTCTACACAACATCTCGAATATGGCCCTGAGTGTGAACATCCTAGGGACATGGCATTGCTAGGAACAGCTCCTTCATGTTGATGAACTAGATAGCGAAAAGTTTATTTTAACATCAAATGCCTTGACTAGATTCTGTAGCTCCTAGTAGTCACTCATCCTCTCCACTAGTGATGAGGGCAGTTACTCTAATTATTAGAGTGGTAGTTTCTCTAAAATTAGAGTGGCAGTTTTTCTAATTATTAGAAAAGTTGCTCCCAAGCCTATAAATACAGTGCCAAGGCACACAATTTAGGAGGAAGTCTTGGGAGAAAGTCTTGGAAGGAATTCTTTCAAGTGAAGTCTTTAAGAAGTCTTTTAGGAGTCAAGTAGTGAAACTTTTGTAGTTAGAGCATTTTCCAAGTGCCCACAGCAGGAGGTCTAAGTGTGGATGGATCTTTATTTAAGCATTGTATAACTGAGCACACCTTGTGTACGGAAATAAAGACAAGCTCTTGGATTCATCCTTGCAACACTTGAGATTTATTTTCTTACTTATTTCCTTTATTTTATTTTATTTTATTTTCCACACTTTACATGTCTGTTATTCGCACACACAGTACGATCACTTCAAGCATGCGTGTAACACTTGGTAACCCAGTAACGATTAGCATTTGGTAATCCCAGTGGTGTTGCACTGGTTCAGGATGTGTACGGCAAGTGAGAACGGATATTGGTGTTAGGATTAGTTTAAAGCCTAGTTGAGTTAAATTAGTCACTTAGTTATCTCTATCTCTCCTCCCTTACTAGCAGCAAGACATAAAAACATAAAAGCTATAAAAATCATATGCCTCAAACCTACTTAACCATACAATCATGACATACAAGTAAGTTTGATAAGACAACAATCAACCAACCCATCCTTGTTCCACAAAGGTACATAGGCACTTAGTCCTTGGAATTCGATCGAATCATGCATGAAATGCTTGTATTCATATGGTTGAGCATAGGGGTACCTCACCACTCATCAACCAACTTCTTAATAGTTGATTATTGATTCATAAACTTTGCTTTGAGAACCTCAAGTTCAGCATCGGTAGTCTCAAGCTTATGCTTGATGTCTTTGTGATACTTGAACTTTTCTTAATAAAACAAGAATGAATTATCCACTTGTCTCTCTAATTATGATTGTTGTCATCCTATAGTTAGCATCATCAAGTTTTCACAACAAAGATTGACAAGCTCCATGTACTCCATCATCTCCTTAATCTATAGCTCTTTCATGCAGATCACCACTTTCTTGTAGTCATTAAGCCGATTAAAGATAGGCTGACAAACATCACCTCCTTCCTTGAGTTGTTGGAGGGCCTCATTGACATTTTCCTTTATCATATGGATTTGTTTCTGATTGATTTCTTTTTGTAGACCAACCTGATTGCAATAATGGTGCTTGACTCTTTCAAAATTGGGAGCCTCATTTTTCTAGGGAACTATATTTATCATAGACTTTTGGTGAAGGGCTTAGACTTCCACCATGGAGAGATTTCTCTTTTCTACTATCAATTTTCTTAATTTAGTGTTTACTTCAAGTATTTACTTCTACTATTTCGAGACAAAATATTATAGTTGCTATTTCTTAACATCAACATTGCGCAGGCAATGATTTTCTATGGTCAAAATTGCATTCTCATGGCATGTTTGAACCAAGTCCTTCTAAATGGTGTATGTTTTGGAATTGGTCATAGATTGGTCAAAGATAGTTGTCTCCTTCTCATTCTCAACTGTTTTGAGCTTGTATTCAAGTTTCTTGAAGGCTTCATCCCTTGTTAGTATAGGTTTGAGGAACATGGGACTAGCAAGATGATCTCTTAATTCAACAACCTCCATAATCAAGTGTTGGTTTTGTGCTTAGGTTATTTTGAGTTGCCTGTCTAATATAATGCACTTGCCCCTTGCTTCTAGTAGCTTTGACAAGGTTTTAGTAATTATGCTTGAAAGTTCAAATACATTAGGAACTAGTTGCCCGGTTCCTACCAGTTGGGCCAACAACTCCTTGTCTGGGCTGCACTCAATCTTCCACTAACTATTCCTGCATACGTTTACACATCTTTGAGTATAGAAACATCTAGTACATGTGTCATAGGTGCATTCAATGCCTTAGAAATTCTATCAATAATCACCTCTGTAGTTGTCTCCTTCTCGTGGTATTACATCACAAAGATAGTTGTCCCCTTGTCCTCCTCCAAATGCACCGAAAAAGTAGTGGCATTCCTAGGGAATTCTGGGAATCACTACTATTACAAGCGAGATACCATTACCTCTCAAGCATTAGGATTTGATCTCTTAGGAAGATGGATTTTTTGGTCTAAGAAAATTGATCCACCTCCCTCCATCTAGTTGATTGTTCAAGTCACTTCATTGAGGTGACTCATTATTTTGTGATACATAGATGTATCATTGCTACTCATTCTTACTTGCTACTCCTACTCTTGGATCTCACACATGTGCTCAAGGATAGTGTAGACCTTTGATGTTGTTTTGTGAGTGGGTGGTATAGGTGGTGGTCAATACTTCTCTTCTTGGATGACTTTAGTAGGAACCTTGTTCTTCATCATCTTCATCCAAGAAGCAAATGGAGCATGTTAGATAGCATCATTTGTATATCAAGTTATGCCTCCACTCTTGCATAATTTTCAAATAAGACATGGAAAGGGGAGTTCCTTCCTTCCACATTCATTTTCTTTAAATCACTTCTCTATCTCAAGATATATAAGCCGTGAAAGGTTGATTGAGAGTCTACTACTTAGAATGGGACATGCATGAGTAGAGAAGGTTGTGATCTTGCTTGGCCTCATCATTATATTTAGATGGTTGCAATTTTAAAGTATGCAAAATTCTGATGACTAACTTCATAATACTATCACATCCATTCTTTCTTGACACTAGGATCTATCTGCATAGGGATTTCACTAATGTTTGCCCCCATTGCTAGTAACCTAAGGGCCTCTGCAATAGCTTTCATTAAGTAGGACAATGAGATGTCCTTGATTATAACCATTGAACTAGTCTACTAATTGTTCTAGAACAAGTATGTCTCTCCCATGTACCACTTCCCATTATAAGTGATTGTAGTCCACATGGGAGAGTGTTGCAGCTGATCTTTAACTTCTGGTAGTGCAAGGTCTAAGAAAGGTCCAAAGTTCAATTCTGTAAGCATGGATTTCTAGACCTCCTTCTTTGCAATCTTCTTGAGGTAGGCTTCCATCAAGATAACCTCAAGGTTTGGTATGTGTTTAGGCACCTCATCTTGGTGACACTATTCTGTTGTAATAGCTTCTTCAAAAATTTGTTGGATAGATTCCACTTTGGGCTCTTCCTAAGGAGGTTCCATGACATGGGTCTCTACTTACTCATGGGGCTGTTCTTGGTTGCTTCTTGTTCTTGGCCATTTTTCCCTTGGTTGAGACATTCCTCCTTCCTGCATGTGCTTTTCTTTAGGTTCCATCTATGGTCAAAACATAACCAAGGATTAGCAGTCAATGTGTAACTTATAACATTTAACTACCTTTCTCATTGGGTGGTTACACTTAGGCTAAGTTTGGACATGAAAAATTGATTATTTTATTATTATTTTGATAAATTTTAACTTATAATGTTACTGGAGCTTATTGGAAGGGTTTAACTCTTATAATTTGATGTTTTAATGTTGATTTTGTTGTTAAACCTTGTGGGAGCTAAAAAAAACATTTCCAAAAACTTTTTCATCAAAAACTTGAGATTTATGGCATCCACAACAAAGAGCTTACCTTTGGTAGCTACAAGGTTAAAGAACAAAGTGAATTGAACAAACAATTAGGAATATATGGCTCTCAGAAGGTTTTGGGCTTTGAAAAATTCAAAAACTCCCCTCTCATTAATGGCAAATGTGCAAAATTCTTAAGTCTTCATGCATATTTATAGGCCCTTTTTTTTACATCAATGGGGTCCTATTGATAGGGTCTCATCAATAAGAGGGATGCATATATGAGACCCTATTAATAAAGCTAGTTCATAAAATTTTTCACTTTAAAAATCTTGAAAAATACAAGGAGTTTTCTTATGAAATTGGGGTTCATAGAGTGCCAGAAAAGCCATGAACATGATGAAAACTTTAGAAGATGGTTTAGAAGTTTACAAAAATTAGAGAATTATGAGAAAATGAAATTTTATTGGATAAAATGCCTTAAGGAGTGCATAGTTGAATGCAATTGATGGAGCACATGAAAGATTTGATTGCCAAAATACCTAAAGATAAGGAAATTAACTACCCTAACCAAGAGATATGCAAGTAAATCCTTTCCATAGTAGGCTCATGCATTTTTTTGTATCCTTGCATAACCTCAACTAAGAAGTCCATGGGCCCCATTGTGGATTAATGGTTATGAAAGAAGGATCGAATCTAGAATAATCTACCTAAGAATTTTAACACATCAAACTAAGACATTGAATAAGACATGGAAAATGACAGTGAGATGAATGATGAAAAGCATTGATGGATGATAAAGAAGGTGAGATGAAATTCCAAATTATGGTTACATGAAGTCCCTTGTGGATTTTATGGTTAAATGATCCAATAAAGTTCATCCTTAGTCCAAATCAAAACCAACCACTTTTAGTGACTTCACATCACCACTCTAAGACTAGACTAGACCATCACCACTCTCAGAAAGATAAAACATACCAACAATGTTATAAAAATAAAAATTGAAAAAAAGAACAAAGTGTAAAACAAAAAGATATAAAAATAAAGAAAGTGTAAAACAAAAAAGCATAAAACAAAAAAGTAAAAAAACTAAGAAGCCATTGATATGGTTAGCATGGATGGCCATCTTCCCCATGACTAAGTTGAAAGGAGAAAATCTGAAAAATTGATCTTGTTTATCCATTTGAGGAGATGTTACTTCCACTAGCTTAGGCTCATGAAATGATTTGAGTTGTTGCATGTTGACTAGTTGCTTTTTCTTTGGACTCTAAGGTTTGTAGATCAACATGGCATTAGAAAGAAAGGTTTCGTATATGATATAAGGGCCTTCCCAAAATTTTTGGAACTTAGTCTTTTGTGGTGCATGTGTGGGGTTCCAATAGAGGACATTATCTCTAGGTTGAAATTTTACTTTCCTTATCCTAAATTCATGGTATTTCTTATTGAATGCCTTATGAACTTCATTCAATGATAGGGCCACCAATCTACTCTCATCTAGCACATTAACCCTAATCAATATTTCTTTTTGTACTAAGCTAAGGTCAAGATCAAGGTCACAGGCTATTGAAAGTTTATAGAGCTAGGATTGAATTAGAAGAGTTGGTAATTTTCCATGCACCAGCTCATAGGAAGAGTAGCCTATATGGAGTTTCCATGTGAAGTAGTGGGCCCAAAGGGCATTGTTGAGTTTTTTTGATCCATTCTTTCCTATATTTTGCTAATTTTTCTCATTAGGATTTTTGAGATTTCCCCATTAGTAACCTCTACTTGACTATTTTCTTGGGATGGTAGGGTGTTCTTAAATTATGTTCAACCTGCAAACATTGCATAAGCTTGCAAAAATTAGCACTTATAAAATGATTACCATTGTTAGAAATCAATGCACATGGCACTTCAAACCTATTTACAACATTCTATTTTACAAAACAAGTAGTAGTGGAAGATGTGCAATTGGTGATGACTGCTACTTCTACTCATTTGGTACAATAGTTAATAGTGACTATTATGTATGCCTTTTCATTTGACATGGATGTGACAGGATCCATGAAGTCTATGTTCCAATGTTAAAGGGTTCCAATGTTTGAATCCACTATTGAGGTTGTTCCATTTGAGAAGTCATCCCATCTTGTTGATAGCATTCATAAGAGCAAATGAATTAGTGAGTATCCCTAAAGATTATTGGCCAATAATACCCTACCATTAGGATCTTAATGGCCATGCATCTCCTTGCATAGTGGCCCCCACAAGGATCCTCGTGAGTGTCTTAAAGAATATGTAGTTAATCAACATTAGGAACACACCAACAAACCATGCCATCAGTGCATACCCTAGAAAGGTGTCCATTAATATCCATTAAACATTTGACATGATAAAGAAACCTTTGTTTCTTCCTTTGGTCTAATTCTTAAGGAATCTCTTGAGTGAGAAAATAAGTGAGGATGCCATCATATGATTTAGGTTCATTAAACAATTATTCATTTATTGCACTATAAAGGAGGAGTTCATCAAGAAATTGATTAAAGAGTGGACTCTCCTTCTCCTTGTTGTCCCATTGTAACTGAGAAAAGTAATTAGTGACCACATTCTCAGTTTCCTTTCAATCTATCATTATAAGATCAAAATCTTGTCAGATCACTAGTAACTATATGACACTAGGGCTCACTATTGGCTTGTTCATAAGGAAGTGAATGGCATTATGGTTAGTATGAATAAACACTTTGTATCCAAGCACATAGTGCTTAAATTTTTCCAAACCATACACCACTACCATTAGCTCTTTCTTCATTGTGGTGTAGTTAAGCTATGCACCAATAAAGATTTGGCTTCTGGAGTGGATATAAAAAGGATGTTTTAGATCATCCAATTTCATAAGCTTAAATCCTAAGACATAGTTTGATGTATCTATCATGATGTGAAATGGATGGGTCTAATCAACTGCTCATAGAATTCAAGTTTCTACAAGCTTCTTCTTAAGTTGCTGGAATGCTTTTTGCCAATCCTTGGTCTATATGAATAGAGCATCTTTCTTTGTCAGCTTGACCAATAGTTTCACAATCTTAGAGAAATTATCTATGAATCACTAGTAGTAGCCATTGTATATGAGGAATGATAAAAAATCTTTTGTAATTTTTGGGTAATGGATTATTCCTTAGATCACCCTAATCTTTTCAGTGTCTACCTTAGTCCATGCTTCTAAGCTTCTATGCCTAGCACAATGTCCTCTTGGATCATTAGATGGCTCTTTTGCCAATTAAGCCAAAGATTAGTTTGCATGCACCTTTAAGCCCTTGCTCAAGGCAGTCTAAGGCTTGCTCAAATGTAGTGTCATGGGTGAAGATTCATCTATGAAGACTTCCATCCTGCAACCAATATATTATTGAAAAATACTTAGAATAAGACATTAGAATGTTGTAGGGACATTGCATATACCAAAAGACATATTTTTATATGCAAAATTCCCCTAGGGACTTGTGAATGTTGTTTTGGCCTGATCCTCTTATGTAATTTGAATCTATTTATAGCAACTATAACCATCTAAAAAGTTGTAATGGTAATGCCAAAAGATAGTGTCAAACACCTAGTCCATAAATGAAAATGGAAAATGATCTTCGTAGGATTCCATATTCAATAGTCTAAAATCAATACACACCCTTCACTTACCATCTTTCTTTGGCACAATCACAAGTGAGCTAACCTAAATGCTATCTACAATTGGATAGATGAACCTTACCTTGAGGAGTTGTTCAATTTCATCTTTAACAATCTGCTTCAATTTTGGGTTCAACCAACATTGCAATTGCTTCTTTGGCTTGATTGAAGGATTAGTATAGATGCAATGTTAGCATATCTTAGGATCAATACCAGTGAGTTTAGAATATGAAGAAGTAAATGCTATTGACCATTTTTTAACCATATTTAGCAGCATCTTTCTCTACTCAAAAGCAAGATTATCATTCACTATCATTGGCTTCTCATTTTTTAGGAATGCATACCCCATGCCAATAGGTAAAGTTTTTAACTCTAAGGGCTCTTGTTTAAAATTTTCAGGGATTTCAAATTCTTCCCAATAAGTATCATTAGGTTCATGATCAGAGACTTGGTGACGAACTTGCTTCAATTCATTCATGCCTTCAACATAGGAATATGTTAAGCTATTAGTTATTTTCATGCAAAGTGTGTTACTTTCAAGATTAACTATACAAAATCTATGAAAACATGGAACAGTATGAAATTCATGAAAACATAATTGCACTCAAGTAGAAAGGAACAAAGAGTATTGAATCCCCTCAAAGTCATACCCTTTCAAACATTTAAATCTTTTCCAAGTTTGGAAACTACCAAAGTCAAAAGTTAAATTTTTATTAATGAAAAATGAACCTCATAGTTCTAAAACTAGGAAGACCATAGAGTTGGTGGATGGGTGGATGATGTGGACTCACTACCTATTCCATGAAAAAGAAACTTTATCTTAGTCATCAGTCATCAAAATTTAAAAATAGAAATGAGACATTAGCAATCAAAAACATTAAGTATAAACCACCATTAGCAAACAACTACAACATCACTATGCCCTAATGGCAAAAAAGCATTTTATTAGAAAATAAGAAAAGCTCACATTAAAAAAAACTAAAATATAAAAAAAATGGAAAATATTCAAGAAATATAAAAGATACTAATGATGTTGTAAAACAAAAAATTGAAAAAATAACAAAGGGTAGCACAAAAAGGTATAAAAACAAAGAAAGTATAAAACAAAAAAAAGCATAAAACAAAAAAGTAGAAAAACTAAGGAGCCATTGATATGGTTAGCACAAATGGCTATATTTCCCATGAATAAGTTGAAGAGGGGAGATCTAGAAAATTGATCATGGTTGTCCATCTGAGGAGGTGTTGCTCCCACTAGCTTACTTAGGTTTGTGGAATGGTTTGAGTTGTTGCATGTTGACTAGTTACTTTTTTTTTGGGCTTTTAGGTTTGTAGATCAACATGGCTTTAGAAGAAAAGTTTTTGTATATGATATAATGCCCTTCCCACAATGTTTAAAGCTTAGTCTTTTGTAATACATGTGTAGGATTCTAGTAGAGAACCTTGTCTCCAAGTTGAAATTTTATTTTTCTTATCCTAAGGTCATGATGTTTCTTATTGAATGTCTTGAGCACTTCATTCAATGATAGGGCCACCAATCTATTATCATTTAGCATGTTAAGGTTGATCAATCTTTCTTTTTGTCCTAAGCTAAGGCCAAGATCAAGGTCATAGGCTATTGAAAGTGTACAAAGATCACATTGAATTAGAAGAGTTGGTAATTTCCCATACATTTACTCATAGGAAGAGCAGCCTATAGGGAGTTTCCGTATGGAGTGATAGGCCCAAAGAGCATTTTTGAGTTTTGTGGTTCACTCTCTCCTATGTTTTGCTAATTTTTCTTATTAGAAACTTTTAGATTTTTCTATCGGTAACCTTTGCTTGACCATTTGCTTAGGGGTGGTAGGGTGTTGTTAACTTATGTTCAACCCCCAAACATTGCATGAGCTTGCAAAAAGTAACACCTATAAAATGAGTACCATTGTTAGAAATCAATGTGTGTGGCACTTCAAACCTATTTACAACATTCTATTTTATAAATCAAGTAGTGGCGGAAGATTCATAGTTAGTGATGGCTACTACTTCTACCCATTTGGTACAATAGTTAATGACTATTATGTATGCCTTTTTATTTGACATAGGTGTGATGGAACCCATGAAGTTTATGCCACAAATGTCGAAGGGTTCAGTGGTTGGATCCACCATTAAGGTCCTTCCATTCGAGTGGTTATCCAACCATCTCGTTGATAGTGCCCACAAGAGTAGATGAATTGGTGAGCATCCCTAAAGCTTACTAGCCAGTAATACACTACCATCAGGATCTTAATGCCTGTGCATCTCCTTGCATAGTGGCCCCCACAAAGACCCTCATGAGCATCTTAGAGAACATGTAGTTAATCAACATTAGGAACATGCTAATGAACCATGCCATTGGTATATACCCTGTAAAGGTGTCCATTAATTTCCATGAAATGTTTGGCCTGATGAAGAAACTATTGTTTCTTCCTATGGAATAATTCTTTTGGCATATCCTAATTAAGAAGATAAGTAAGGATGCCATCACACTATGTAGGTTCATCAAGCACATATTCATTTATTGCACTGGCAAAGAGGAGTTTATCAAGAAATTCATTAGAGAATGGAATCTTCTCCCCTTTTTTATCACATTATAACTTAGACAAGTGATCAACATTCATATTCTTAGTCCCTTTTTGACCTACCATTGTAAGACTGAACTCTTGCAATATCACTAGATACTGTATGACACAAGGGCTGACCATTAGCTTGTTCATAAGGAAGCGAATGGCACTATAGTTAGTGTGCACAAAGACTTTGTATCCAAGCATATATTTCCTAAAATTTTTCAAATCAAACACCACCATCATTAGCTTGACCAATGATTTAAGAAACTTAGAGAAATTCTCTATAAATCGTTGGTAGTAGCTAGTGTGTTCGAGGAATGACCATATAGTTATTCCTTGGATGACCTTAATCTTTTCAGGATCTATCTCAATCCATGCTTATGAGATTTTATGCCCTAGCACAATGCCCTCCTACATTATCAAATTAATCTCCATGCACCTTTTAAGCACTTGCTCAAGGTAGTCCAAGGCTTTCTCAAATGTAGCATCATAGGTGAAAAGTTCATCCATGAAGACTTCCAACCCACTACCAATCTACTACTCAAACATGCTGAAGACAAGGTGTTGGAATGTTTTAGGGGCATTACACAAACCAAAAGGCATATTTTTATATGCAAAAGTCCCCTAGGGAATTGTGAATATTATTTTGGCCTAATCCTCTTGCATAATCTGAATCTAGTTACAACCACTATAACCATCTGAAAAGAAGTAATAGCAATGCCCAGAGATAATTTCTAACACATAGTCCACAAATTGCAATGGAAAATGATCTTTGTAGGTTGTGATGTTGAATAGCCTAAAATCAATACACACCCTTCACTTGTCACCATTCTTTGGCACAATCACTAGTGGGCTAACCCAACTGCTATCTACAATTGGATAGATGAACCCTACCTTAAGGAGTTGCTTAGTTTTCTCTTTGATGATTTGCTTCAATTTGGGATTCAGCCACCATTGCAATTGCCTCTTTGGCTTGATGGAAGGATTAGTATAGATGCGATGTTGGCATATCTTAAGATCAATCCTAGTAAGCTTAGGATATGACTAAGAAAATGTTGTTGACCATTTATTAACCACATTCAACAACCTATTTTTCTACTTAGGAGTAAGATTGACAATTATTATCACTGGCTTGCCATTTTTTAGGAATGCATACTTCATGCTAACAGGTAGATTTTTCAACTCTAAGGGATCATGTTTAAAATTTCTAAGGATTTCCAACTCTCCCCAATATATATCATTAGGTTCATCAATGGAGAGTTGGTAATGAACTTGCTCTAGTTCATCCATGCCTTCAACATAGGCATATGTTAAGATCTTAGTTGGTTCTATGTAAAGTATTTTTCTTTTAGGATCAATTGTTAACCACTAGGTACCCTCTTGTTTTATGTCTACTACGTATAAGTGCTTTTGGATTTTAGATTCATCTACATAATATTTGCATATTTTGATTTATGTGTTTTTGATAGACCATAACTTTTGCACATAATTGCACCCTATATTACTATATGTGACGCATGTCATTCTCTTCTTCTCAATCTTTCTAAATGCATTTTCCTTGAAAATTTCCAAAGAAAGATCTTTGATGCCCATTCATGCATCAACAGTGCTCAACAAAGTCCTTCACATAATGATTGGGAAGTTCCTCTTGTAGTTATAAACTTTGATCACTAAGAAATAAGAAACATAGGACAACCTAAAGATAATGGTCACAATGTCCTTCACTAGTCCTCGAGGAACGATGATGGACCTATCTACCAACTCTAAATGAATGTTGCTCTTCTTGAGATGAGCCAGGTTCTAGGCTTTGTACATTTTATGATAAATAAAATTAACATCAAAACTTGAATCAAGAAGAGCCTTGCATGGCTCATTTCTATTAATTTGCAAGTAGATGAGGGGACTTCCAAGATCAAAACTTTTTCTAGGAAGGTTGCTAGCTTTGATCCAATCGAATATAGTGTGGGTTAACATGACAATGTGAATCTTGGAAGGTATTTGGTTTGAAGGCTTCTCAAAGGAAATAGATGCACAAAATGAAGGAGACATAGGATGAATAGCCACATGAGTCAGTGAGGGATTTGTAGAGCTATTGGTTCAAAAGAATAAATTTTTTATAGGTTTAGGCTCTAAACCACTCGATAGAGGAATTGATTGTAAGTTAACATCCTTGGTATCATTTCGTTGTTGTGACTGTGTGGGAATATTATCCTACATAAATGGAGCAGGAAGTAATTGGGTTGAGGATGGAGGAACATGTGCTAAAGGATGAGGAGGATGATAATGATATGGGGAGTCCCCTCTAAGAGATAAAATATGAGCTCTGTAGTACTCTAGTGAGTAGTAGTGATGTTAAAAGAAGCATGATTGGAAGAGTCACACAAAGACATGGGTTGGTAAACATAGTCACCATAAGGATCTAGCTACCTTTAGGGGTACTATTGCCTTGGTGGTGGCATCCCCTCTAGCTATGGATGCTGCCACTACTGGTATTGCTCATATGGTTGTGGTGGAGCTCCACTTTGATAATAAGCTTATTTTTGGTGGAATTACTTGGGATTACCTTAAGGATAAGGCAACCTTTTGGGTGCTTACCTTCAACCTAGAATTTAATGCACACACCCTAGACACCTACAAGTATGACACAATAGGGCAACATCCCTTAGGATGTTCATATTGGTAGATGTCACATCCACCATTATCATCTTATTTTGACTCCATAATCTCTTCTATTACAGCAACTTTGCCCTTACCCCTTTTGTAGGCACATTCAACTTCCTTCCTTCTCTTGTGATCATGATCACTACTTTGCTCTTTGGATTCTTCTATAATTTTTAGAGTAGTTTATAATTTTTCATCCAAGGATTCCCACATTTTATCCACCTTAGCAAAAATTTTGGAAATAGATTTTTGAATTGGCAAGGTTTTTCACTATACCACTTCATCAAGTGATGCCTCCCCCACACTATCATAGAATTGAACCTCCCTTTTTTTGATGAAAGGGTCCTAGTTATATTCATTAGCACTTTCCCATTTTCTCAACTCACCTTCTTCTTTTGCAACCTACTCAATGAGACTTTGGATCTAATGGACTCAAATTTTTGACAATCTCTCTTGGGCATAGAACACAAGGACTCTTCTATTTCTGATTGGAGCCCATCTATGATATGGTGAAGCTACTTCCATTGAGAATAATCATGGCTAGAACATCTATCCAAAAGGGAATAATGCCTACCCATGGATGCATCTAAGGGTTCTTGTGTTCCTTGTGATCAGCCTTGGATTTGCTTTCTCAAATTGGACACTCTAGAGTATGTCTGATAGTTGTCATTAAACAACTCAAGTATCATACTCCATTTGTGAATTGATTTTGGCTTCAAGGAGCAATACCAACTTTCTGCTTCTTTTTTGAGTGTTCTAGGAAATAGCTTAAGTTTTTGCTAATTGTTTCCAATGTTTTACAAGGCAGAAGCATCATGAATCTTCATGTTGAGAACCCCCAGAGGGAGTATCCTCATTGTCTTTTTGGTTCATTAGGAACAAGGTATTAGTGAATTGTTTCCCCTTCATAGGTTCATGGCACTTCTCTTGATGTCAATCTCTTTTGTGTTGTGTTTCAGTGGGGTGGTAGTCCTAATAGTCATGGTCATGCACAACGTACTTATCATGAAGACCTTAAATGTCCTAACTCTTAAGAGCTTGGAGTAGCATCCCAGGAAAAGATCAATCAAGCAGGAACACAACGTTTCCCTCCACATCTCTTCATCATAGCTATTCATCCTAATGTAGGATGAAGTTGAAGTGAGGAACAAACTCATTTGAATGAGTATACATCGCTTTGAATTCTTGGGGCACTTGTAGTTTTGATTCATCATGCCTATGAGAAGAAAAATAATAGTGTGCTTTAATTATAATTATTATTATTGTTCAAATGATTATGATTTTAGCATTCATTACAATGATCTTAAATAATTTTTGCTAAGTACTAGATAGTACACATATCAAATTACAAGTCCATGACAATGGTGCCAATGAGGAGCGGCAAGTAGACCCTATGCCCAACCTACAAATCATTAAGCATTCATGTGCAATCTAGTCGAATTCTATGGACTTATAGCATTATAGGTACATTAGTCTCTAGGATGTGAAACTAATCATTACAATTGTTGTCTTTCCAATTACAATTGTGAAATGCAAAGGTATGGTTAAGTGCAACTAAGGCATATGATTTTTATCATTTTTATGTTTTATGTTCTAAGTTTCCTAAGAATAAAAAATTATATATTTAATTGCTAATTTACTCTAACTCACAAACATTTAACTAATCCTAACATAAGCATCTGTTCCCACTTACCATACACATCGTAAACACATTTAACACTACTGGGTTACCAAACATTAAGCATTACTAGGATTACCAAGCACTAAGCGTATGCTTGAAGTTGTCATACTTATGTACTTAATTAATCACTATTTAATATGTCTTAATCTAGCTTATTTTTTCTTAAATTAGCTTAATTTAATTACTTTAATTACTTAAAGCATTAAAGGAAATTGCTTAAAATATTAAATACTTAAAGAAAATAATTAATCTATTTCAAAATGCTACAAGCTTTATCAAAAGCTTGTCTTTATTATCACACATAGTTTAGTGCTTAGGTACAACAGTGCTCAAATAAAGATTTGTACACTCTTTAATATCTATTTCAAGCACTTAGAAAGTATTGGAACTTTCTAGTGGAAAAATTACTATAGCTTTACTATAACTATGAGACTTATTATCATAAATGTAGCTAGTGAGTACATATTTTATAGGCTAAAAGGGAAGCCTTGTCAATGAGTACCCATCAACAAGTCAAACCCTACATCAATGGGATCACATCAATGACATCTTATCGATGGGATCACATCGATAGTGTTGTGTCAATGGCATCAACCATGATGCTTCATCAATTAGCTTCATCATCTTAGTACCTTTGAGATAGGTGAAGGATTCAAGGATAATTCATTATTAAAATGAACATAATTTAGAAGTATAAATGTTTAAAATATAAATATAATGGATGAAGATACTAATTAAAGCATATGTGCCTTGGTCTTAAAATAATAACATACATGCACTTCAAGTCTAATCTTCAAGCCTAGTCTACTACATAGATATTAGAATATCATAGTAGATACATATTTTTCCTAATTTGAAAAACTTAAATTACATCAAGTTAAAACAACAACAATTTGAAATCCTACATTAACCATTATTTTTAGATTATCATTAAATTATCAAATTTCTTTAAAATGAGAAAAAGTTTTAAAATAAAGGATCATTAAATAGCTTGGAATAAAGAAGATCATAGATATATCCATAATTTGTTTTGGTAATAAAAGACAAATATTACACAATCTTGTTAATGATAATAATATAAGTGATCATAGCAAAGGTGACTCACTTGAGAGCTAGCTAAGCCTTCTTGTGAGTTCAAATTCTCTCTAAAATTGTGCTTATGTGATGTTGCTATATGTACATAACTAAGCCTGATGTGACAAATCCATTTTTTGACCTATCAGTCCTAATATATCAACAAGAAGCAAAGGAGTTTCTGGTAAAAAGTCAATGCATGCTAAGTATTGCACCCATTTAAATGGTCTTTGTGTTCTCCCTTCATCATTAGTAAAATTAGCATCCATAGATTATTTAGCTATCTACAATGAATGTAAATGCCATGATAAGAACACACAAGCTTGTTGTAACATATAAATGAAATAAAAATCTTCACACAGGATGCTATTTTCTAAATTGTAAATATAAAAAATAATTGATATGTAATATATCACCTCATTGGGAAGTTCAAGACTACAGTCATTTGGAAAATAAATCATTAAAAAATTTTCTTTAGGGTCTGTAGCAAATCCATCAATTCCCATAGTAACAACATGTAGTTTTACAATGTACTTAAACTTGAAGGTAACCAACTTGAGAATGTTAAGACATTGAAGGACTCATTTTCAAACATGTTAAATGTGACAAAGAGAGGATGAATTTGATAAATATTACATGCATGAATGTGTTCTTTTCTTTGCATATTTTTATACCTTTTCCTTCTTCTTTAAGTATCCTTTTCTTCATCGATAATGTCATCATCAATTTTAACTTCATCTAGTCTGATAACACCACATAAAACCAAGCAATCTTAGGAGAATAGAACTCATCAATTAACAAAATCTAAAATAATTAGTATAAGAAATTATTTATAAAAAAATTTACACACTTACTTCTTTGTTAGCTTGCAAACAAGGAAAAGCTTGAGCATATTTTATACTTCCTATAACTTCAAGGTTAATAAGCTCCTCAAAGCTTCCTTTTGTGCTAAAGTTGAGAATACAGAATATAATAAGGGGCTAGAAGCAACTCTACAAGTTGTTTCATTCTTTTTGTATGAAGAACACCAAAGTGTTATTGAATAAGAGATGAAGCCTTCTTGAGGGCTTTCAAATGTGATAGAAGGCTTGAGATGAACTTTTCACGATTGGCAATGGTATCCATCAAACTTTTTTCCAACTATTCAAACTCATCTCAATATTTACAAAGATCCTTATTCTATAGAAAATTAATATAAACATATAAAGAAGGTTCCTTCTACCAATAAAAAACCAAATAAATGAAACATACAAAAAACCATACTACCTCTATCAAGGAGAACAAATAACTTGGAGTTTATACTTTTAGAGTCATAAATATACAAAGCAAGAAAGCCATCATTATAAATAATAATGGGCAATATCAGAAAAATTCTTCACAAGTTTGCCTTTCTTTACAACTTGTAACATTTTGCATTATTTAAATATTACCTTAGCCTAATAGTTATATTTATTTAAACATGATTCACAAAATTATTACACTTTGTTATAACAAGAATCCAAATCTAGCTTTTCACTTATAAAACAAGTAGAATGTTCATTGCTTGAGAATTAAAAATTGAAAACTATGCATAAGTAATTGAAATTTAGTGGGTTTGGATGCTAAAAAAGTCTTCTATTCCAAGGTCTCTCTAAAACCAACTACAAGTAATAACTACTAACTAATAATAGGTAAACAATTTTAAGGGCATTTCCTTTTATAGCACAATAGTCAACATGGTATTGTATGATATGCAATACCCAAATATCCCCAGCAATTGCAATATAAGGATACTTTGGTCAATGTATAATTTTATTTTAAATCCAAGAACCTAACAGAATAAGGACATTGTTGACAAGCTACCATTTAGAAAATCTCATCCTATGTGGAACACTTATACTCCTTCCCAAAATATGTTTCATTAGTTGTTACTGGTGTTTAATAATTTAACAAGTAAAATGGATTGCTTTTTGGAACTTCATGTTCTTGGGGAAATCTGGTTGCATGCATTTTAAGTTAATATGCTACTTCATCACGACTATATCAGTTTTAGTTTGATCTTTTGATGGGTGTTTTGTACATTTGACTATCCTTTTCTATTTTAGCATTATGGTAGTTCTTATCCCTCTTATGTTTTTCTCACAAAACTATTGTGGTTTGCAGGGGTCTACGTATTTTGGTTTGCAGAGACTACTTGGTAAATAGAGTCTAACAGAACAAAATATTTCCTTTAATAAAGAAAAGCACAAGGATTTCAATAAAAATTAACATGAAAATATTGTGAAAATAAGAAAAAGCAAATACCTGATAAAGTTCCTAGTTTAAATTGTTCAACATTCTTTTTTGCCAATCTTCTTCAAGTGATAGATCTTCCTTAAGCTCATTCGGTTCATTTCTTAAAAACCTCTTCCTCATGAACAAGCTCAATATCTAGATACTTTGACTTGAAATTTGTGCAAGCTTTTATGGCTTTCATCTAATGATTATTTTCATATGAAGGATAAGGCTAACCCACATGACCAACCACACTAAGGTGCCTCTTAAGATTCACTCCTTAGGGGGGCTAATAGATATGTTCCTCTCCATAGTTCTATACTTATTCAAAGAGATATAATCCTCTCCCATACTATAGTTATGCCGCCCAAATGATAACTATCTGGGCATCAATGAATGTTTTATTTTATAGTTCAACCATGGTGATGGACATGTGCTACCTAAACTTTAAGAATAGATAATGTATTATTTAGAACTCTAGTTTTCAATTCATATTTAGGATATATATTTGGGAAACTTTATCAATTCATAATTTGAGAATAATTTTAAAAATTTGATATCTATTCATTGGTTTAAATTTTGGTGGTGTCATAACAAAAAAAAGATATTTTACAAGAATCATAGGGAAATATAATGATGTCTTAAGTTATTGATAAATCAAAATATGGCAGACTATGATATTGGATATACAATATCATACCTCTGATATCCTGGCCCTAGCTACATTATCATATATGTGATATCATGGGATGCATGCTGGCCTATAAATACAACACTTAGGCATGTGGATCCATAATAAGTTTTCATTCAATAGTAGCATAATGTTTATAATTTGATTTCATAAGTTAGTCTTTAGCACTTAGAAGTGTGAATGCTTTCAGTGTAGTGTGATGTAGTGTATGGAGTTATTATTCGAGCATCTTGTACTTGGGCACAAGTGTAATTCGCAATAAAGATTGAACTATTTCATACTATTGTAGAATTCTCCTAGTTTACTATTTTTCCGAGAATAATGTATATTTTTTCTTAGTTAATGTTTACTTTTTCATGCACTTTATCATTACTTTTATTGAGTGGGATGAGTAGGATTGATCTTGAATGCTTAAGTATAATTGCTTGGTAACCCAATAGTGCTATCTCTTGGTTTACCCAGTAGCAAAGTATTTGTTAATCTTAGTAGTAGTTACACAAAGTCCAGGGTGTGCATAGAAGGTTAGGACTAAATACTCATCACCTTAGGATAGAATAGACTTGTTTACTATTTTAGTTAGGCTTAGACTTAGAAACTATTTTCACTTCACCATGTTCACTAGGAGCTAGATGGCCAAACAACATCAATAGATCTTATACCTCACTATGAGCTAAATCATACATGTAGACCTCACTAGCTCCACATGGGAAGACAAAGGTCTCAAAATTAAATAAATTAATAGCATAATTACATTACCTCATCCATAGATTATGATCTGGTCACACATGAAACAATTTTGACTTGTATGATTTGGTGTTGGATTGCTCCACCGCTCATCATTGGTGCCATTGTTAAGGACAAGTCAATGTATGCTAAGTAATTAATTTCACAAAGTTCATTGTATCAAGAACTCAAAGTTAAAATCCATAATTTTTCAATAACTCTAAAAATAAGCACAGTTAAAGAAACATCTTAAACCATAGCATGGCTTCAAACAAGGATACATCATCACCTACTAAAGAGACAGGAAGGGGTAATGATAGAATTGGCGATGAAGAAGAATGGAAGATGCCAATGAAAATAAGAATCACTTATACTCACACTAATCCTTATCATCTAGATTTAACTTTCATCTTCCATTAGGATAGAAAAATGTGGAGAGACATGCAATACAACATATTCTTGCCTCTAGAACATGCAACACGTAGCATGCTCCAAACCACCTTAAGGTGAATGCATTTGGACCAAATCTAGGAAGGGTACCATGTGTCTCATCACATGACAAGACCCTATGAACCCACAAAGGAGTAGATGAGGAAAGATGCTACTATCAAAATCAAACATGTAGATAATAAAGGGAATCAAGTTAACATTTCTGTTGTCTTGAAGGAGATTGATGCTGATGCATTCATTACAGAACAACTCCACCAGAATCATGAAGAGCCTTCAAAAACACCTATCATCAAACTTGAGGAACCTGTCAAAGTACAACTATATTCTACCCTAGTAGAGACACCTAAGAGGAGGTTTATTGACTCAAAGCGTAAGTGAGACCTGAGGTTAAGAGTTTTTTCCAGCTCCTACAAAGAAGAATACTATAGTCATGAAAGGAGGACAAGCCAACACCATTCTCCTACTACCTTATCCTCGTCCTCACGATTGTTAGTGGACTTTGATACAAGAAGGCTAAGGGACTGAGACCATGATAGGAAGGGAATAAGGACTCACGAACATCATGACTATCATTTGAAATATTTAGATGAGCAAGATGAAGGTTATGAGCAAGGACTATGAAGTGATTGAAGAGAGTATTGCAAAAGGGATGAGCATAAAAGTGAGCATCACTACAATAAAGCACATGAACTTGATCATGATGATGAACCCCTGATGGCAACTCAAAGTATGATTAACATCCAAGAAATTTTTTACATTCTAACTAGGCACATGGGGGATAATTGTATCAAAGGGCTTAATATGAATAACATGCCCAGATTTGAGGGTGATTATAATGTTGATCCACAACACCACTTGCAAGCTTTCCATGATGCCTACACTCTACAAAATATTGAAAGTGATTGGTAGAAGTTGAAGTTGTTTCCAAAAATACTTGTGAAAGAGGTAGAAAGCTGGTACCAATCCCTCAAACCTAAATTAATTAGAATATGGAGTACCATGCTAGAGATCTCCAATGACAAGTACCAAACCTACTCATAGGTGTCTAACTTAAGGAAACAAATCCAAGGATGGAAGCAAGGGACCCATGAAACCCTTAATGCAACAATGGGCATATACTATTCACTACTACAAAGATGTCTAGGACATGGATTCTCATAGTTGAAATAGCTAAGGCATATTGTAGATGGGTTATGAAACAAGACTAGAAAGATCCTTGGGATTTATGCCCAAGGTAGATTCTTTGAGATGATTACCCATCCAATCTAGAGACTAATTGACCAAGTAGAGAAGGAAGAAGATCAACTAAGAAAGAGAGAATCAGTTGAAGAGTATAATAGAGATCCATCCATTAGGAAGAGAAATGCATGAGTTTGTGATACCCAAAAAGAGGAAACCTTGGAATAGGCAATTCAAAAGAAGACTCTACCAATTAAGAAATCTATAACTAATATCATAGCAAAGGTAAAAAGAAATTGTGGGACTTCATTGATGAAAAAATTACAACAACATTGAAAATTGTAGAGGAGAGAATATAGCAAGCCTTTGAAAAAGGCAAGGAAAAGGAAATGAAGAAGGATTTTGGATGAAAGGGCAAAGTGGCTTCTATGGTGAAGTGTTTGAACACAAGCTCCACCAATGAGGAAGGATGTGTTGTGTGTCAATATGAACATCCCAAAGGATGTTGTCCAGTCATGGAACATTTATAGGAAATGGGGGCATATAAACTTAATGGCCAGAAGATTACCTTATCCTCAAGGTAACTACAAGCAAAACTTCCAACCAATGTACTATCCTAGTGGAGCCTATCCATAGCCACAGGGGCAATACCATCAATAGTTGCAATAACCCTAATTGTGGGCCTTGCCACCACCTCACCAATAATAGCCATATAGATAGTCAGATCCATATAGATATTTCCTACAACATCCAATCTCTTTGGGTAATGTTGCTATCCAATTTCCACAATACTACCCAAATAAGTGCCACAAACCAATGCCACCAAGAATAGATTCAAAATTATACATGCATCCATGAGTAGCTGATTCATCAAATCTAACCCATTCCTTATCATTAATGCCACCACCCATTATCTAAGGGGAATCTCCATCACAACCATAGTAGATAAGAACTGCAAGGGAAATGAACATATAGACAAAGGATCTTACTAGCAACACTAATGGCCAAATGAAGAAACATTATTTTTTTAGGATAAGTCCAGGATAGGCTTGTAGAATTAGGACCTCATTGAGACAAGCTTCTCCAAGGATAGATCCACTTACCAACAAGAAGCTTCCATCTTCATCAACTATAGATATGTAGACTATCATGCTAATAGAAATAATCATAGACTAAATCAAGGTAGGATCACTTCCTAAGAAAAGAATTGATCCATGAGCTCCTTTGATTTATTTACAAGTAACTAAAAATGTACCATGCAATGCTCTACTAGACTTAGGTTCCAAGTTAAATTTGATCCCTCAAGAAACATACAAGGTATGAAAACTACCAGCCTTAAAGAAGTGCAGCATCTGATTAGAGCTTGTAGATCAATTTTTCATCATTCCTTTGGAATAGGTAGACAATGTAGTGACCATTGTCAATGGGTGGTCCTATTTAGTAGACTTTCTTGTAATTGAGGTGAAAAATTAAGAAAAGGAATTTCCAATTATCATGGAAAGAGCATGGATTAGCATAATTGATCCTAAGCTAAGTGTGAGAGATTTATCTATTGAAATCTCCAAGGAAAATAGGCATGGAGCCATACACATATAGTGGGTTCCATGCGTTACTATTAAAAGAAAAGGGTATAGTTGTGAACTGACACTTTAGAATGTTAACACAGTCATTACACTAATCCAGAACAAGTGTGAAAAATAAGTGTGTGCATAAGAGAGAGTAGGAGCCAAAAAACCAATAGACACCCTATGGCCAACAACTAAGAATGTTAATTTCTCCAAAATATGCATGGAACAATTTGATCCATTTATTAATTCAAATTCTAAAAAGATGACTCCAATTGAGAGCCCGAAAATGAAACTATTAAATCACAATCATACAACACTAGGAAAAGAAAACCAAAACTTAGATAATCACAATTCCATTACCATGAAGATTACTTGGGATGATAACCAAAAAGTTAAATAAGCAAGAATGATAAGTAAACCACTTTTAGTGTATGATCTAGGAGATCTAGGAAGCATTTTTTGAACACTCACCCATGAGTTCAATCATGGTAGAGATGCCTTACCTTGATTCCAAAATTAATAAGTTCTTTTCAAAAAATTTTACAGTTCTTTTTTATTTCTAATTTCTTGATACACATTTTCACATTCTTTAAAACAATTTTTTCCCATATTTTTATACTTTTTACATTCATAAATATTTTCTCATTCTTTTATACTTTTCCATTTCTTAAATTTTTAATATTCTTTTACATTTTTCAATTCTTGAATGATTTTTCATTCTTTAATATTTTTCATTATTTACATATTTTTCAAATTCTTATTATCTCTTTCATAATTTGTTTTCATGACCTTTGTAAATAACTTTTATTACTAATAGAACACATTAAGAATAAGATAAGATGTAGTCTAATAAGATGAAGATTTCTATATGTTTTCAAGTCATAAGGAACTAATTATTTGAATAGTGAGCCCACAACATTTATTCATTCATTCCATGGATAAGAAGTTCTTACCATAGACATAATGATATTCCTATCATCATTCAACTACAAATAAACTCATGATCATTATGCTTAGACTGAAAAGTGAAGAAGTGGAAATGTAAATGGTGTGACATCAAGGGGTTTTATGGACTCTCTTGGATTACGTCTATTAGTTTCATTCTATTGCTTAGGTCATATTATATTTTTGTAAATCTAATGAAAAATGGAAGTCAGAGTAAAATAAGTACTACCTTACCATGTCACTAGAAAGACATGTTACCCATGCCTAAAGGTAGTCCTCTAGTAAGGTTAACATAGATAAAAATAAAATTCATGCACAGAATAAATTTTTGGGGGTTCCAATGAAAAGACATGTTACCCATACCTAAAGGTAGGTAGCTTCTTAGAAATTTTAAAAAATAATAAGTGTAATGAATAAAATCCTCACTTGGATAGTATGACAAGTGAAAGTACTGCATGCAATAGTGGTCATCTTATAGTTCTAATTCAAAGAGATGAGACAATGCAATGTCACTAGAATGTGATCTGGAGATGGTTTGAATATTGGACAGAAAGGCTAATGATTACTTTAACCATCAATAAAACACAAGAATTCATTATTCCTATCGTAAAATACCTCATGTCCTGATTTCTACAATACCTTCTAAGTCCATTTCATCTCACTATATGAATAATCATAACTTGTGGATTTGTGTAACATAGCGTAATTTTCCTAACTTGGTGGTACTAACATGTGTGTTTTGCTAAATAGGTATGCATTGTATTTAATGGCTTGGATGCCAACAAACACTTTTAGGTATGGTTATACAAGGGAATTAAGGGTTTGAGCCTACTTTATGGAGTATCCACTTGTATAGTTATTTTCTCTTATACCTGCAAAGCGATTCCATCATCTTAAGACTTTCAACATTAATAAACATCAATAAAAACTTCAATTATCACTCAAACTATCCATTCCAATAACATGAACTCATTATCCATCTCATCCATCTTATCAACATTTTGTGAACTTTCATATCCTAAGATTCCTTCTTTGTGAACTTTCTATGGTAAATTCTTGAAAAATATCCATCATCCATAGCATAAGACTATCTAAACATGCTTTATACCTTCCAAAGATTCCAAATGATCCATTTTTTATCCTCAAATATTATCAGAAAATATGAATTTTTTTTCCTTCGATATCAAAGCCCATAAAATCTATATATATGCAAACACTTATCTGAATTTTCATCATTTTTCACATTTTAGCCAAGGGAGATTTTACCATTTTTCTTCTACAATTTTAGTTATAACCTTCCAACATCCAAGCCTCATAACTCCACACTTGTAGCTCAAATTTTCATGCTTCTTGATCCTATTTGATCATAGAGCTCTCAACTTAGTCATGGAGGTATGCCTAGTGGGATGTAACAAAAATTGGAGTCATAATTTGCTAACACCCAGAAGGTATTATAAGGTTAAGCATGAAGAGAAAGTTAAAATTTTTTAACAAAAATTAATCACTTTAATGCTAGAAACTCTTAAATCAGCCTCTTAATGGACCATACTAACCATTATGAGCCATAAACAAGAACAAAATGGACAACTATGAAGGGTTATAAGAAAATTAATAATTATGGGGTTTCATTTTGAAAATTTTTCTAACTTTGCAATCATAGTAAGCTAAGAATTTGATCTAACTAAGGGTATGAAAAAGGAAAGGAGTTATCAAAATCAAGAAACATATTCTAATAATTTCTAAATCCTCAATGATTGTAGATGGCCCCAAAGAGAGCAGCAAGACGAGGACCCTCACAACTAGCAAGCAAATGACCAAGAGGCCAAACAAGAGCATAAGTGCCACAAGTAAAACATGTGGAGTAGGAGGCTCAATTTTTTAGTATTCATCAAGAAAATCCTACCATCAAATAGTCAACTCGGGGAGAGGTGGAAGATAGTACCTCATGTTTTCATGAGAATGCCTCCAAATCATAGTAACTGTGGAGATGAACTTTGGTCCATTCATAGAGTTTTATCAGAGGCAATAAGGATGCAACTCCAAGTGTCACTACTATGGCCCATCCTTTTAGATAGTGGTGAATGGTATATAGGGGAGACTTACCAGTTTTGGCATAATAAAGAAAATGATGTTATGGCCAACATCAAAGGAGTCTCTATTTCATATTCAATAAAGGCAATAGTAGAAGCTCTAAAAGTGCCCAATGAAGGGGCAAGGTTAGCACATCTATCCACAAGATTAGACATAGAAACCAAAAAACTATGGTTAAAGATGACATATGGTAAAGGACATAAAAAGTATAATGAGTTAACTTTGGAAGATAGAATTTATTTTAAAATTGGCACATAGCACCTATTTCCCACAAAGAGATTGAACAAATTATCCACCTATGTAGCCATAGGAAGTGCGATTCAGATGGAAAAGTACAACACCAATCTCACACAACTCTATATTATGGAGATCTAAAGTCGATTCAAAGAAAAGAAGGTAGAGAAGCTCATACTTTCATTTCCTTCCCTAATCAAAAAGTAGTGAAAATGTGTTGGAATCCTAAGATACATTAATGACATCCCTAGGAAGGTCCAAAATTCTTCATATGCTAGAATGCTCAAGCTAGCACCATTAAAGAAATATCAAGTGGAGGAAGAAACAAAAGCTGGGTAAACCATGGAAACCACTAAAAATAATAATAAGTGGAACCCAATGGTTAGTAGTAGCAACAATAATAGTAATAATAGCAACAAAAATAGTAGTAATAGCAAGCTCCACCATCATCGTCGTAGGACTACAGACCATCAATGAGTCATCTACAACAAATTACAATGACTATTAGTTGGGGAACATAGGAGGAGACTATCCTCTACAGAATAATTAATAGTGCCATAAATCCCATAGTTTCCATAGATCCTATAAGTCGATCGATATCTTTACAATTAGGAGGAGAGCCCCAATGGTCACAATAGATGTCTAGGAATACTGCATTATTCTAAGTGATGCTTGAATTAGGAGAAGAATCCATGGTTATGATTACGCAACACCAAGATGTAGTGGGAGCCATAGAAATGATCATAGATCACATCAAAGAATCTTTCAATGTACTTGTTGTGTTGTCAACTAATTTAATTAGAACAAGGAGTGCTCAAATGTTAGTTGGTATCTCAATGACTCTTGCTGATCATGAAGATGTGCTAGATTAACTACTACAGATTGGACAAGTAATGACAACTCTTTTGCATATCCCAAGTGATGTCACTACAATGCAATCAAAATTGATCACAACCAACGATAAGCTAGTCATGGCAAAGACCAAGGTAAAGCATGTAGAAGCTAAAATCCTTAAACTATAGTAAGAGCTCATGACATTGAGGGTAAGATCCAATCCAATATGTTTACTTGACCAACTAGACCAATTCAAAATAGAGCAAATCAACTACTTAATAGAGTAGAACAAGAAAATAGAAAATCAGAAGGAGAAACTAGTGTGGAATGCCTTAGTAGCAAAATATTAGGCATACACACATGCTAAGGCACTCATTTTAGCACAAGAAGAAAACATACAACTTGCTGCAAAGAACACTAGGTTAACCAATGTTGAGAAGTAGAAGAACATCTTAGAGGAAAACATCCATCAGTTGAGGAAAAAGCTTATGAGGGTTAACCAAGAAATGAGCTACTTAGCAAGAGAAAACAATGCCCTCTCAATGGAGGAGATACGTGCAAGTAGAAAAAGGTCAACTATTGAGATCAGTGCATGGCTAAATGAAGCTAAGAAGCATGAAAAGCTCAAGAAAGATGTCTATGACTAGGTGGGAATGTATAAGAAAATCAATGAGAAGGAAATCCAAATGGCTAAAGCCCAAATTGATTCTATATCAGTGTAGAATCCAGACTGGTAATCCATCTTAGATAGTTATGCTCATGTCAACCAAATGGAAGTAAAAAACAAAGATATGTAGATAGAGGATTTGAAAGAATACATGAGGTTAGCTAACCTTTTTTATGCTAACTTGGCCATGTTAACAACAAGTAGTCCAAGAAATGAACTTGAACAACAAGTAGCAACCACATACGCATTGTACAAAAAAGAGTTTATAGATAGAAAAGAAGCTTTTTAGAAACTTTAGGTTGCAAACTTTCAACTAGAAGTAGTTAAGGCTAGCTACCAAGGGCAAAAGGATGTTGTAGTGAATCTAGCTAAAAGATTGTCTAATTATAATGAGTTACAAGCCAAGGTCAAAGCATTTGAAGAAGAGAGAAGTTAATTTGCAACATGGTATGTCAAAGCTAATCAAATGTTTTCATAGCTACAATGTCGATGGGATGTACCTACTCCATCACACATTGCAAAATAAGCATGGATGGTACATGAACCAAGAATGAAGGAGGAGAAACTTCAAGTGCTCTTGAATAGAAAAAAATTCTAGAAGCCTAACAAAAAGGGGAAGTAATTGATGGAGGAGCCACCACCAACAAGAACCACATAGGCTACATTGAACTTCATCCAATTTTTTTTGTCAAAGTCTATCTTGTCATGTCTTCTATAATTTTTGTAAAAATACCATTGTAGCATAAAGTATCATGTAAATCTACCTCCCAATTTTGTAAGGAACTCTATGCTCATTTTGTTTTAACTTGAGGATTAGTTTTCAATGAGTCATGAGGTATGATAAATTAAAATGTTTCAGACTACAATATCAACTACATGATATCGTAGCACTAGATATGTTATTGTATATGCAATATCATAGAATGTGTGCCAACCTATAAATATGAAACTTAGGCACATGGATATGCAATAAGTTTTCATTCAATAGTAGTCTAGCTCTTGTAGTTTGTTTTCGTAAGTTAGTCTTTAGCACTTAGAAGTGTGAATGCCTATAGTGTACTGTGACATAGTGTATGGAGTCTTTATTCTAGCATCTTGTACTTGGTTAGAAGTGTGATCAACAATAAATATTAGGCTATTTCATACTATTGCAGCATTCTCCTAGTTTACTATTTTATTTAGAATAACTTTTACTATTTTCTTAGTTAATGTTTACTTTTCCATGCACTTTACCATTACTGTTGTTAAGCAAGATGAGTACAACTAATCTCGAGCACTGAAGTGTAATTTCTTGGTAACCCAGTAGTGCTATTACTTGGCTCACCCAATAGCAAAGTACTTGGTAATCGTAGTAGTAGTTACATGAAGCCCAAGGTGTATATGAAAGGTCAGAACCAAATACTCATTACCTTAAGATAGAATAGATTTTTTTACTATTTTAGTTAGACTAAGACTTAGAAACTCTTTTAACTTCACCATGTTCACTAGGAGCCAAATGGCCAAACAACATCAATAGATCTTATACCTCACTATATGCTAAACTATACATGTAGACTTCACTAGCTCCAACTGGGAAGACAATGGTCATAACAACATTGCCTCATCCACGAATTATGATTTGGTCATATGTGAAACACTTGTGACTTGTATGGTTGGGTGTTGGATTGCTCCATTGCTCATCAATTACTTTAATTGGTAACCTGTTACCTAACAAGATAATAAGCTCTAGCTTAAATTTTAATATATTTTATAAAATCATCTTATACTTAATGGTAAAAATTCTGATTTTCGTTATTTAAATCATTTTGAAGGAAAGGGTGTTTGAACCCAAAATATTTTTTTAAATAATATTTACCACCAAAATAATATAGCCTACCAAAATCAAACCTATAACTTGAAGTTTCCAAATCAAGAGTCTTACCACTAGGCTAACACCTCACTGTTACTAATTAAATCACTTATGCTTGAACTTTAATCTTATAACTTAAAAAATAAACACCTCTATTTATTTTTAAAACTTCTATAAATATTACTTTAAAGAAAATATATTATTATACTTGGAACATTCAAAGAAATGGTGCAACACAAAGGTTTGAAAAAAAAAACACATATGTGAATTTTATGACATTTTCTTATGGTTAAATTGGAGTAACTTTATTCTTCAATTAAATTTGTGAAAATAAGAAAAAGCCTAATATTTTCATTAAATTTTCTAGCGCAAATAAAATTCATTGCATGAATTTTGAAAGAATTTTCTGGCACAAATAACATGGAGGCAAATAATCAAATGTGGGAAGATTGTAATTATAGAAATTAATTGGACAATTTTTTTCACAAATAATTATTATTCAAGAAAGTTGCAATCGAGTGAATATTAGTAGAATTTGCAACCTCATGGAAAATCCGATAATTCTTAGTCAAAAATCATCCATTTTCACTTACACAAAATTAATATTCATATCAACGAAATAAACTAAAATTTTATTCCAATATTGTAATAAATCATACATGAATAAAAAATTGATAAATGGTATGAGAATTTAAACATAAATGACCAAAATATACTAACAAAATTTATATTACAATAAAATTCAAACACTTTATGCTGAGATTAACCAACCAAAAAACTATCCAAATAGAAAAATCAACATAACATGTACTAAGCATACATACCATTACTAGATTTGATTTTGAATGCACTAACATGGTACTAGATTTCATCATTACTAGATGAAATTGGAAGTATGACATTGAACATCAAAAATTGAATATTAGAGTAGCATGGAAAATGACTTCTATAATACCACCACCAACACACACATGAAAAAATTTATGGTTTTGGTGGTCGAAAAGATAAACCAAGTAGCTTGACTACTACTTTCAATCCATTTTGTGTTAGTATATATGGAACATTTCTTGAAACATTTTTTGCAGCTTTTTATGCAATATCTTTCTAGACTTTGTATATGATAATAGCTATGGATGATACGAAAGCATAGTCTACATGTTGTTCCATTCAAATTTTCATTGCCTCTAATTTTCTATCTAAACCAATTTAGATATTCATCTAATAAAGTTAAAATGATAATGAGAATCATTAAAGAAATCAACTTACATGATAGAGTAAAGTATTGCAACATGGTCTTCCAATAACATCTTACTTAGCATTTAATAATCATAAGCATATGCTACCCTTAATGATGAAATTGGCTCACGATTTTGTGGGTTTTAACAAAATGAGTGGAGTCAGATTAAAGATTAACACATCCAAATACATTGCAATTACAGTGTTTCAACTCCTTTCATGCAACCTTTTCTTTTTTTTTCTTGAAAATTTTGCTATGTTCTATAAACAATCAACGAAAAAATTTTCTTTATAGTTACACTACTTTAAGGTGATGGCTAACACACAGACTAAAATTCACATAGTAGACTATTGTGACTCCATGATGTTATGCATACTAGAACATGGTGAAAATCATGGGGAGTTACCAACAGTCGTCAAGGATGTTACTTTGAGCATTACATGAAGGTGGTATGCGTAATCGTCAGGTGAGCGATGATAAAGGAGATAGGGGGGGTGGGGGAACTAGGAAACTAGGGTTTCCTTTTTCTTTCTATAGTAGTGGTCAACCTTCTCTCTAACCCTGGGCTAGGGTGGCGATATGGTGGTAGATGATGGGTAGCACTTGCTACCTCCCCTCTCTCTCTTGCAGTAATAGGGCACATTGCAGATGGTGGTAAGAAGAAGCAATATTGAATCTCTGAGCCTCTACTAACTCTTGTAGGCATGTGGTAGGTGTGGCTGCAAATAGTAGTAGACTGCGATAGCATGCACATGTGGTAGGAAACAATAAGATCTAACAACCTCCTCTCTCTTTTGTAGTAGTTGCAGAGCACATGTTAGCAGATAGTTTAGGCATGTAGCAACAACAAGCAATCTCCTTAGATGATATGTGATTGTGTAATGGTAGTAGATAATGATAGCACATGTGCATACTAAGCAACGATAGTGACATCCCTCTCTCATCCTCCCCTTACTCCTATAGTGCATGTCTAATAATGACATCAATAATAGCATGGCGATGGTGGATAACCTTGCACGTGTGTGTGTGTGATGCATGGTACATGCAAGCAGCACCAACAAGTAAGCTCGCATGAGGTTTTGTTTTCTTTACCTCTTCCATGAACATCAACACCAATGGTGGCAGTGGTGCACATAGCTTCAGATGGTGGGTAGTCTCCATCTCTTCACTCTTACTAGGTAGCCTTCCTTTCTCTAACACGTGATAGCAGTAGATAGCGCTTGTGTGGTAGAAGCACATGAAGGAAATTGGTGGTGCATTGGTAAGCATAAAGATAATGTGGGATTGTTATCTTTGAACCTCCTCTCTCCTACTAGGCAATGTTGTAGGCATCAAAAGTACTAGGGCACATGAGGTTTTGTTTTTCCTCTCTCCTTCTCTCAGTAGCTACAAGTAGTGTTGGCTACGGTACTGTCTGCAATGATGATATGGCACGAATTAGTGGCAGCAAGGGGGAACTAGGGAAACGTTTAAATTTTCTAGTTACCTACTATATTTTCATGAAGTTTTAAAATTCAAGATAATTATCCAATTTAAATTCTCTTGATTTTTTTTAGTTTTCTTTATTTTTTCAATGTCACATGGCCCTCTCTAGGTAAGACTATTCTTGGGTTTGCATAACCATATGCAAGGCACCCTAGGAAATAGTCTCTTCAAATAAGTTTTCCTAGGTGTTGGTGTGTCCAAAATTTTTGCATCAACACTCTTTTGTTGCTAGAAGAAGGGTCTATTTTGATTCTTGATCCTATTTCAAAAAAAAAAAAAATTTCTTTTGCTAAAAACCTCTATTTTTAGCCCTTGTTTTAAAAAATATTATTCTTTATTTTTGGAGAGCTTTAAACCCTTTATTTTTTAAACTCAAAAGTCTATTTTCTTGAAAATTTTTGAGTCTCATCACCCATCCTATTTTCAAATTTATCTTCTAAACCCTTATTTTCCAATCCCNATTTTAATATTTATTTTTCACTTAATTTTATAGTTTTATTTTAATATTTATATTTTGTGATTCTTGTTTTATGAGAAAACCCTCTCAATAAGAATTATTTATCTCTGCCGCTAACCAACCAGCTACCGGTCACTTTACATTAAGAAAACAATGAGTTTCACATTTCCCAAGTTTTATTCCTAGGAGAACTCAAACTAGGATGGTAGCCAATCAACTCCTGGCTTCCTTAGTGGGCAAACCATTCAACTTCACCAACTATCATGAGATTCTAAAATCCCTCTAGAACATAAATTTGTTCTTCAATCCCATGACCCCTACTAGTGATGCTTGTTAACATATACAATGTTTCAAAACCTTCCTAGGCAATCATAACATTGTACAAAATGACATAGCATGTAGGGTATTTGTGTCTCCTTTTAGAGGGAAAGCCATCCAATGGTTTTTGATGCTTCCTAATGCCTCCATCAACTCATGGCAAGAATTCAATAATAAGTTCTTCCTTTAGCTTGACAAGTTTACTAGCCTCACTATAGCATCAAGCAATTTCACAAGTTTAAGAAAAATTCTTCAAGAAAATATCCGTGACTATAATTTAAGATTCCTCCATCAACTTGCCAATTTTCCAAATGAGATGCATCCATAACCTAATGGTATCCTCAACTTCTACTTTTCTACCATCGATCCATTCTTCACCCATGCCATCAAATCTGATCCCAACATAATAGAAATACATGGAGTGATGACCAAAGTCATCAAGTTAGAAACAATTACTCTCATGAATAGCATTCAAATCCAATTTGGGATGATGAGCATTAGTACCCCTATGCAATCAAGTCCTCTACCTTTACCAACTTTTCCAATAACCAACAGTATGTTCCAAAATTGCACTTCCCTTCAAATGACTCAACCTACAAATAGTTGTTCTTAGGATTCCACATATTCTTCATTTCTACCATCTAACATTGGTTTGAATAATGATGAATCAAAAGCCTTAATCCAATCCATCATAAAACCAAATGGAATCTCCAATCCTATTGAACTCTTAGCTCAAACTCAAAACTAGATGACCAAGATATTAACTTTGCTTCAAAAACTTTCCAATGAAGTAGTTGGACTAAAGAAAAACAACAACAAGGATCCTATGTAATCTGAAAAGCCAAGTACATCAATCAATGATGATTATTTTCATCTTCATAATACTAGCAATATTCTGAGAGGACTTGTCCTCAATTTTTTGCATTATATGGTGACAATGCCCAAAGTCAATAAAATAGAAAATCCCCTATTATAGTCTTGAACATACCCCATGAAACTGAGAATGAGTAAGTTCCTTCATTTGTACAAGTTATGATAATTGATCCAAAACCACACAACACTCGCTATCGTAGACTTAGAGATATTGTGAACACCACACAACAACAAACCAGGAATAATCCTTACACCTATCTAAATAAAAGAGTTCCTAGTCAAAACAATACAAACACCCAAACCCAAGCATCCCAAGTAAATGCCCCACAATGGCCAAACTTTCCTTCTCTACATAGAAGAGCCCCACCTTAACAGAAATCCAAAGATGTACATAAGACTTATGATTTGCTTGATGATTTGAAAAGAGTTAAAGCCAACATTTCAATATATGATCTCATACAATTTAATGAAATGAAATAGGTGATTTAGAATATAGTTCACATACCTAAAATTGAAAAAGAAAAATCCCCAATCCTTGAAAGGCAAGTTCATTTTGTGGAAATTCCTAATGCATTATCAATACAAAATGCAAGCAATTCCATGATGAGTAAGAAAGAGCAATCTCCTTTCCTAACAACATTGATTATTTTACAAAGAATGTCCATAATTGTTTGATGGATTTTGGTGTCATTGTTAGTGTCATGCCACTTGAGGTATGTAAGGCTTTAGGAGCATAAATGATACTGCAAACAAAAAGTGTGATTCAACTTATGGATCCGACATACCTATAGTAGGATCATTAAAAGAAGTGAAAGTGCAAATTAAACAATACCCTATATTTACATGTTACACGAATATCTTAGTAGTTGATATGTCACCCTCTTATGATGTGCTCTTATCTAAGACTTTTGGAGCCAAGTTTGGGGGTTTCTTTAGGTCATATTTCTTAGAATTGTTAATCCCTATCAAAGGAAAATTTAAATATATGATTATACCAAGCGAACCTTTTATAAACAAGTGGTAATGAATTTTAATCAATAGAATAAATCTTTGGAAAATCAAAATATCAACCTTTTGGTTGGAGTGGCTAAGTTAGGACTTGGCAAATATTTGATGAATGATGATATAAGTAAAACTCCAAGAATAAAACCTTTTGCATACACGTATTCTACTCAATATTATCAAACTTGTAGAGAGTATGAAAACATGTATGAATATACTTTGCCATGCCACCAACATGATGGAAGAAATTTTTCTTTTTAGTGACCCACCAGTATTAGGAAACGATAAGGACATAAGTGAGATTCTAACTAATCAAATATTAGAAGATGAGCCAAATTTTGATGACGATCATTGTTACCTTAATCAAAGGTTCAATTTTTCATATTTCACTAACTTAACTAGTTGGATACTAAGAGTGGATAATTCCTCTTCCAAGAAAGTATGTAGAGCAAGAATAATGCTTATACCTCCTTGCAATGCTCCTATCCTTAAAGCCATCAATTTCACACAACCTATGACTAACAACATGGTTGAATATCAAGCACTTATACATGGTATCAAGATAGCTCAATACTATGACTTGTCTAAACTGAAAATCCATAGTGACTTTCAAATAATAGTAAACCAAGTCAATGGAATCTTTAATGATAAATATGTCATCATGAAAGCATATAAAGCTTATATTCTTAAACTTTTTAAAGAGTTCAAACACATAACCATCAAACATATACCAAGAGAAGAAAATTACATTCCTAATGCGCTAGCCCAAATGGCCACCACTTTGAATGTCCCATTTAAACACAATGCTTGGGATTCAAAAATTATTATTGAAAAGGTGTAGTCCTATTCTATCACTAATAATGTCTTTTCTTTTCAAGTGTATGATGATGACAATCATGTTTGTAAATTTCTATTTTTTGAAGGAGAATTTGGTGATCAAGGAGATATATCAAAGGATGTTATGTTCTTAGACAAAATATCTCGTGAAATAATAATTAGTGAAGCATTGTTTGATGACTTACATACCAAGATCATAGACTTATCTAAGAATACTAATTGGAAAATGTTAGCTGAGACTAAAACAATTTAGATTCAAAAGAAAGGAAGATAATACCCTGTTAAAATAGGAGTTTGTTTACATCCAGATGAAGAATTGCTACATGAGTTTAATGATGTTCTAGCTTGGACTTATGAAGATCTTAGAACTTTCAATCCATTAGTGATAACACATACAATTCCCCTTAGGCAAGAAATAAAACCATTTAGGCAAAAAATTAGACCTATAAATCCAAATATTGAAGCCTTCATGAAAGCAAAAATCGACAAGCTCCTAGAATCCAAAATTATTTACCCAGTGAGACACTCCAGTTGGATATCAAACATAGTGCCCATTAGGAAATGTACTGGTGAATTAAAGTTATGTATTAATTTTTGTAACCTTACTACTTCTTACATTAAGGATAATTATCCACTCACTCTTATGGAGGAGCTATTACAAATTGTGAATGGTGCTCAAATGTATTCCTTTTTGATTGGGTATTCAAGATATAACCAAATTCTAGTAAGTAAGAAAGACCAATATAAAATAGCTTTTATGACAAAATGGAGAACTTTTCAATTCACTAGAGTGCCCTTTGGCCTCATAAATGTTGGTTATACCTTTCAAAGAGATATGGACAAAACTATTGAGGGGCTAATTAGGAAATGCATTATTATCTACCTAGATGACTTAACCATTTTCTCCAAAGATTAGGGTACACACCTTAGAGACCTTAGAAACATTTTTATAAGATGTAGATGATTCGACATCACTTAAATGCAAAGAAATCCATCTTTAGAGTTCAAAGTGGTAACTTTCTAAGTGATATAGTGACTAAAGAAGGGATTGCGATTGATCCTAAGTGGGTAAATGAAATTTTAGAAGTACTTTACCCTTTATCCATCTAAGGGCTTTCTTTGGGAAAATTAACTTCATTAGAAGATTTATCCTTGTCTATGCTAAACTATTCAGACCATTGAATGAAATGCTTAAGAAAGATAGTAATATGCACTGGATAGACAAAATAAAGAATGGTTTCCTTGCTATTAAAGAGGCCATTATAGATGCCCCTATCCTAGCCTCTCCTTGGTATGAAAATTAGAAGTACTTTACCCTTTATCCATCTAAGGGCTTTCTTTGGGAAAATTAACTTCATTAGAAGATTTATCCTTGTCTATGCTAAACTATTCAGACCATTGAATGAAATGCTTAAGAAAGATAGTAATATGCACTGGATAGACAAAATAAAGAATGGTTTCCTTGCTATTAAAGAGGCCATTATAGATGCCCCTATCCTAGCCTCTCCTTGGTATGAAAATGATTTCCACTTATATGCTTTTTTTAGCAATAATATTGCTATTGCTATCTTGACCCAAGACATAGTCAATCAAGGTGAGAGACCCATAGCTTTCATGTCTACACCTTTAAAGAATGCAAAATTAAAATACTCACTTGTAGAGAAGCAACTATATGATATTATAAAAGCCTTAAATAAATTTTGCTACTACTTGTTAAACACAAAGATCTTTGTCATTGTTCCTAACCCAGCCACCATTACTTTAACTAAACTAAAAGATCCTAGCAAAAAACATACTAAATGGGTTATGAAGCTGTAAGAATATGATATTCAATGGAAGGTAGCCAAGTTAATTAGAGGGATTGACCTTGCCAAGCTAACTACCAAAGCCTCAACTTCAGAAAGTTGCGATGCACCCAAAGATAAAGAATTAATTCCTCTTCAAATGTTATCCATTAATGAGGAAAATGATATCCCATTTGCTCCTACTTGATTATATGATCCATGGTATGATGATATCAAATTTTATTTAACCTTCCATTATTGTCCCTTAGATTTGACTAGATATAAGAGAATGATTTTAATATCAAAATGTTCTAAATTCACTCTAATAAGTGGTGAACTATTTAGAAAGAATTTCCAAGGGATATACCTTAAGTGCTTGAACCAAGAACAGGCTAACAATGCTATAAAACAACTCCACAAGGAAGGACATATAGGATACTACTCGTTAGTTCATAAAATTTTGAGGGTCAGTTATTATTGGCCTACTATGATCAATGACACTCACAACCTAGTTAGAACTTGTGTTCAATGTTAAATATTTAAAGGTAAATATCCCAATAGTTTAGCCCCTTTACAGCCTATAATAGAAACTAGACCATTTGCATAATGGGCTTTAGATTTTATTAGAGTGATCAATTCTTTGTCTACTACCCTACACAAATTTATCTTAACAACCATTGATTATTACACATGTTGGTTAGAAGAAAAAGCAACAAAAACTACATCATCTCATGAATTTATTCACTTCTTAGAAAATGATATAATCTCTAGGTATGGGTATCCTTACACTTTCATAGTCAACAATGAACCTTCCTTCATCTACATAGAGTTTACCAATTAAACTAGAGATCATAACATCATCATCAAGGTGGTAACCAAATATTATCTATAGGGTAATGGTTGGGCTAAATCCTCCAACAAAATTATATTATATGGAATTAAGAAAATGATAGCCCAAAATCCACAAACTTGGCATGAACAACTAAAATGGGTAGTTTGGGCACATAGGGTGATGGGCCGCAATAATGCATCCCCCACGATATCGCATATGCGATATTGTAGTTCGCCACAATATCTATAAATAAGAAGTAGCTCTCCCTTGTTTCATAATTAGGAGTTATATTGTAGCTAGACTCTAGCAGTTTGATCCCTCCAAAGTTAGATTATTTTCCCGTGTCTGCCCGCAGTGTGGTGAATGTAATTGTACGACATTATTTATTCGAGTGTGACGTACTTGGATGTGCACATGACTGGCAATAAAGATCGATATTACTTCATCATTGCAGCATTCACTTAGTTTATTTATTTTTTTATTTAAATTTTATTTATTACTTTCTTTCTCACCCTTATCTCCTAGAACGTGGAATGAGTACGACTTGATTACGAGCATGTAAGTGTGACTACTTGGTAACCTAGTGGTGTACCTAGGATGTGCGCTTGGTAATCCCAGTGGTAGTCATGCACAAACTCCAAGATGTGTACGGATGATCAAGGAATTGATTGCTCATCGCACTTAGGCTAGATTAGCTTTTCTTACCCTTTTCCTCCTAGCTTAGCTTAGTTAATATTATTTTCCACTACCTTCAGGCATAGTGTTAGAATTAGGAACACATCATACACCTCAATCTAGACTAAACCATACATGACAAATATAATACTAGTCTAGGTGGGAAGATAGTGAACTGCGACCTAAGGATAACAATCTAGGTGCCACAACTAGTCCATCTACAGAGTTCAACTGGATCGTGCGTGAAAACACTCATATTCGTATGGTTGAGTGTAGCGGTATCTTGCCACTCATCATAGGCACCGTTGCCAGGGACGGTGCTAGTTATCTAGATTAGTTATATCATACAAGGTTGTTGTAAAGGACTTAATGATATATCTCTTAGGAAGAAGAAATAATTAATAAAAGTCACATACAACTTCACAATGCCTCTCCTACAAGATGATAATAACGCCACACTTAGTGAGGAAGTTCATTGGAGAACCAACGACCTATACGTTGATGAAGATTGGAGTATACAACCTGAAGTAGGGGTTTCTTATAAAAATGAACAAAAATAACATCATCCCAGCACAAAAAGACATAACTTACCTAATGATGATGAACCTCTACTGGCCACTACAAGCTTAATGCAAATACAAGAGGCTATTCGAATCTCACGTAGGCATCGTAAAGAGAGCCGACTACCCAGGCTCGATTTAAACAACTTTCCTACATTTTAGGAGGCTATGACTTAGATCCGCATGAAAATTTACAAGCCTTCTGTGATGCTTGCACATGGAATAACATTGATAATAGGTGGCAAAAACTTAAGCTCTTTCCTATGACACTCATTGACCAAGCAAAAGTATGGTATAGATCATTAAAACAAAATCCAATACAACACTGTCAACAATGGTAGAAGCCTTTAATGAAAAATATCAAACCTATGCAAGAGTGTCATCCTTGAGGAAAAAAATCCAAGGATGTAAACAAGTACAACATGAACCCTTGGATATGGCCTTAGAAAGATATTATGCACTGTTAAATAATTTTCCAGGCCATGGGTTTTCCAAGGAAAGGCTAATGTACCATATCATTGATGGGCTACGTAATGAAACAAGAGAGACCTTAGGAAGATATGCCCAAGGTCAACTATACAAAATATGAACCCATCAAACTGAAGAGCTTATTAAGCAGATAGCAAAAGAAGAAGGAGAATTAGCTAGATGGGAGAATTTTGAAAAACATCAACGGGACCAAAATATTAACTCAACAAAGGTCCATGATCATAAAAAGGAGATATCAACAAATCTCAAGGTGGAAACATCATCTTTGCCAATACAACAATCATTAGAAGAAACCAAGGCAAAGATCAATAAGACATTGGAATGGATGTATCAAAAGTGTGGAGAATATATCAACACCATTGGAGATAGAGTTTTGACAACCCAAGAAGCAGGAGAAAACATTAGACATTCGGAAAAAAAGAATAAAGGGAATAAGTGCTCAATTGCCAATCATACATATGAATGCAACATATGCCTGTATGATCACCCCAAGGGCTAATGCCCAATATTGTTACATTTACATGAGCATTGGGTAAACACGTTATATCCAGAGTTCGTACAGAGATACTGTGTTCGATCACAGTGGCAACAATCCCAGTCGTGGGGGAGACCACCCTTAGACTGGAGGCACCCTTCATATTTTCCGAATCCAAATGCTTATCATGTTCAATATCATGTTTCTCCATTCGGGCCAACCTACTCTATCTCACCACAATACCATTCTCCACAATAATATCAACCCATGCCTCCAACACAACCACCACCTTGTGCACCTTATACTCCTCCTAACTTTCAATATTCTCAGCCTTTCCCTCCTTCCATAATGCCACCAACTATTCCTAAGGTACCTGCACCACCACAACAACCCATGAATAACACTTGTGCTAATACTACCAACAACAGTGAGAAACCTCCTCAACATCCAAAGCACCCCTTCTTTAAACACGGTCGTAAGAAGGGACAACATAATTTAGAGGCCACTGCATTCTCCAACTCAGCACAAGTCCCACACTGTGGTGCACCCTCATCTTTGAACCTAACACCTCATGTTACTTCAACAGGGCCACCAACTCACACTCCAACAACTATATGGCCCAATGAACACAACCATGGGAGGCATCATCCTAATCCTTGCATACCATCTAA
>MNCI01007684.1:418299-475312 GCA_015680685.1 Gnetum montanum | reverse complement strand
ATTCTTAAAACTTAAAATTAATTTTGTGTTCATTGTACCCAGAATGAAGAAGGATGGACCAAGAGGGAATGATTAGGATGTGACATCAAGGGGACTTGTGGATTCTCTTTGGTGACATCTGTGGGAGTTATCATGCAACCTGGTTGTACTAAGATCCTTGTAGATCATGAAAAATGGGAGTAAGAGTAATCAAAAGGGCACTTGAAAATCAAAAGTTGTTCTAGGGGGTCCCACTAGAAAGACATGCACCCATGCCTAAAGGTTGGCGACTTCCCTGGATTCAGTAAAAGTGAAAAAAAAAGAAGAGAAAAAGAAATGTGCCACAAAACAAAAGTTACTCCTCCCTTGAACTAAAACACCAAGTGATCGTATGCCTTGTTATTATGATACTCTCCTAGTTGTTCATCATGGAATGAAACAATGTGATGTCATTGATTAGAGGAATGGACTTGGTCCTAATCTTGGAATGATGGGTTAATGACACGTTAATCATGCTTTACATGTAGGATTCGCTATGCCCGGGGTCAGTTACCTTATGTCCCAATTTCTATGATCCCTTTCTATAGTTCATCTCATCTCACTGTTCATGTAATTGTAGCTTGTGTCCCATGTAACATAGAATTTTCATCTCATTCTGGTGATATTTACATGTGTGTGTTTTTTGGAGTTAGTGTGGATTAGATTTAACCTTTCTAGTGCCCACGAACACTTTAAGTATGGTTACACAAGGGCATTATAGGTTGAAACCTGCTTTGGGGAGGACCCACTTGTGTAATATTTTGTAATCTTCACTTAGGACATAGCTTACACACACAATTTCTTACCCTCAGCATAATTTTTTAATTGATTTTCATTCCCTATTATTATCCATCTATAATTTCAACATTCCAATGTACCATTACATACCCTTTTTCCTACCACCCAAGGTTTTTATTGCTAAATTTTACATCATTATCATTAATAGTGCCTCTCGAATCAATGCAATTACCCTAGAACATCTTAATCATTTCCAATGTCCTCAATATTCATCATTAATTTCAAGAAAATCATTAAAAAATTTAGTATTTCTCATGTGTCTCACATCACTTGGGATAGGATATCGTGTATGCGATATCGCATCCCACATGATATCGCATATGCAATGTATCGTACACGATATCGTGTCCTATTTACCTATAAATAGGTAACCCCGCCGCAACACTTAGCATCATTTTTCCATTCATGTGGGGGAAGTTGTTGAAATTTTTCTCTGGGACTTGCGATTGAGTGACCCTCGCTTTTCTACTCATATCTTGCTGACTGGTACTCTAATTTTAATTCCGTTTGAACCTGCTTGAACCTGGAGTGTTCAGCTTAGTCATGGGGGAGAGACACTTGCCGAAAAGTACCTAACATTTTTGAAATTTATCATTGCCCAAAAGACATCAGTTAGGGTAATTAACTTAACACTTAGAATAATTGTGCCTAAAAATCATTTAACCCTTAGGTATACTGGGAGATTAAAAATGGAAACCACCTAAGTCATAGGACTCATTATTACAAAATTTCGGGCATGATCACATATTATAACATAAGATCTTTAATTAAGGCAAGTAGTAAGTATAACTTGATTTCCAAAACCACCTTACTAATGCTTGGCCTGTGTGATTGTAGATGGCCCCGAAACATGCACAGCAGGAGGGTCCTATTCAAGGTGGGAAGAAATGATCTTGGAGAAGTGGAAGACAAGACCTTGTCGAACAACATGCAGAATAGGAGGAGCACTCATTCAACATCCATCAAGATGAACCTCCTACCAGACAGTTTGGGCAAGCAAGAGGAGGAGCTTCTGCAGCGCCTAAACCAAGACAACAACTCACGTTACCCCTGGAATGTGTTTAAGCTATCCATGAGAAGTCCACATTCGCTATGATGATTGTGGAGTTAAACTTCAAATCCTTTGCAGAGTTCGCTCCTGAGTCTGTTAGGGATCACTTCAAAGGATCTCCCTTATGGCCTATCCTCTCTAAAAGTGGTGCCTGGTACCTAGGAGAGACGTAACAATTTTTGCACAATAAGAAGAAAGGCACCATTGTTAACATTTGTGGTGTGACAGTTGACTTCTCTGCACAAGCCATTTTGGAAGTGTTAAATCTTCTGAATACAGGGCCCAAGACTGCTCAGTTATCTACCCGTTCAGACCCTGATGTGCAAAAGGATTGGTTGGAGAAGGCTTATGGTAGAGGCAAAGCTTTTGGTGAGCTAACGACGGAAGAGAGAGTTTATTTCAAAATTGGAAAATATCACCTCTTCTGCACAAAATTCTTAAAACTAATATCCAAGTATGTAGCTAGAGGATGTGCAGTGTTGATGGGAAAGGTTAATGCTAACCTTCCCCATCTATATTTGATAGAGATCCTAAGGCTGTTTGAAGAACAAAAGATAGGGAAGATGACGTTGCCTTTCCCCTATCTTATTAGAAAGTTGTGCCAACGAGCTGGTATTCGAGGGTATACCAATGACGTCCTCCAAAGCCCAAACTGCTTCATACGCTGAATCGCTAAAGCTGCCAGCTCCAAGAAAGAGCATTGGCGAAGAGCTGAGACAGGATGAAGAAGAAGAATAGATAAATGGACCACTTGCAACTCAACTTGTAGGACCCAGTCAACCTCCAATCATGGGTCCTAGCCTACAACAAGAAGCAGGGCCTTGCACAGGCCAGGATCAGCCACCACCACCGTAAGACTATAGACCTTCGATGAGCCATCTTAAGGCCATCGCTGAGACGGTTAGTTGGGGAAGTCATGATGATGCAAACCTCTTCCATGTCATTAATGATGTCGTACAGCCTACAGTTTCATTAGATCGCATAAGGGGTGAATTATCCATTCAAACAGGAGGAGGGGAAAGTAGATGATAGCAACAGATCTTAGGGAATGTGACATCTTTTCAAGTGTAATTAGAGACTGTTGAAGGGGCCACTGTGGTGTTCATGCAACACCAGAATGCCACTGGAGCTACTGAAGTGGTCGTTGACCACATTAAAGAATCTTTCAACATACTTGTTGTGCCATCAGAAGATCTCTGAGGAGCACGGGATACTCAAACTCTTTCTGGGACCTCAATGACTCTTATAGAATATGAGGATGTACTTGACAGATTGCTTCAAATAGGACAAGTAATGACATCCCTATTTAACATCCCTCAAGATGTCACAGCAATTCAATCAAACCTCATTTCCATAAAGTGGAAGCTAGTCACATCCAAAATAAGAGCCAAGCATGCTAAAGCTAAAGTGTAGAAATTACAAGAGCATCTCGTAGCCTTACAAGAAACACAGTGGGATCCTCTGCAATTTTTTCCCATAGACCAACTAGAAAATTTTAGAATCGAGCAATAAACAAAGCTAACTGCAGAGAATAAAAGGGTGGTAGAAGAAAAGGAGAAGACTATTTGGGATGCCTCCGTAGCAGAAGTGCAAACTCATGCACATCTTAAGGTACCCAAGGCCTTAGAAGAAGAGAATAAGCAGTTGGTTGCAGATAACCTTCAGTTGACCTCTTTAGAGAAGCAAAAGAATGTTCTCAATGAACATTTTCATCATTTATGAGAACAATTCATTCGGATGAACCCAGATGTAAGTTGTTTAGCCAAAGAGAATCAAACCCTCTCAATGGAGGAGATACGCGCTATTCGACAAAAATCATCAATTGGGATAAGCGCATGGCAGAATGACGCTAAATGACATGAGAAGCTGAAGGAGAACTTTCGTGATCAAGTGGGGATGTATAAACAAATCATAAAGAAGGAGATCCATATGGCCAAGGCTCAAATCAACACTATTAGTGCTCAACATATTGATTAGAGGGCCATATTGGACACCTATGCCTTTGCCCACCAAGTGGAAGTTAAGAATCAAGACTTAAAAATCCAGGACTTGACAGAATACATGGAGTTAGCAAACCTTAGAAATGCCAACCTTGCCATGTTAACAGTAGGGTTCCTGAGAATAGAGCTCGAGTAGCAGGTAGCTTCCACCCATATCAAATATGAAGTAGAATTTGCAAAACCCAAGAAGTTGGCAGAAAAATTAGATGTTGCAAATTCTAAATTTTAGGTGGTAAAAGCAAGCTACCAGGGACAGAAATATGGTGCAATCGACTTGGCTTGATGGCTAAAAAATCTTCATGAATACAAAGACAAAGCCAAAGCCTACGAGGAGGAATGATGAGTGTTCACAGCGTGGTATGTCAAAGCCAACCAGATGTTCCCACAACTACCCTATCCGTGGGAGGTGCCAACTCCATCAAACATTGGAACACTAGCATGGATGGCACAAGACCCTTGGATCAAAGAGAAGAATATCCAGGCCATACTTCAACGCCATCAAGCTTCAAAGCCTGGAGCACATGTCAAAGGGAAAGCACCCATGGAGGAGCCACCACCACCAGGAACTACATGAGTTCCACTTTTTTGTAGTTGTATCATTTTTTCTATGTTGTTTCTTCCCACATTGCAGTATCATTTCATTTTTTGTTTTCCCCATCTAATAATCCCATACCTATCCACTGTGTAATCACTGAAACATGAGGATGAGTTTTTATTTAGTCATGGGGGTATGATGGGACACAACATTCCATGGGTTGCGATATCGTGTACGCGATATCATGTCCTCCGCGATATTGCATCCCCCATGATATTGCGTACGTGATATCATGTCTTCCCCTACGATATCGCATACACGATATCGCAATCCACCACAATGTCTATAAATAAGAAGCAACTCTCCCTTGTTTCATAATTAGGAGTTAGATTGTAGCTAGACTCTGCTAGTTTGATCCCTCCAGACTTAGATTATTTTCCCGTGTCTGCCAGCAGTGTGGTGAATGTAATTGTACAACATTATTTATTCAAGTGTGACGTACTTGGATGCATACATGACTGGCAATAAAGATCGAGATTAATTCATCATTGCAGCATTCACTTTATTTATTTATTTGTTTATTTAAATGTTATTTACTACTTTCTCTCTCACCCTTATCTCCTAGAATGCGGAATGAGTATGACTTAATTACGAGCATGTAAGTGTGACTACTTGGTAACCTAGTGGTGTACCTAGGATCTACGCTTGGTAATCCCAGTGGTAGTCATGAACAAAGTCCAAGATGTGTACGAATGATCAAGGAATTGGCTGCTCATCGCACTTAGGCTAGATTAGATTTTCTTACCCTTTTCCTCCTAGCTTAGCTTAGTTAATATTATTTTCCACTGCCTTCAAGAGTAGCGTTAGAATTAGGAACACATCATACACCTCACTCTGAACTAAACCATACGTGACAAATATAATACTAGTCCAAGTGGGAAGACAGCGAACTGCAACCTAAGGGTAATGATCTAGGTGCCAAAACTAGTTTGTTTGCGGAGTTTGACCAGATCATGCGTGAAAACACTCGTATTTGTATGGTTGAGTGTAGGGGTATCTCGCCACTCATCATAGGGTTTGTTATAAAGAATTGATCACGACTACACTATATGATTTAGTGTATAGACAAGAATCAATATTGTCAATAAATTTGTAGATTCCTACATATCAATTCTTCTTAGACTATTTTCCAATTGATGAGCATCTAATATCATGTACATATGACATTTGGAATCTAGAGGTTAAAAGGGTTAAAGTAATCAAAAATCTGTGTAGTCATTAACAAATTTTCAAAAAATGGTTTAATAAGAAATATGTAACTAAAGTGTTTCAAGTAGGTGACCTAGTTCTTAAGATGGATACGACATCTAGTTAGACTGATCCTCAAACTAAGTTCTCTCCTATGTAGTTTGGTCCATTCCAAATTACACATGTCATTGGCCCTCAATGTCTAAAAAATGGTTGTTTTGCAAGGACATAGGTTAGATAGGAATTTTAATGCATTTCATCTAAAGCATTTCTACTCAAGTGCCACACATGAACACTTGGTAGATCCTTAATTGCATGTTTTCTTCCCCTTCATCGTACATTTCATTTTTATATAGTTGCATTCACATTTTTTTTTATTTTTGCATTTTCATCACCTCTTTTGTATTGCATTAGTTTTGGTTTTTTCTTTTCATATGATTTTAATAATCATTATGATCATTTGAGTTACTAAGCATTGGGTCATCATAACACTGTTGGAAAATAATGCAAGTATAATGCTTTATATGATATATCCTATTACTATTATATGAAATCTCATTTATACTTTATATTTCAATAATACAATGATTCTTCCTAGTCAATTTCAAGGCTTTAGTTTTATTAGTATGTTGAATTATGGAGGGCAAGATTTATGCTAGCTTATCATGTTATCATCATGATCATGTGAGTGTAGGATATGTGATGTTGGATAATGGTTAGCTACAATCACTAAGTGACCTTGGAAAATTCCATTTTCCCTCTCTTAAGCCACAACCCTTAAGTGTGATGATCCATGGCTACCCTATGATCAATGGGGTGAAGTGTGTTCATCTTTTCTTGAGAATCCTTAGCCACCCATGAGACCTACTATGATGCCATCTAGATTATAATTAAAAGGCACATACATGAGAGTTGAACTGCACCATGGGAAAAGTTCTGAAAGGACTGTGTTCTTTGGTAGTGAAGTTAATTGAAGAAAATTGTATTGGAATTCCTACCTTAAGAATGAAGTACACCATGAGCAAAGTTTCCTCAAAAAAGAAAAAAAAATAAACAAAAGAAAAAGAATGAGGACCATGTTCATTGGTAGTGTAATAAGTTCTTGAGTCTGATGGGGTTTGGTAGTAACCCTCATCCTAGCCTCCATTCCCCTTTTAAACCTATTTTTCAAAAATTCAAAAAAATAAAAAAATAAAAGCAAATAATCCCTTGTCATCCATTCCCTTTCAAAATGTCATAAAAGAGAAAATAAAGAGTCCCATGGAAAAATCCAAAAGTTATAGCTAGCCATGATCTAACTTGAGCCTATCCTCCTCATTAAGTCTAGTATAAGTCTTGTGCTCAAAGTAGTCCACATACCTTTTACTTTTACCTTGTGAGAAGATTGGGAATGAGATCTTATATATATATGTATGTATGTATGTATGTAGTTAAAATAATGAATTATATATTTAGATTTTAATTAAATAAGGTGGTGTGATTAGGGGTGACTCATGTTTAGTGTTCTTTTGATTGTGTGATTATTTCTAATCATTTTTAAAAAAAACATTATAGTTTACTCCCAATTTCATTTTTTCCTCTTTTTATGATCTTTTTTTATTCTTTATATTTTACATATTTTTCAATCATTTTAAAATTTCGATGGTTTTTCTATCCTTGCACTTGCATGCAATTTCTAGTTTGGGAGCTAAATGTTGATGCCAACATTGCCCATGATAGGCATGGGGCCACAATTTACTAGTCTAGTTACTAGGGTATGGTCTCACAATTTGAATAAAGGTTCTTTCAATGAGAGGTATCATGCAACCTTTAAATTATTGTCACTTATCAATAGAAACCTCAATCATGGAACAAATTCATACGAAGTCAAATGCCAACTATCTTCACTTACACTATGGAAATCAAGGCATTGATTAAAAAGGAAATTGATTCCTTGGTATTATAATAACAATATTTCAACAAAACTAACCTCATTTTTCATATTCTAAGGTATGAAAAAGTAAAGGATTGCAGCATGGTTTCCCAGTAATATCTTACTTACCTTTTAATAATCATAAGCATATGCTACCCTTAATGATGAAATTGGCTCAAGATGTTGTGGGCTTTAACAAAACAAGTGGAGTCAGATTCAAGATTAACACATCCAATACATTATAGTTACAGTGTTTTTGCTACTTTCATATGACCATTTCTTTTCTTGAAAATTTTGCTATGTTTTGTAAACAATCGGTGTAAACATTTTCTTTGTAGTTACACTAATTTGAGGTGATGGCTAACCCACAGCCTATAATTCACATAGTAGACCATTGTGACTCCATAGTGTTGTGCATACCAGAATGTGGTGATAGTCATGGGGAGTTACAGGTGGTCAATAGGGATGTTATGCTAGGTGTTACATGAGGGTGGTTGGCGTAATTGTTGGGTGAGCTGCAATAAAGGGAAGGCTAGCTAGGAAACCCAAGTTTTCTTTTTCTTTTATCAGCAACAGGTAGCCTTCTCTCTTTTCCGAGTCTAGGGTGATGACATTGTAGTAGATGTTAGGGAGCATCTACAACCTCTCCTCTCTCTTGTAGCAACAAGGCACACTATAGGTGGTGGTGGGAAGAAGTAGGATTGGATCTCTAAGCCTCCACTAACTTCTGTAGGTGTGTGGTAGGTGTAGCTACAGACAATGATAGACTATGATAGCACATGTACATGGTAGGTGACAATAGGATCCAATAACCTCCTCTCTCTCTTGTAGTGGCTATAGTGCATGCATCAATAGATAGTGCAGGTACATGATGGTAGTAGGTAGTCTTCCTAGACAGTGTGTGATAATCTGATAGCAGCAAACGATGACAATGTATGTGTGTCCTAGGTAATGGTGGTGACATCTCTCTCTCAACCTCCCTTCACTTCAATGATGCATTTTCGATGGCAATGTCAACGGTAGCATAGTGATAGTAGACAACCTCACACATGTATGCATGATGTGCGGTATGCATGCATGAAGATAACAGGTGAGCTAACGTGAGGTTTTGCTTTCTTTTCCTCTTCCATAGGAGAACCAATGAGAGAAAATGATAACAACAAGTAACCAAAGGCATTTGCATCAACACCAACAGTGGCAGTGGTGCATGTGGCTCCAAATGATGGGAAATCTTCCTCTCTTCTATCTTTCTAGGTAGCACCCCTTTCTTCGACATGCGAAAGTAGTAGATAGCACCCATGCATCAGAAGGATGTGAAGGTGGCTGGGGGTGCACTACTACATGCACGAACAGTATGGGATCATTTTCTCAGCCTCCTCTCTCTCGCTAGGTGATTTTGCAGCAACATTGTAGGCGTCAAAAGTAGCAAGGCACATGAGGTTCCATTTTAACTCTCTTCCTCTCGCAGCAACTACAAGCAGTGTTAGTTGTAGTAGCGTCTATGGTGATGAGATAGCACGATCTAACAACATCAATAGGGACCAGGGGAAAGTTTAAATTTTCTAGTTATCTACTATATTTTCATGAAGTTTTGAAATTCAAGATAATTATCCAATTTAAATTTTCCTCATTTTTTATAGTTTGCTTTACTTTTGGAATGTCACATGGCCCTCTCTAGTTGATACTATTCCTAGGTTTCTATACCCATACTGGAGGCACCCTAGGTAATAGTCTCCTTAAATGAGTTTTTCTCAAGTGTTGGTGCATCCAAAATTTATGCATTAGCACATCTTTGCAAGCTTTTATGGCTTTCAGATAATGATTTTTTCATACAATGGACAACCTAAACGACCAACACCACTAAGGTGCCTCTTAAGATTCACTACTTACATACAGGGTTAATAGATATGTCCCTCTCAATAGTTTCATACTTATTTGAAGAAATGTAATTCTCTCCCATGCTACAAAGTTGAAGTTTTCCAAATCGTAATGATGTGCCCATCAATGAATGTTTTATTTTATAGATCTAAAGGTTCATCATAATTTATTTTCAATCATGGTGATGGACATGTGAGACATCAACTTGAAGAATACACAGTTTATTATTTAAAACCATCATTTTTAATTCATATTTAGGATATTTACATGGCAACTTTATTGATTCATATTTTGGAAATTATTTTTAAAATTTAGTATCTATTCATTGCTTTAAATTATGATGTCATGATAAAAAAAATAATACATTAGAAGAATCATTTGGAAATATAATGATGTCTTGAGTTACTCTAATTAGTAACCTCTTACATAACAAGATAATAAACTCTAGCTTAAATTTGATATATTTTATAAAATTATCTTATACTTAATGGTAAAAGTTTTGATTTCCATTATTTAAATCATTTAGATGGAAGGGGTGTTTGAACACAAAATATTTTGTTAAATAATATTTACCACCAAAAAAATATAGATCACCAAAATCAAACCTATAACTTGAAGTTTCCAAATCAAGAGTCTTACCATTAGGTTAACACCTCGTTGTTACTGATCGAATCATTTCAAGTGTTTCTACTTATGCTTGAACTCTAATATTATAACGAAAAAAACAAACACAATTATGTATTTTTAAAAATTCTATAAATATTACTTTAAAGAAAGTAAATTATCGTGGGACATTCAAAGAAATGGTGCAACACAAAGGTAAAAAATATATGGAAATTTTATGACATTTTCTTGTGGTTAAATAGGAGTAAATTTATCATTCAATTAAATGTGTAAATAAGCAAAAGCTTATTATTTTCATTTTAAAAAACATGCATGAAGAATTTTAACAGAATTTACTGGCACAAATAATATGGAGGCAAATAATCAAATGTGGGAATATTGTAATTATAAAAACTAATTGGTCAATTTTTTCATGAATAATGATTATTCAAGAACATTTCAATCTAGCGAATATTAGCAGAATTTGCAACCTCATGGAAAATCCAGTAATTCTTAGTCAGAACCCATACAGTTTTACTTGCACAAAATTAATATTCATATCAACTAAATAAAATTGAAATTTTATTACAATCTTGTAATAAATCATACATGAATACAAAAATGATAAATGGTATGAGAATTTAAACATAAATGAACAAAATTCTCTAATAGAATTTATATTATGATAAAATGCAAACACTTTATACTTACAAAAACTAGTCAAACAACTATCCAAATATAAAAATCAACATAGCATATACTAAAGCATACACACCATTACTACATTTGATTTTTAATGGACTAACATGGTACTAGATTTCGTCATCACCAGATGAAACTAGAAGCATGACATTGAATGTCAAAAATCGAATATCAGAGTAGCATGAAAAGTGACTTCTATAATGCCATCACATATATATATATATATGAAAACATTTATGACAACTGAATCAACTAGGTTGGCTACTGCTTTTGCTCCTTCTATTTCCTATTCAACATTTCTTGCAACTTCTCATGCAATATCTTTGTAGTAGACTTCAGATATGATAACAACTATGGATGATATGAAAATGCAGTTTACATGTTTTTTGAGGTAAATATTCATAGCCTCTACTTTTCCATCTAAATCAATTTGCATATTCATCTAATAAAGTTCAAATGACAATGAGAATCATTAAATAAATCAGCTTGAGCAAAATTATAATGTTGCAAAACAAGAACTTTTGGATTCAAGAGAGAGCATTACGTGTTATGTTCTAATACATGCTTTCAGTTGTGCATCACAAAGGTAAATAATATGATAATTCATGAAGTGTTTGATGGTCACTGCATCTACTAGGATGTGTCTATGGGACCCTGTATACGTGGCCGCCTTGACACGGGCCCATATACGTGGCCCCGTATATGCGGCCCTGTCGATGCAGCCCCATCGGCGCATCCTTCCATGTGTCAACATGGTTCCATTTATGTGGCACCTTTTTTGGCCTATAAATAAGAAGGCTCCTACCTCTCTTATTTACCTTTTTGTCAGTTGTAGTGAACCTCTTGTAGTTTGTTCCTGCAAGAGTTAGAATATTTTCCAAGTGCCCATAATAGGTGTAAATAAGGTGTCTGGTTCTTTATTCAAGCACTAATGTATCTGAGCCCATTGGTGTGAATGACAATAAAGATGAGCTTTCAAGCATTCTTTGTAGCATTTGGAATTAGTCATTTAATGCATTTAATAGTTTAATGTTTCTATGCTTTGATAATTACTTAAGTTTCTCTTATTATTAGTTTAATTGCTATCACTCATTTACAATTCATAGAAACCATAAGTATGACCATCTCGAATGTAAATCCAACACTTGGTAACCTAGTGACATTTAACATTTAGTAATCTAGTAGTGATTAGGAAATGCTCAGGACGTGTCCAAAAGATGGGATCGAATACTTATGCTAGGAATAGTTAAGATAAAAATTAGGATAATTATAGATTAGATAATATTTAATTCCTTACTTTCCATACCTTAATTAGACGTCAAAAGATAAAGTAAACAGCCATAAAAATCAGTTTCCTCAATCTCACTTAACCAGCGCCACTAGAACATCACAAGTGAGATTGGGAAGATAATGATCGTTCTAACCCAAGGTTTTGCTAGTTAGGGTCTGGTGTATGTGAAGTGCTTATAGTCTACTGAGTCATGTTTGAGTGCCCGTGGTCTGTATGGTTGGGTGTATGGGTACCTAGATACTCATCAATAATTAAAATAAGACCATTACCATTTTTGTGATTTTATCTCCTTAATACAAGCTCACCTTATCTCCTCAATACAAGCTCACCTATTAAGATAAGCTAAAGACTTGATGATGCTTTACTGTAACCTACTGTACTGCCATTTTTTCATATAATTTAAAAATTATACAAATTTATGGCAAAAATAAAATGAATAAATATAGTAATTAGTGCCTAATTTCTTAATTATTTTCATACAACTCTACTTTTTATATAGCTCTATCCAAGGGCCAATGAGTCTCAATATAACTAAAAAAATCCTTTCAGCTTGAGTTTCATAAACCATTCTTGAATAAACTTCAAGACATCCAAACAACCCTTTAAAAATTATTGAATTTGAATTCATCTAAAAGAAAAATGGGAAGTGAATTAACATATGCTAAGGCTTTAGTCAATCTAGTAAGTAATCATTAGAACTCTATTCTAGTGATAATCAAAGCTCTCTATGTATTACAAGCTTCCAATGCAACTACATGTAAGTAATACTAAACTTTAATATAGAATTTGAACTTTCTCTAATTTTTTTATATAATGATTTTGTAAAAGGAAATTCGAAATTAAAAAGGTCTCAATGTTTCATAGAACACAATTTAATACATTCATTTATATAATGTAATTAAATACATTAGCTACAGTTTCACTTCAAAAAATTTAATTTAAAATCTAAATTTGAATATGGATGACTACATAAATTAAGGAAAAATGTACCAACTCTTGCCAAGTTTATGTTATTGGAAGCGAAATGGAAGATTTTTAGTTTTAAATAAAAATGTTGAGCATGGAGCTCTGAATCAGTAGAATAGCTTCTACTCAGAACTATATCGATAATTTGACTCTTATGGTTGGATGTTAATGCCTCAAATACCACATTTAAACATTTCAATTTTTTTTCATGGCCTCTGATCCCCACCCAAGAGTCATTACCAATTCCCTGAAATATAACATATTAATTCATAAGTACTATTTTTAGAGCAACTTCATTGCAAACAAGCTTTTCTACATAATGATAAACTGAATACTCATGCTTCTTTCTATATTCTATTGGAAAACGATGAAACAAAGGATGTAAAGGGAAAATAGCAGAACATACAAGATTTATATGATAAAACCTTAAAGTTCTTTAATGTGAAAGAAAACCTACCGTGTTTTGTAAAGTAAAAATAATATTTTTATTTTTCAAAATTAATTCATAAATAAATGATGTAATGGAAAAATAATTAAATAGAAGATGTAAAAGGGGAAAAATAGAACATACAAGATTTTTGTGATAAAAACCTTAAGACTTTTTAACATGAAAGAAAGTATCTACTAGTGTTGTGTAGACTAAAAATAATATTTTTATTTTTTAAATTAATTCATAAAATAAGATTCTTGTATGCTTATCATCATCACATTCAAAGGACTATCCCATTTATCAATCTTATTTTCAATACTGGCATTTCACTTCATGGGTTGGCAACTTATGTCTTGCAATCATCTAACTTGGATTCCTTCTCTAAGTGTTTCTTCTTTTATGATAATACTTTTCACACTTATTACAATTGCCCATATAAAGCTCATATCATTTATATCATAGTTGGTGTTTAAATTCAATAATGGCTAAATTACAAGTTACAAATTGAGCTAAACATCAACTTAGTTTCTTAAAATAGAAAACTCAAATTCCTAGAAATAAAAAAGAAAACATCATTGGTAGAAAGAAAACTCGAAAATAACTTATTATCACCTCAACATATTCATCATCATTGATAATAACTGGTAATATAGAACCAAATGAGAGCATGATTAATAATTAAAGTGACAAAAAAGCAAAAGAAAACCAACAAGAAAAATGATATGAGAATTAGTACACCTTGGATCTCACAGTAAAGATACGAATGTTTGACATATCTTTGATTATGATTCTATGATGTAAGGTGACACTGCTTCTAGTAATATTGAGAGAAACTCATTAATAGTAGTGAATCCTAAATCTGATTTCTTTAGCAACATTATCACAACTAGTGCTCTAGTAATGAAGCTTTCTCTGACAAGTACAATGCTTGCCATAATCCCCTTTATTACAGCTTCTTTTTCTTACTTTGATCTATGACTCCACTACTAATTCAACAAATTGTTTCCCTTATATACAATGTTTTGAAATCTTAGTAGGCATCTATAACATTGTCCAAAATGACATAGCATATCGGGTATTTGTGACAACTTTTAGAAGAAAAGACACCCTATGGTTTTTGATGCTCCCAAATGCCTTTATTAACTCACGGAAAGAGTTTAAAAATAAGTTCCTACTTCAGTTTGATAAGTTCATTAGCCTACCATAGCATCAAGCAACTTTACAAACTTAAGAAAACTATCTAGGAAAAATGTTTGTGATTACAATTTAATATTCCTTCATCAACTTGCTTATGTGCTGAATGAGATGCATCCACAACCTAATGGTATCCTCAATTTCTACCTCTCTACCATTGACCCATTGCTCACCTATGCCATTAAATTTGATCCCAACATAATAGAAATATAAGGAGTAATGGCTAAACCTATTGAGTTGGAATAAATTACGTTGATGAATAACATTCAAACTTAATTTGGGATGATAAATGTTAGCAAGCCTATGCATTTTACCCCTTTACCACCACAAAATTTTTTAATGAATAATACTTTGTTCCAAACTTTCACTCCCCTTCAAATGACTTAACCTACAAGTAGTTGTTTCCAAGTTCTCACATCCTCTTCATTTTTACCACCAAATACTAGTTTAAGTGATGATCAATCAAAAGCCTAGATCAAATCCTTCATAAATCTAAATGGAATATCTAATCCTAATGCATCCACTTGTCAAAGAGAAAATCAAATGACACAAATATTAACTTAAATTTAAAAGCTTTCCAATGAAGTAGTTAAACTAAAGAAAAATAATAATAAAGTTCCTATACAATCCAAAAAATTGAGTACATCAATCAATGATGATTATTTTCGTCTTCATAACACTAAGCAACATTATGAGAAAACTTGTCCTAATTTTTAGCATTATATGATGATAATGCCCAAAGTTAACAAAATGGGAAAACCCCAATTATGGTCTTGAACATACCCCATGAAATAGAAAATGAAAAAGTTCCTTCAGTGGAATAAGTCATGGTAAGTGATCCCTACGCACATAACACTTGCTACTGTAGACTTAGTGACATCATAAACCCCACACAACAACAATCTAGGAATAATACTTACACTCCTCCAAACAGAAAAGATCTTAGTTAAAATAACACAAATAATCAAACTGGACCATCCCAAGAAAATGCTCCACAACATCCAAACTCCCCTTCTATACCTAGAAGAACTCTGCCTCAATAAGAAGCCAAAGATAAACATAAGAATTATGATTTAGTTGAGGATATGAAAAGAGTTAAAGCCAAACTTTCAATGTTTGACCTCTTAAATTTTAATGAAATGAAATATGTGATTCAAAAGATAATTCATACAATTGAAACGAATAAAGAAAAATCTCCAACAATCAAAAGGCAAGTTCATTTTGTAGCAAGTCCTAGTGCATTATCAATACAAAATGCAAGCAAGTCCATGTTGAACAAGAAAGAGCAACCTCCTTTCTTAACAACTTTGATTATTTTGGGAAAGAATATTCACAATTGTTTAATGGATTCTAGTGCAACTATTAGTGTCATGCCATTTGAGGTATGTAAAACATTAGAAGCACGACTGCTACCACAAGCAAGAAGTGTGATACAACTCAATGGATCTAATGTACTTGTAGTAGGGTCATTAAAGGGAGTAAAAGTACAACTTAAATAATACCCTACTTTTACATGCTATATGGATATTTTAGTAGTAGATATTTCATCCACTTATGGTATGCTTGTATCCATAACCTTTGGAGCTAAGTCTAAGGGCTTCTTTAGTTGAAATTTCTCAAAATTATTAATTCCTATTAAAGGAAAATATGAATATATGATTATACCAAGAGAACCCCTTTATAAACAAGTGGTAACCTCTTTTAATTAGCAAAATCAATCTTTGGAAAATCAAAATACTAATCTTTATATTGGAGTTATTGATGTTTGGCTTGGCAAACATGTTATAAATGACCATGAGAGTGAAATTTCAGAAAGAAATCCTTTTGCTTTTAGTGAATGTAAAGAAATCTATGAAGATACCTTGCCTTATCATCAACATGATAAAATAACATTTCTTTTGGATGATCCATTACCATTAGGAGAGGAAAAAAATATAAATGAGATCCTAGCCATTAAAACATTAGAAGGTGAGCCAAATTCTAATGAAATACCCATTGAGCATGCCCCTAGAAAAGAAAATTATGTTCTTGATGTATTAGCTCAAATGCTCAATACTTTAGATGTTCCTTTTAGACACAATGCATGGGATACTAAAATAATTATTGAGAAGGTTAACTCCTATTCTATTCTAGATAATATCTCTTCTTTCCAAGTGTTTATGATGATGATGATATTCATGAATTTTTATTTTCCAAGGGTAAATTTAGTTATTACTATTTTAAAGTTTCTCAAATTAATGAAGAAGCTATATCAAAGGATGTCATATATTTCAAATAAGATCTCTCCTAAAATAGCAACTAGAGAAGCTTTATTCAATGACTTACAAAAACTTAGACCTGTTATACCTAAGATTGAAACTTGGATGAAAGAAGAACTTGATGAACTTTTAGAATATAAAATTATTCATCTTGTGAAACATTCAAGTTGGACATAAAATTTAGTGCCTTATAGAAAATGAACAAGTGAATTATGATTATGTATTTAATTTCATAACCTTGATCATTAATAAATTGTTAAAAAATGGTTTTACAAGAAATATGCATGTAAAGTCTTTAAAATAGAAGATGTACTCCTAAAAAGAGATAGAGTGTATAGTCAAATAGATCTTCAAACTAAGTTTTCATTCCAATTTATAGACATCATTGGCCACAATGTTTACAAAATTTTTTATTTGTAAGGGTATAAGTTACATAGAAATTTTAATGAAGTTCATCTAAAGAATTTCTACTCAGGTGCCCCACATGGATGCCTGGTAGATCCTTAGTTGCATGTTTTCTTCCCCTTCATCATGTATTTCATTTGTATCTAGTTGAATTTGTATATTTTATTTGCATTTTCATCATTTTGTTCTTAGCATTATGGCTTTGGTTTGATTTATACTTTTCAACATGATTTTAGTAATCATTATGATCATTTGAGTTACTAGGCATTGTTTTATCATAACTTTATTTGAAAATAACGCAAGTATAATGCTTTAGATGATATATAATATTACTATTATATAAAATATTCTCTATATGATATATTTTAATAATGCTATGATTCTTCCCAATGTATTTCAAGTTTTTAGTTGTATTAGTTATGTTGGATTATAGAGGATGGGATTTATGCTAACTTATCATGTTATCATCATGATCATGTGAATGTCAGATATGTGAAGTTGGAGAATGGTTAGCCATAATCACTAGGTAACCTTGGAAAATTTTATTTTCCCTTTCATAAGCCTCAACCCTCAAGTGTGATGATCCATGCAACAGTGTGAAGTGTGTTCCTCTCCACTTGAGAACCCTTAACCACCTAGGAGACCTGCTATGATGTCATATAGATTGTACATAAAGGGCACATGCACAAGGGATAAACTGTGTAAAGTTTCAAAATAACCATGTTCTTTAGTAGTGCAATTAATTGGATAGGCTCATGTTGGAATTCCTACCTTAATAATGAAGTACATCATGAGCAAAGTTTCCTAAAAAAAAAAGAAAAAGAATGAGGACCATGTTCTTCAGTAATGTAATAATTTCTTGAGTGAGATGGGGTTCAACAATAATCCTCACCCTAGCCTCCATTCCCCTTTTTAACCTATTTCCACAAAATTCAAAACAAAAAGAAGAAAAGCAAATATTCCCTTCCCATTTCCTAATTTTTGTAATTTTCCCTAATCCCATTTCACCCATTCCCTTTCTAAATGTCAAAGAGAGAGAGAGAGAGAGAGAGAGAGAGAGAGAGAAAAGAGTCCTAAGGAAAATTCAAAAGTTGTGGCTAGTTATGATCTAAAAAAGCATGTCCTCTTCATAAAGATTAATATAAGTCTTGTGCTTAAAGTAGTTCACATACTTTTTACTTTTACCTTTTGAGGAGATTTGGAATGAGATGTTAATTATATACTTTAATATATATGTGTGATGAGTGGTGAGGTACCCCTACACTCAACCATACAAATACGAGCATCTCACGCACGATCCGGTTGAACTCCAAGGACTAAGCGCTTATGCGCCCTAATGGAACACTTAAGGTGAATCAATCATTGTCTTCCCAAACTTACTTGTATTGTCATAGTTGTATGGTTAAGTAAGCTTGAAGTATATGATTTTTATGTCTTTTATCTTTTTAACTCCTATGCTAATGGGGAAAGGTGAAGAGAACTAAATGACTAACTTCAATTAACTATTCACTAACTAAGTTCTTATTGTCCTAGCATCAGTATCCTTTCCCACTTGTTGCACATACCTTGAACCAATGCAATGCTACTGGGATTACCAAACGCTACTTGTTACTAGGTTACCAAGTGTTAGACACATGCTTGAAGCGGTCATACTGAATGCACTTAGCTAGGAGAGTTAAGGATTAAGAGAGATTAATTATCTAAGAAATCATTTAAAAATTTAACAGTAATTAAATCCTATTTAGCTTAGTCCACATGCTACCAAGTTTATTAGAAAGTTTATCTTTATTTCCATACACAAATGTGTGCTCAGGTACAACTTGCTCGAATAAAGATCCATTCACTTTGAGACTCCTACTGTGGGCACATGGAAATTATTCTAACTCTGGAATGGTAAAAATGCTATACTTTAGCTAAGGGTCTAGATCTAGATGCCTAAAATAGGAAAAGATGTCTCTTATTTATAAGCATTGCGATAGGCTACGATATCGCATACACGATATCACGAATGCGATATCATGTATGTGATATCGCGACTTATCATATCCCCATGATTGAATAAAAACTTGTCCTCGAGTTCCTTACAAAATATTGGGAAGGTATGGGATTATTGACTTGAATGATACTAATGGTGAATGGGGTGACATGTGAATGGATCATCATTACAATACATGAAAAAAATTAGTGTTCATAACAATAAGAGTGAATACCAATTATTGGTGAGAGAGAAGAGAGAGAGAGAAAAAAGAAGAAGTCTGTTGCTATCAATGCCAAGATTGCGCCTTCCATTATTCATCCATAACTATGTCATTGATCTTGTTCCTTGCATAACTGTTCCAGCACCAATTCATTCCAAGTGTTCCCTCTAGATCCAATCCATTGTTATATGATTACCATCTACACACACAACATAGTCTTATATTAGCAAGGGTAAATGAATCACAATGCAGTTGATACCTTGCCTCAGTGTAAGGTCCATTGACTAAGTTGTGATATGGCTGATGCGAATCTGTAGATATAATATTGGTGACTACTTGAGGTGTAGGGGTTTAGAGAAAATTAAAAAAATTGGACCAAGACCCCCATGACTGAGAGCGAACCTCCGATATCGAGACAATGAAGAAAAAGAAAAGGAACAAGAGAGATGGACAAAAAGAAACAATGACCACACTAATAAAATGGATGTCAGGGATGGCAATGAACAAAATAAATGTTGATTGTAAAAAATTTTAAGGGAAAAAATTTAACTAATGTCCCAAATAGGAATGCCAGTGGGTCCTCCCCAAAGCAGGCTCATGCCCTTAATGCCCTGACAATCTCACATTCAAAGAGTCCATGGGCTCTAGAAATGTCATTTGGAAGCAAGACTTAAAGTCTTAACCACAAGAATTTACCAAAAAGAAAATAATGCATCAACAAAATATGGACTATTGATACAACTGGCAATGAGATGAAAAATGAAGAAGGATGAAAAGAAGGAAAATGGAATGGAGTCTCAAAAACAAGGTGGTGTACAGCCCCGTGTGTATTAATGGTTAATGTGACTTAGTAGATCCCATTCCAAATCCAGCCTCAAACAAAGCACCTCCAATGACTTCACATTAATACATTCAACCAATCCATCCTCTTGAAGTAACATAAATGTCTCCATCATAAATTCACCACCATTCTGACGAAACAAAAAAGGAGAAAGTAGGAAGCGAGAAGGGCCTTAGTTAGAGTGAACATATTTATTTAGTTCCATAACCAGTGCTTGTACCCCAAATGATTATTTCTTCTAAGGGGTGTGCTTTGAATTCTCACTTTTTCTTTTGCTTCTCTTTCTTTTTTTTTTACATGAGAATCACACCATGCAAAGAGTTATTATTTGTATTAGCTCACCTTCCGATAATGGAGCAGGGTCGTAATATTAAGGAAAACTCAAAAAGAAAACATCCAAGCACTCAAGATAATGGCCAGCACAAATGCATCAAATCCCCTTGAAGTCACACCCTTTTCAATCCTTGAGTCCTTAGTTTGGAAAATGCCTAGTCACCGATTCATTGATAGTTCTTATTTTTTAAGGGGACTATACAATTCCAAGCCAAGAGAGATCATAGAAATTCATGGATGTATGGATGATGTGGACTCATTACCGGTTATATCAAAAGAACCATACCTTAGTATCAACATTATAACTCAAAGGTAAAAACCAAACATTAGTAATCAATGGAATACAATTCATACCATATTCAGGAGCACTTATTAGGTAACAAACTTAACAAAATAAACAAACACACAAATAAATGAAAAAGTATGAACGATGTTGCAAAATAAAAAACAAGAAAGGTTTAAGAAATTTGTAAAAAAAAAACAAGAAAAGTTAAAGAAATTTGCAAAACAAAAAGGTGTAAAACAAAATCTTAAAAAGGAATTGAGGGCCTTAATTGATTAGCATAGGTCATATCCCCCATGACTAAGTTGGAAGGAGGAGATCCAAAATAGTGAGTGAGGTCATTCTTTCTCTGATGTGTTATGTGCATTAACCATTCTAGATTCATGGTAAGGTTTGGTCTATTGCACATCGACTAGTATTCTCCTATTGAAGCATTTGTTTAAATTTTGTAAGAATTTCCTGCTTCCATCTATTGATGTTTTTAGGTTAAGGATTGGAATTTGGTGACACTCTTACTCCAGTGCATCTATGTTTTCGATGTGGGTGCAAGTTGTTTCCCCAGTTAGTTCCATGCATGTTGGTGAGTTGCTCTCTTGATTAGCTGTCAACCATTGGGTGTCTTCCTATTGTGTGGTTTCTACATACAAGCATTTCTTTATGTTAATTTCTTGGGCACAATGGTTGCAGGCAGGTAATGTTGAACATTCTTGTATGCCATACACCTTGTATCACTATATGTGATGCATGGAACTTTCTTCCTCTTGATCTTTCCAAACAAAATTTCCTTAGATATTTCCAAGGAAAGATTACAGATTCCTAGGCATGCATTTATGGTACTTAGCCATGCTCTTCCCATTATTATTGGGAAGTTCCCTTTGTCATTGTTCACTTGTATCACTAGGAAATTAGCTAGGTATGACCAACCAAACATAGTGGTAACGATGTCCTCCACTAGTCCCAAGGGGATAGTGATGGACTAGTCAACCAGTTCTAAGTGAATATTGCTCTTCTTTAGTGGAGGTAGGTTCTAGGCTTTATACATCTCATGTGATATTAAGTTAACTTCAGAACCTGAGTCTAGAAGAGCTTTACATTGTTCATTCTTAGCGACTTGGAGATAAACTAAAGGACTTCCAAGATTAGAGAATTTCCTGGGAAGGTGGCCTTCCTTAATCTAGTCGATCATGGTATGTGTTAACATAACTGTGTGTTGAGCTCTATTTTTGATTTAAATGGAGCTTCGAAGCCTTATTTGATGGAGAAGCGTTCAGAGGCTTAACCACTTATGGTTGTGAGAGCTTGGTTGGACTACTGGTTTTGAAGAAAGGTCTTCTCTTTGTACGGTTGCTAGAACTAGCAGCGGGTTGAAGGTTTATAGCTCTCGTAGCATTGCATTGCTGTAGTTTAGTGGGGATTTCCCATTGCATTGCTAGAGTGGATGGTAATGGAGCTATCGGTCTGAGAGTTGCAGATGGATTCATAGGATGGTATGTATGTGGTGTGTCTCCCGTAGGAGAAGGAGTTCTATAATACTCCCAAGCTTTGTACTGATATTGTGGGGTCACATGACCGACAAAGTCATGTGGAGAGATTGGCTATTGAACGTAGTAGCCATATGGATCCGGTTACTAGTAAGGTTATTGTTTCCTTGGCAGTGGCATCCCCATGACTATGGGTATTGCCACTACTAGTGTTGCTCAATAGCTTGTGGTGGAGTTCCACATGGATAATACATTAAAGGTTGGTGGAACTGCCTTGGGTTTCCTTAGGGATAAGGTAACCATCGGGGTGCTTATCATTTGTTAAGTTGTGGGTTAAGTGCATACACCCTAGACTCTTGTAGATGTGAGATTATTGTGCAAAATCCCTTAGGATGGTCATACTGGCATATCTCACATCCACCATCATTGTCTGTATCAGAATCCACAACCACTTCGGTGATGGCCATTTTACCCTTAGTCACATGCATGGTGAAAATCCCTTTTTTTCTTTTTTTCATAGTCACTACTTCACTCCTTAGACTTCTCTATGATTTTGAGAATGATTTTAAATATACCATCTAAGGAGTCCCACATTTGGTCTACCTTGGCCAACACTTCTATTGTTAATTTCTGGAGTGGCAAGGTTTTCCTATTCACCATCTCTTCGAGTGGTGACTCTTTCTCCTCCTCACAGAATCTCACTCTCCCTTTTCAGAGGGAAGGATCGCGGTTGTACTCTTCCATACTTTCTCTCTTACATAGCTCCCCTTCTTCCTTAGCTACTTGCTCTAGCAATCTATGGATTTAATGGGACCTAAGCTTTGATAATCTCCCTTGGTCATATGTTCCAAGGGTTCTCCTTGTTTCATGCCTAAGTCCATCTATGGGATGACGTAGTTGATCCTGCTACGAGTAACCATGGCTTGGGCAATGATGTAACAGTGCATAGTATTAGCCCATGATAGCATCCAAGGGTTCATGAGTTCCCTTCTTCCATCCTTGGATTTTCTTTCACAGGTTGGACACCTGGGAGTACATTTGATACTTATTGTTAAACAATTCTAGCATCATACTCCACCTTTGAATGGATTCCAATTCTAAAGATTGGTACCAACTTTCTGCTTCTTTCATCAGTGTCCTTGGAAACAACTTTAGCTTTTTCCATTTGTTCTCAATATTCTACAAGGAACATGCATCATGAAATTCCTATAAGTGCTTCTGAGGATCAATTTTGTATCCCCCCTCAAATTGTGGGATATTATTCATGTCTAACCTCTTGATTCTGCTATCTTTTTGGTGCCTTGTAGGAATTCTTATGGCCTCTGTGATGTCTAACATGCTTTGGGTTGCAAGTAGGGGTTCTTCATGGTCATTTCTTTTGTAGTGTCTATGATTTCTACACGGTTCCCTACTTTCCCTTATTCTATGCTGTGATTCTCTAAAATGCCCTCATCCTTGCTCTTGACTCTTTTGTCAAGGTTTCTCACTTTATTTACCCTTATCTTCATGGTTATGTTCCTTATAACTGCATCCTAATACTGAAGGAGAGGGTGAATGTGACAATGAAGGTGAATAAGAACAAGAACCATCACCATGATGATGTTTCCTACCTTCTCTTTAGTGGTCTCGGCCCCAATCATGATGACGATCAGACTGTCCACCCTTATCTTTTGTTTGTGTTTCCTCATTGAACACTTGGTGTTCGTTGGGATCAAAACTAGGGTTGTAAATCGTAGAGTGAAGGTTTTGATACACCACCTCCTCACCATCGTTAAGAGGGGGAACATCATTTTGTGTAGAACCTATTGAAATAGGTTTACCACCCTCAATTTCGCTTAAGATGAGTGGAGCGTTATGGGGTCTTTTTTCCTTCAATGATGTGTAATAACTCTCCTGTTGCAAGTCCCGTTGATGTTGCACTTCTGTGGGATGGTAGTCCCTTATGTCTTAATCACATGAAACCTATTCCACATATAATTGTGACATGTCTATTCATGCAAGAGCACGAAGAAGCATGTTGGGGACTGCTCGGTCTGGAGGCAACACTATGTTACCCTCCAAGTCTCTCCAATGTAGTTGTTCATATTGATGGAGAATAAAGATAAAGTTGGGTATATACCCATCATGATGAATATATGCCACATGGAATTGTTGAGGAACTGGCGTATTTTGGTTATGTGTGTTGTGTTGTCGATTATCTCTTGTGTTGTTCCTAGGTGGTGAAGTGCTTATGTGCAAAGAAGAAAACTTTTTTGTCTTGTTCGGTGTGCTGTTTACCATTATCTTATTTTACTTTTGATCAACCCTGAGGGTTCGTTCTAGCTTCCAATAATATGAATGATTTCCTATGTTCTATGTAGCGCACAAACAACTAAGTTCTCAACAACGGCACCAATGATGAGTGGCAAGGTACCCCTATACTTGACCATACGAATGTGAGCATCTCATGCGCAATCCAGTCAAACTCCAAGGACTAAGTGCTTACGTGCCCTAATGGAACACTTAAGGTTAATCAATCGTTGTCTTTCCCAAATTACTTGTATTTTCATGGTTTTATGGTTAAGTAAGCTTGAGGTTTATGATTTTTATCTTTTATCTTTTTAACTCCTATGATAATGGGGAAAGGTGAAGAGAACTAAATGACTAACTTCCATTAACTATTCACTAACTAAGTTCTAATTTTCCTAGCATCAGTATCCATTCCCACTTGCTGCACATACCCTGAACCAATGTAGCACTACTGGGATTACCAAATGCTACTCGTTACTAGGTTACCAAGTGTTAGACACGTGCTTGAAGCAGTCGTGCTGAATGCACTTAACTAGGAGAGTCAAGGGTTGAGAGAGATTAATTATCTAAGAAATAATTTAAACATTTAATAGTAATTAAATCCTATTTAGCTTAGTCCACATGTTGCCAGGTTTATCAGAAAGTTCATCTTTATTGCCATACACAAATGTGTGCTCAAGTACAACTTGCTCGAATAAAGATCCATTCACTTTGAGACTCCTACTACAGGCACATGGAAATTATTCTAACTCTGGAATGGTAAAATTACTATAGCTTAGCTAAGGGTCTAGATCTAGATGCCTAAAATAGGGAAAGCTACCTTATTTATAAGCATTGCGATGGGCTGCAATATTGCGTATGTGATATCATAGGGGCCGACACGATATCGTGGCTCATCAATATGTATCTATGTAGTTAAAGTTATGATTTATAAAGAGCATAGGTTTTGATCTTGATTAAATAAGATGGTATGCTAAGGGTTTCTCATGTGTAGTTCTCTCTTGATTATATAATTATTTTAATCATGTTTAGATCAGTATAGTTGGCTTTCAAATTTTAATTTTTCTATGTTTTATGATCTTTTCAATTCTCTATCTTTTGAATCTTCTTTTAAGATTTCTATGGTTTTTCTATTCCTTGCACTTGCATGCAATTTCTAGTTTGGGGGCTAAGTGTTGATGCCAACATTGCCCATACTAGGCACAAGGCCATGACTTATTGGTCTAATCACTAGGGTATGGTTTTGCAATTTGAATAAGGATGCTTTCAATGAGAGGTATCATGCAACCTTTAAATCATTTATTGTTATAAGAGATCATTGTCATCCATTAACATTGGCCATGATCAATAAGCCTCAAAATACTATGGGTTTCCAAGCATGTTTTAGGTTGTGTAGTTTATGAAAGGTTGTCTCAAATGTTAATTTTTTACCCTTAAATATGTATTTAAAAGTTTAAAACATTAAATACATTCAAGCATGAATGTCATGCCTCATGCATATTTATAGCCATCTATCTCATTTAGGATAACCGAATAAAAAGTAGTTTCTTCATTCTACCCAATATACATGTAACTACAAAACTAGATACAAGACTTGGCCCAATGATGGTAGCCTTCTCATCTCAAGGACCAAATAGTCTTACAAATGATATAGTAAAGCTTGATATAACAACTCCAAGGCTAAACATTCTTACAACATATTCCAGAGCATCATCTTCCACAGGCCTTTCCTTTGACAAAAGACATGTGGATTTTACATTATTTCCAAAACTTCCATGTCATGTCCACACATCTCTGGTGTTGCAGCCTTGTTAAGGGAAGCACACCCACAATGGAGTCCAGTAGCTATCAAGTCGACAATCTTGACCATAACCAAAAAAATGAACAATGATAGGATAAACATTATGAATGCATTGCATGGAGCAAATGGCCCCCTTCAACTATGGTTTAGGTCATGTAGATCTAAACAAGGTAGTTAGCCCTAACCTAGTGTATGACTTGTCCAATGAAGACTACATGAAATTTTTCTACAGCTTGAAATATAACTCAACAAAAATCAAGGCCATCATGGAAAAGAGTTTTAACTGCCCTACCAAGAAACCAAGCATTCACAATTTTAATTATCCTTTCATAACATTTCAAATTTAAAAGGTTCTATCACTCTTAAAGAACTTTAAACTAATGCGCATAGAGCAACAGATGTTTCATGTGGTGGTGACATTACAAATTGGTGGTAGATGCAGTGGCTACATACATGGTGTAACTAACGTAGTGGTGGTGAACGTGAAATATGGGCATTCAATGGCACTAGCAAGGATATATTTATAAAAGCATTGAGGTAAATCAAGATCTTAGTCTTCCTCTCTCTAGTAGTTGCAAACATGTAAGTGATGTGCAACAGTAGTAGTAAACATTACAGGTAGTGGTCATGCAGTGATGGACATCATGTTGCCCACGATAGTGAGAGTGTGATGTTAAGATCGACAGTAGTGAATGGCAGTCAATGAGTGGCAACGAAGGGTGGGCAGTGTGTGGTAGTGGATAGTAGGTAACATGTAGTAGCTGAGGTAGGACCTATGATGATGATGAGGGGGGGGGGAGGAGGGAATTGACATCATCTTTGGGGGATCAATCGGGGATCTTTAGGCCTTCCTCTCTCTCAGCATCTACAAGTGTTGGCAAGCAACAAGCATCAAGCAATGTGCAAGATGTTGCAAGAGGTAGGTAATGGTTGTGCAGGAGCTATAGGTGGCATGCCACAGCTATGAACAATGATGGTGAATGATTCTAGTAGGCATGAATGGTGGCTCACGTTAATAACAGCAAATGACAATGCACAAAAACGATGAACGATGATGCACATTGGTGGTAGCAACAATGTGTGGCAGTGGTAGTGTGCATCAGTAGCAAACACATGGTAACTAGTAGAAAGCAGCAGGCATGAGTAGCAAGATGTGGTGGTTAGCGTCAATGGAATTAGGTGGTTGTAGTTGTGCATGGTGGTGCATAGCAAGTAGCAGATGACGTGTGGCATGAACGATAACGTGTATTAGTGCATCCCTGCACAATGGGGTTTTCATATCTATGTAGTAGGGTTTTCTGCATGGTAGTGGATGCCACTAGTGGCAACGTTGCTATGAGCAGCAACACCTAACAATGCCAGCACCATCGACATGGCTACAATTACCTTTGACGACAATGACGATGATGAGAAAACATATGATGACTAGCTAGCGAAGGCAACCTTACTTCAACTAGAGCCACTAGAGGTTGTTACATTTGTGCTCGTTTTAAGCTAAGTTATTGTCCCATTCTATCATTTTTTTATGAATTTAGGTCTATGTGCTATAGTTTAAACACATGACCTATTTTATTTCTAAACCTACATTAATATTGTCTAAGTTGTCAACTATTTTCTACTTTAATTTCATGTTTTCTCTATCTACAAGTTTTATTATTGAGCAAATGGTTGTCTTTCTGCCATTTATTTCCTTGTTGAAATTATTTCACTTACTAGCAACTTTATACATCATGAAACACCACATTTCCCAACCAACTAAGACTATTCCCACGTTTCCATACCCATACAAGACATGTACTAGGTAATAGTCTTCCTAAATAAGTTTCTTGGGTGTTGATGTGTCCAAAATTTATGCATCAACACATAGGAATAGGCAAGGAAGGTGAGAAGCCATGTTGGAATGTGTAGTATGGAGATCCATGGCAAGCAACTAGGCTGTGGTATGGAGATCATAGATCAAGGTTTTTAAAGTTGAGAGCTTGCATCTTCAGCTTCCTGGTGCCTCCCAAACTGATCCTCTTGGTTGCAAAAATTGATCCTATAAAAACATGTGAGGAGTTAAATTTTCATATAAAAATGCAAGATATCCACTAACGGACAATGTGAAATCTTGATTGGAGCCAATGAACTTCATTTTTAAGTTGCTCATTATGAAATCAAGGATACAATGCCAATCAATATGACATCATGCAATTGTGATGGGCCATGACACTCCTAATGATGGATAGGTAAGAGTGCCCAAACACAAGTATCAAGTGTTAGTGATAATGTTAGAATTTGGTGTCATAACATTGAACCAACGTGGTGCAATCCATTTAAAGTGCATTAAAATGAAATAATGAATGAAACTTTACTTTTATTAAAGGAAAACTTATTATTCATATCATTAGTACAAGCTTGGATTTGTAAACATTAAGGGTATTCTTATCCTTCTTTGGTTAAAATAAAAAGACTAGTTAGATATCTTTTTATTTTTTCATTAACCAATGTTATCCATCCCTACCTACACACTTCCACCAAACACAAAGCTATAATAAAATCACATGCATACATGATGGTATGCTAGGATTTACCAGTTTATATGGGTTATCTATTTTGATTTTGGTTTTAATAGTGCTAGAACAAAACACATGAAGATGATGTTGTGGAAAAGATAATGGTGGCAAAGGGCTATGCTCTAGCCCTACAATGGACCAACAGATATTTTGAAAACATTTATGAGAATGAAACCAAGCTCAAGTATCATTTGAAGGAGTGTTTTGGAATTAGGTTTGACATTTTTCTAGCTTGTGCTCTTCCAACCCCTGGCCCAGGTGACGTGGCTAAAGAATACTTGCATCTTTGTGATTCTTCAATGTATTAGTTACGATAGTGAGGGAGTAGGTTATCATTTTAATTTCTGTATCAATGTATTAATTATAATAGTGATAGAGGATGTGGCTATCTATAAATGTTGCAACAAATCATCCAAGAGAAGAGACTCCTAACCATAGTAACTTTGAAGATGAACTTTAGTCCATTTGTAGAGTTTCTTCCAGAGGTAGTAAGGATGCAACTCCAAGTATCACCACTATGGACCATCCTTTCAAATAGTGGAAAATGGTATCTAGGGGTGACTTACCAATTCTAGCATAATAAGAAAGAGGATACTATGGTCAACATCGAAGGAGTCTTCATTTCATATTCAGTCAAGGTGATATTTGAAGCTTTGGACGTGCCCAATGAAGGGGCAAGATTAGCACATTTGTTCATAAGATCAGACAAAGAAACTAGAAAACTATTGTTAAAGAGGACATATGGTAAAGAAGATAAGGAGTATAATGAGTTAACTTTGGAGGAAAGAATTTATTTCAAAATTGGCACATGCCACCTATTTCCGACAAAGAGATTGAATAGATTGTCTACCTATGTGGCTAGAGGAAGTGTGATTCTAATGGAAAAGTACAATGCCAATCTCACATAGCTCTATTTTATGGAAATTCAAAGTTGGTTTGAAGAAAAGAACGTAGGGAAGCTTACACTTCCATTTCATTGTCTAATCAAAAAGCTATGAAAACATGCTGAAATCCTAGGGTACACTAATGACATCCTCAAGAAGGTCCAAAATGCATCATATGTTGGAATGCTCAAGCCAACACCACCAAAGAAAGATCAAGTGAAGGAAGAAATAGAAGCTAGGGAAACCACACAAACCACTAAACAACAACAACAAGTGGAACCCAGTGATCAACAGCAACAATAGCAAGCTCCACCACCGCTAACGCAGGACTATAGACCATCAATGAGACATCTATAACAAATCACAAAGACTATCAATTGGGAAACATAGGAGGAGGCCAACCTCTACAAAGTAATTGATAATTTTATACATTCCATAGTTTCCATAGATCCTGTAAGTGGATAGATGTATTTGCAGTCAAGAGGAGAGGCCCAATGGTCACAATATATCTCTAGGAATGTTGCATTATTCCAAGTGATGCTTGAAATAGGAGATGCATCCATGGTTATGATTATGTAGCACCAAGATGTAGTGGGAGCCACAGAAATGATCACAGATCATATCAAGGAATCTTTCAACGTACCTATTGTGTTGCTAGCTAATTTAACTAAAGAAAAGAATGCTCAAATGTTAGGTGGTACCTCAATGACTCTTGTTGATCATGAGGATGTGCTAGATTAACTACTATAGATTAGACAAGTAATGAAAACTATTTTGGACAAGCTGGCCATGGCAGAGACTAGGGTGAAGCATGCAGAAGTTGAGATCCTTAAACTACAAGAAAAGCTTGTGACATTAAGGGTTAAACGTAGAGATCCAATGCACTATGTTTTTCCTGAATAAGTAAACCAATTTAGAATAGAGTAAATTAACTACCTAATAAAGTAGAATAAGAAAATGGAAGAAGAAACTAAGAAAATGGTGTGGAATGCCTTAGTAGTAGAAGCGCAGGCATACTCACATGCTAAGGCACTCACTACAGCATAAGAAGAAAACACACAACTCACTGAAAATAATACTAGGTTAATCAATGTTAAAAAGAAAGAGAAAATTTTAGAGGAAAGCATCCATTAGTTAAGGGAACGACTTATGAGGGTTAACTAAGACATGAACCACTTAGCAAGAGAAAACAAGGCCCTCTTAATGAAAGAGGTATGTGCAATTAGAAAGAAGTCAACTATTGAGATCAACACATGGCAACATAAAGCTAAGAAACATGAAAAGCTCAAGGAACACATTTGTGACAAGGTGGGAATGTATAAGCAAATCAATGAGAAGAAGATCCAGATGGCTAAAGTCTGAATCAATTTCATATTAGTGTATAATCTAGCCTGGAAACACATCTTGGATAGTTATGCTCACATCAATCAAACAAAAGTCAAAAATAAAGACTTGCAGATAGAGGATCTGAAAGAATACATGGGTTTACCTAATCTTCATTATGCAAACTTGGCCATGTTAACAACAAGTAGGCCTAGAAATGAACTTCAACAACAAGTAGCAACCATGTATGCATTGCACGAAAAAGAGTTTGTAGATAGAAAAGATGCTTTGTAAAAACTTTAGGTGGTAATATTTGAACTAGAAACAATTAAGGCTAACTACCAAGGGCAAAAGGATGTTGCAACAAATTTGGCTAGAAGATTGTTTGATTATCATGAGTTACGAGCCAAGGCCAAAGCATTTGAAGAAGAGTGGAGGCAGTTTGCAGCATGGTGTGTTAAAGTGAATCAACTGTTTTTGTAGCTACCATGTCCATGGGATGTATGCACTTCATCACATATTGCACAACAAGCATGGATGGTACATAACCTAAGAACATAGGAGGAGAAACTTCAAGCACTCTTGAACAAATACAAATTCTAGAAGCCTAACGACAAGGGGGAGTAATTGATGTAGGAGCCACCACCACTAGGAATCATAGGATATATCAACCTTCATTCAATTTTTTTTATCAAAGGTTTTTTTATCATGTCTTGTGTTGTTTTTGTAAAAACACCATTATAGCATAAAGTGTCATGTAAATCTACCTCCCAATTTTTTAAGGAACTCTATCCTCATTTTGTTTTAACTCGAGGACATGTTTTTAGTCAGTTGTGAGGTATGATAAATTAAAATTTTTTGGACTGTGATATCAAATATATTATATCATAGCACTAGCTATGTTATTGTATATGCAATATCACGAGACACATGTCAGCTTATAGATATAGAACTTAGGCACATGAATCCAATATAAGTTTTCATTCAATAGTAGTGTAACTCTTGTAGTTTATTTTCATGAGTTAGTCTTTAGCACTTAGAAGTGTGAATGCCTGTAGTGTGGTGTGATGTACTATACCGAGTCTTTGTTCTAGCATCTTGTACTTGGGCACAAGTGTGATCAACAATAAAGATCAAGCTATTTCATACTATTACAACATTCTCTTAGTTTACTATTTTACTTAGAATAATATATACTCTCTTCTTAATTAATGTTTACGTTTCCATGCACTTTACTATTACTATTATTAAGTGGGATGAGTACAACTAATCTTGAACACTTAAGTGTAATTGCTTGGTAACCTAGTAGTGCTATCGCTTGGTTCGCCTAGTAGAAAAGTACTTGATAATCCTAGTAGTAGTTACCTGAAGCCTAGGGTGTGTATGGAAGGTTAGGACCAGTTACCCATAACCTTAGGATAGAATAGATTTGTTTACTATTTTAGTTAGACTTAGACTTAAAAACTCTTTAAACTTCACCATGTTCACTAGGAGCCAGATGGCTAAACAACATCAATAGATCTTATACCCCACTGTGAGCTAAACCATACATGTAGACTTCACTAACTCCAAGTGGGAAGACAATGGTCTCGAGCTTAAACCAATTACTAGCATAATCACATTTCCTCGTCCATAAATTACAATTTGGTCACATATGAAACATTTATGATTTGTATAGTTGTGTGTTGGATTACTCCACCACTCATTAGTTACTTTAATTGGTAACCTCTTATGTAACAAGATAATAAGCTTTAGCTTAAATTTTGATATATTTTATAAAATTATCTTATACTTAATGGTAAAAATTTTGATTTCTATTATTTAAATCATTTCAACGGAAAGGGTGTTTGAAACCAAAATATTTTTTTAAATAACATTTACCACTAAAACAATATAGCCCACCAAAATCAAACCTATAACTTCAAGTTTCCAAATCAAGAGTCTTACCACTAAGCTAACACCTCATTATTGCCAATTAAATTATTTTAGGTGTTTATACTTATGCTTGAACTTTAATCTTATAACTTAAGAAACAAACACTACTATTTATTTTTTAAAATTCTATAAATATTACTTTAAAGGAAATATATTATTGTACTTGGGACATTCAAAGAAATGGTGCAACACAAAGGTAAAAAAATATATGGGAATTTTATGAAAATTTCTTGTGTTTAAATTGGAGTAACTTTATTCTTCAATTAAATTTGTGCAAATAACCAAAAGCCTAATATTTTCATTGAAAAAAAAATTGCATGAATTTTAAAAGAATTTTCTGGCACAAATAACATGGAGGCAAATAATCAAATGTTGGAAGACTGTAATTATAGAAATTAGTTGGCCAATTTTCTTCTGGAATAATTATTATTCAAGAAGGTTACAATCCAGTGAATATCAGTAGAATTTGTAGCCTCATGGAAAATCCCATAATTCTTAGTTGAAACCCATCCATTTTCACTTGCACAAAATTAATATTCATATCAACTAAATAAACTAAAATTTTATTCCAATCTTATGATAAATCATACATGAATACAAAAAGGATAAATGTTAAGAGAATTTAAACATAAATGACCAAAGAAAACTTATATTACAATAAAATTCAAACACTTTATACTGAGAATAACCAACCAAAAAACTATCCAAATAGAAAAATCAACATAACATGTACAAAGCATACACACCATTACTAGATTTGATTTTGAATGCACCAACATGGTACTAGATTTCACCATTATCGAATGAAGCCAGAAGTATGACATTGAACATCAAAAATCAAATATCAAAGTAGCATGGAAATGACTTCTATAATACCACCACCAACATATATATATATATTTATGATTTTGGCTGTTGAAGAGCTAAACGAAGTAGCTTGACTACTGCTTTGAATCCATTTTGTGTTAGTATCCGTGGGACACTTTTTGTAGCTTTTTGTGCCATATCTTTGTAGACTTTATCTTTGTAGACTTCGGATATGATAACAGCTATGGATGATACGAAAATGTAATCTACTATAACTGGTATGAGAATTTAAACATACGAAAATGTAATCTACTGTAACTGGTATGAGAATTTAAACATACGAAAATGATAAATGGTATGAGAATTTAAACATAAATAAACAGAATTCACTAATAGAATTTATATTATTATAAAATGCAAACACTTTATACTTACAAAAACCAGCCAAACAACTATCAAAATATAAAGTTCAACATAACATATACTAAAGCATACACACCAATACTAGATTCGATTTTGAATGGACTAACACGGTACTAGATTTCATCATTACCCATGAAACTGGAAGCATGACATTGAATGTCAAAAATCAAATATCCGAGTAGCAGAATGGACTAACACGGTACTAGATTTCATCATTACCCATGAAACTGGAAGCATGACATTGAATGTCAAAAATCAAATATCCGAGTAGCATGGAAAGTGACTTCTATAATGCCATCACCTATAGATATATATAAAAACATTTATGATAATGCCAGTTGAGCAACTGAATTAACTAGGTTGCCTACTGCTTCTGCTGCTCCTTCTGCAACATTTCTTGCAGCTCCTCGTGCAATATCTTTGAATGATGATGCCAGTTCAGCAACTGAATTAGCTAGGTTGGCTACTGCTTTTACTCCTATTGACTGTTCAACATTTCTTGCAGCTTTTTGTGCAATATCTTTGTAGTAGACTTCGGATATGATATCAGCTATGGATGATATGAAAATGTAGTCTACATGTTCTTCGAGGTGAATATTCATAGCCTCTACTTTTCCATCTGAATCCATTTGCATATTCATCTGATAAAGTTAAAATGACAATGAGAATCATTAAAGAAATCTGAGCAAAATTATAATGTTGCAAAACAAGAACTTTTGGATTCAAGAGAGAGCATTACGTGTTATGTTCTAATCCATGTTTTCAGTTGTGCATCATGAAGGTAAACAATATGGTAATTAAAAAATACCATTACCATTTTTATGATTTTATTTCCTCAATACAAGCTCACCTATTAAAATAAGCTAAAGACTTTATGATGATTTATTGTAACCTACTGTACTGCCATGGTTTCATATAATTTAAAAAGTTTAATAATTTATGGCAAAATTAAAATGAATAAAGATAGTAATAAGTGCCTAATTTCTTAATTATTTTCATACAGCTCTACTTTTTGTATACCTCTATCCAAGAGCCATTGAGTCTCAATATAACTAACAAAATCCTTTCAGCTTGAGTTTCATAAACCATTCTTGAATAAACTTCAAGACATCTAAACAACCCTTTAAAAAATTATTGAATTTGAATTCATCTAAAAAGACAATGGCAAGTGAAATAACATATGCTAAGGCTTTACCCGGTCAAGTAATCATTAGAACTCTGTTCCAGTGATAATCAAAGCTCTTTGTTTATTACAAGCTTCCAATGTAGCTACATGTAAGTAATACTAAACTTTATTATAGAATTTGAGCTTTCTCTAAGTTTTTTATATAAAGATTTTGTAAAAAGATATTGGAAATTAAAAATATCGCAAATAAAGATTTTCTAAAAAGATATTGGAAATTAAAAATGTCAGAATGTTTCATGGAACACAATTTAATACATTCATTTATATAATGTAATTAAATACATTAGCTGTAGTTTCACTTCAAAAAAATTAATTTAAAATCTAAATTTGAATATGGATGACTACATAAATTAAGGAAAAATGTACCAACCCTTGCCAAGTTTATGTTATTAGAAATGAAATGGAAGATGTTTGGTTTTAAATAAAAAACTTGAGCATGGAGCTCTGAATCACCAGAACAGCTTTTACTCATAACTATATCGATAATCGGACTCTTATCGATAATCGGACTTTTATGCTTGGAATGCCTCAAATACCACATTTGAACATTTTGATTTTTTTTCATCACCTTTGATCCCCATCCATGAGTTATTACCAATTCCCTAAAATATAACATATTAATTCATAAGTACTATTTTCACAGTAACTTCACACTGTAAACAAGCTTTTCTACGTAATGATAAATTGAACACTTGTGCTTCTTTCTATATTCTGTTGGAAAATGATTAAACAGAGGATGTAAAGTGTGAAAAAAAAACAGAAGCATGTGATAAATCGTTAAAGTTCTTTACTGTGAAAGAACACATACCGTGTTGTGTAAACTAAAAATAATATTTTTATTTTTCAAAATTAATTCATAAATAAATGATGTAACAAAAAAACAATTAAATAGAGGATGTAAACCGTGTTGTGTAAACTAAAAATAATATTTTTATTTTTCAAAATTAATTCATAAATAAATGATGTAACAAAAAACAATTAAATAGAGGATGTAAAGAGAAAAAACAGAACATACAAGGTTTCTATGATAAAAACCTTAAAACTTTTTAACATGAAAGAAAGTATCTATAGTGTTGTGTAGACTAAAACTAACATTTTTATGTTTAAAATTAATTCATAAAAGAAGATTCTTGTATGCTTATCATCATCACATTCAAAGGATTATCTCATTTATCAATCTTATTTTCAATACTGCCATTTCACGTCATGGGTTGGCAACTTATGTCTTGCAATCATCTAAATTTGATTCCTTCTCTAAATATTTTTTCTTTTATGATAAGACTTTTCACACTTATTACAATTGACCATATAAAGCTCATATCATTTATATCACATTTGGTGTTTAAATTTAGTAATGCCTAAATTACAAGTTACAGATTGAGTTAAACATCAACTCAGTTACTTCGGAAAAAATGCAAAGTTTACGGCATGTTCACTTCCAAATTATATCTCAAGCCCCAAAATTCAAGATGAATGCTAATCAGTTGTCTCTCTTATTGCAGCCATGGAGTCATATCGGAGATCTCAATAATCACCATCATCAGGCCTGCTTCCGAAGAACGTCTCCTAATTAAGCCACAGTACTCTACACTCGTCGGCCTTTTCCTCTTTCTTCCACCTTTGTTCTCTTCCGACAATCCACATCCAGGAAAAGTTACACACTTTTCAGCAAATGGTTATCCTCAAGATTGCATTTACATTCCCTGTGGAATGCTAAGTTTAGCATGTCTCCTTTATAATAATCTCGGTCAACATGGTTTCTCTTCCTCATTTCCTCACTCTGTATATTTGAAAGTTGCTTATGTACTACATTTTGTTTTCTATTAATAAAATTCTCCTTTTTGGGGTCCGACACCCCCCTCATTTATCAATCTTATTTTCAATACTGCCATTTCACTTCATGGGATGGCAACTTATGTCTTGCAATCATCTAAATTTGATTCCTTCTCTAAATGTTTTTTCTTTTATGATGAGACTTTTCACACAATTGACCATATAAAGCTCATATCATTTATATCACATTTGGTGTTTAAATTTAGTAATCCCTAAATTACAAGTTACAGATTGAGTTAAACATCAACTCAGTTTCTTAAAATAGAAAACTCAAATTCCCAGAAATAAAAAAAGAAAACATCACAGGTAGAAAGAAAAACCGAAGACAACTTATTATCAACTCAACATATATTCATCACCATATAGAACCAAATGAGAGGGATTCAAAACCGAAGACAACTTATTATCAACTCAACATATATTCATCACCATATAGAACCAAATGAGAGGGATTCAAAACCGAAGACAACTTATTATCAACTCAACATATATTCATCACCATATAGAACCAAATGAGAGGGATTCAAAACCGAAGACAACTTATTATCAACTCAACATATATTCATCACCATATAGAACCAAATGAGAGGGATTCATAATTAAAGTGAAAAAGAAAAAGAAAAAAGCAAAAGACAACCAGCAAGGAGAATGGCAGGAGAACTAATGCACCTTGGATCTCACAGTAAAGATAGGAATGTCTAACATATCTCTGATTATGGTTCTATGATGTAAGGTGACACTGGTGCTGGTAATATCGAGAAGCAACTCAGTGATGGCATCATTGATAGCAGTGAATCCTGAATCTGATTTCTTCAGTGTTATCGCAGCCGATGCTATGGTAACGAAGCTTTCTCCTGCAACTACAATGCCTGCCATAATCTCCTTCCTTGTGGTACTTGAGCAGAGTCTGACCCTCCACCACTTCTGCCTCCGTTAAGTAGCATTAGCACTAGACTGATCCTTTAAGTAGACTGGCCACCCCACGGATGGGTTGTTGGAGGGAGTGTGAGAGAGACGAGATGCAGCAGCTGCTGGAGTCAGTCCGTGAGAGAGAGAGATAGAGACGGAGACAGCACTGCCTTACTGGCTGCCATTGGCACGCCACTGCGTTTTCGGACGCACTCTCATGTTGCAGAATGTGCGTCCGTTTGTCAGTGCGGGTGAGCTGTGGAGCCGTGCAGTCACCAAGTTACCTTAGGGCGGTGCAACGAAGAGGAGGTTCCATTGGATCAGTTGTAGCAGTGCCGGAATATTTGGACCAGCGACCAGAGGTTCATCAACTGTAACTGTCAGTGGCCAAGGATTCGGTGAAGATTGTGTGTCGGTGAAGATTCGTTCATTGTTCATTTAGCAGTTTAAAACAGGACATTAAAGAAGAACTTGTTGGCACAGGCTGCATGTAAATGACAGCAGACAGGTAAAGCCCATCCACTGCCCCGCTGCTCAAGGACATCTTCGCTGTTACAACACCTTTCATGAATTGGAAACCAGTTCGTGTCAGAGTTTCACATCACATGTCCATGGCTTTTATCGTATCGGACAACTAACCGATAATACACGGCGAGAGCGAGCATGTCATATACTATTCCTCGATGAGCCAAAGATCACGATGGCAATTTCAAATGTTATTTGAAAATAAAAAATTAATGCGAGGCAAAAAAAAAAACATTATTTATATCATTTGCACGACACACGTAAACTCAAGTATTTTGTTACATACGATATCGCCATAAATTTTAGCCGAGTACACGCGAAAAAATAACACACGTTTCAATGCCAGCCCTCATTCCGGACTCATTTGCTGTACATTAAACTCTTCACATGGAATCTTATACAAACTACATCTCTGATATCAACAATGGCAACTACCTACCATTGAGGTGTCCCTATATCATAAATTATATGGCTAAACTATATAAGCTTGTACATTGGTGTAATTGGTTAAATGTAAGTCTTTATACTTGCTTGAATTTTTTGGTTAAGAAGCATAATTTCAACAAAGACATCAATGAAAACTAAATAGTGTAAAAATATATTCCATATGCTTAATAGGACAAAGAAGACTAACAATTTTCTGCTTAGCTTTATAAAAAAATCAATGGAAGATTAAATAGCTTGACAAAACTTGAAACTTTAGAATATTCTTTAGATTGGATGTCAAAATCTAGAGTTCACTTATGAATGATCAACACTGCATGCTTCTGTATAAATTGTAGATAATAAAACTTTAAATTCTAAACCTTTTGAAATTTTAAATTCTAAATTGAACTCATTTTTGATGTTCCCAATTAGGATGGAGGCTCCTTGCAAATGAATTAAGTTGATTTAAAAATAATTTAATCAACTTATAGCTTTGACTCTTGATCTTCTAAGTTGAATAATTGTGGCGTGCTTGAAATTCTAGAGTGTAGAAGAATAAATTATTAGAGTTATGACAACTCATTTAACATAATGGTAGCTTGATTATCTACTAGAAGCGATAATGGATTGATCATTGAAAATGAGAGTTGATACTAGTAATAGTTATGTGAATGTGAGAAGAGAGGAATATGAAAACTCAAAAGTTTGTAGAAAAATTCATATAACAATTTTACTGTCTTTTGAAAATATCATTTACATCATGATATAACTTTTGTTCATATAGAATTTTCATTGGATCATACTAGGGGTTGTTGGAAAGACATTCCCCACTAATAGGAATGAATAAAATATTAGAAAATAATGATGAATTAAGGCTAAAATCAAGTACATCCATCCATCAATTCAGAAATTCCTAGATAAAGCATTTCTATCTTCTTCTTCCAAGTGATGATAAATATTATATGCCTTTAATTACTAAGCTATAAATTAATCTAATACTTATTACATTGCACACTAATAACTTAACATAACCCTATAACTAGGGTATGTTACATCATTGAAGTATTACCTAGCTCAATATGTAGAAAAAAATGAGAATAATACTTGACATTAAGGACTTGAATATCATGTTTTTGTATAACATCATTTATCTATGAAACGAAACTTCAATTATAGGGGAAATAACATAACATTTGAATGAACACATATCATGATGTAGAATCATCAATTAGTGACTCCTATACATCCCTAGGAAGAATAAAATTAGGTGGCTTAGTTGCATCAACATCACTAGAAAAAGGTACCCTAAATCTTTGTTCGCTAGATTTTAAATTTGCGTTTTGAGAATCAATAGAAATTTCTACATTAATAGAAGAAGCTAAAATTTCAACATTGATTAAAAAAGTTTCAAGCAATTTAGAATGTTCCATAGGGGAATTCTAGAGAAATCAAATTTACTAAAGAAAAATTAGATCCACCGGAGAAAAATCAATTCCACTAGATGTTAGGAAAGATGTAATTGCAAGGCTTGGACTTCCACTAGTGAGCATAGTTATGCCCCAGAGGTAACACATTGACATCAAGACAAATCTTCTAAAGGTTATGTATGATATATTTGTTATTGCAACATCTGGAGTGCCTTGCTATATAAAGCACCAGAAACTACGTAGAATGATAAAACTAAAAAACTACATAGTTTTGTCACTTCATAACTACATATTTAACAAATAAAGATTACTATTAAATGATAACCATCATAATTATTTACAATAGTGAACAATACACAAAAATCATCAATGACATATATCCATCACTATGGAGACCCACCATTATACTATAGATAGCAATGGTTTATGTTAAAACCAATGTATAAGTTCATCATTTCCTAACATCTTCCATCAAATAATGCATGGGTTTAAAGACATAGCCATAAGCCTAAAAATTTTTATTAAATTCTTTTAACTCAAAGGTCTAGTACAACTGTCATCTAATTGAACAAGTGTTTTTATGTAAACTAGTTCTATAGATCTCTCCAAAAAAAATATGTTTAATATGATGCACTATGATCTCAATGTATTTTGTCCTCTCATGAAAGACAATATTTTTAGTCAACTTAATAGCACTTTGATTCTCATAATATGTAAGAATTGGTTTTGGAATTTCTTTTCCATTTTCAACAAAAATTAATTCATCCATTTCATAAATGAGGTATTAGCCTAACAATGAGATTCTTAATTTGAAAGCTTTAAGTTATGGGTTCGATTCTAGTAGGCAATGTTGAGTTATAAAATTTTAATTAGATTGTATATCTTAGGGGTGTGCCTACATTATAATTATTTTAGGGTACCAATACCCTCTTTCCATATAAGAATTCTTAGAACAAATGATACTTGGCTACTAGTTGGTTTTTGATTAAGCTATGATAATATATTTATTACATATGCAATGTCTAGTCTTATATTAGTGAGGTAAATTAACTTGTTGATCAACTATTAAAATTTCATAGGATCTTTAAGAATTTTTGAATCAATCAACTTACAGCAACTCCCAGGATCAAGGGGTGTCACCTACAATTTACAACCCAAGATCTAGTACTTTATTAGTAAGTCAACAATGTACTTTTCTTAAGTAATCTATATATGGTTGAATGACTAATTCATTTCAAAATTAAGAAAAAAATTGAGTGAGTCTATATTTGACATTTCAAATTTTGATTTTAACTAATTATTAACTTTAGAAATTAGACCACATGACTCCCCTGTGGTGATACTATCATCAACATATAAGACAAGAATAATGATCTTTCATGAGTCTTTATTTGAATGAATATATAGATCAACATCTGCATCACCTCTTTTCAACCCCAATTGATGTAAATAATTATTAAACTTTCTACACCACTCTTGGGAATCTTGTTTCAAACTATACTAGGATTTCTTTATTCTACATGCATAACCCAAATAAGAACTTGTGGATTTGTGTAACATAGCATAATTTTCCTAACTTTGTGGTACTAACATGTGTGTTGTGCTAAATAAATATGCATTACATTCAATGCCTTAGATGCTTATGGATAGTTTTAGGTGTGGTTATACACAAGCATTAAGGGTTGGAGCCTTCTTTGGGGAGGACCCACTTCTATAGTAATTTTCTCTTATACTTTCCAAGTGTTTCCACATCATCTTGAGCCTTCCAACATCAATAAACATTAATAATATCTTCCCTTATCACTCAAACTATTTGTTCCACTAACATGAATTGATTACCCATCTCATACATTTTATCAACACTTCATGAGCTTTCATATCTTCAGATTCCTTCTTTAGGAAATTTCTATGCTGAATTCTTGAAAAATATGCATCATCCATAGCCCAAGATCCTTTGAACATGATTTATACCTTCCAAACATTCCAAATGATCCATTTTGATCCCCAAATATTATCAAAAAATGTGAACTTTTTTCCTTCGATATTGGAGCCCATAAAATCTATATATATACAGACACGTAGCCAAATTTTCATCATTTTTCACATTTGAGCCAAGGGAGATTTTACCATTTTTCTTGTACAATTTGAGCTCTAACCTTTTAAATTCCAACCCTCATAACTCCACACTTGTAGCTCTGATTTTCGTGCTTCTTGAACCTATTTGATCATGGAGCTCTCAACTTGGTCATGGGGGTTTGCCAAGTGGGATGTAATAAAAATTGGTGTCAAAATTTGGTATTGCCCAAAAGGTATTATAAGGGTAAGCATGAAGGAAAACGTAACAAATTTTAACAAAAATTAATCTCATTAATGCCATAAACTCTAAAATCATCCTCTTAATGAAACATACAAACCATTATGAGCCATAAACAAGAATCAAATGGACAACTATAAAGGTTTATACGAAAATTAATACTTATGAGGTTACTTTTTGAAAATTTTTCTAACTCTACAATCATAGCAAGATAATAATTTCATCTAACTAAGGGTATGAGAAAAGAAAGGATTTATCAAAATCAAAGAACACATTCTAATAATTCCTAAATTCTTAATGATTGTAGATTACCCCAAAGAGAGGAGCAATAGGAAGACCATCATAGTTAGCAAGCAAACAACCAAGAGCTCAAACAAAAGCACAAGAGCCATAAGTAGAACATGTAGAGGAGGAGGTTCAATCTTTCAATATCCATGAAAAACCTCCTACCATTGGACAATCAGTTTAAGGGGAGGTGGAAGGACCATAAGTACAAGGATAGTGCCTCACGATGTCACATGAATGCCTCAATCATCCAAGAGAAGACACTCCTAATCATAGTAACTTTGGAGATAAACATTGGTCCATTCATCTCCAGAGGAGATAAGGATGCAACTCCAAGCATCACCACTATGGACCATCCTTTCAGATAGTGGCGAATGGTATCTAGGGAAGACTTACCAATTCTGGCATAATAAAAAAGAGAATTCTATGGTCAATATCAAAGTAGCCTCCGTTCCATATTAAGTCAAGGTGATAGTAGAAGGTCTAAATGTGTCCAATGAAGGGGCAATATGAGCACATCTATCCAAAAGATCAAACATAGAAACTAGAAGACTATGGTTAAAAAGGACATTTGGCAAAGAAGATAAGGAGTATAATGAGTTAACTCTGAAGGAAAGAATTTATTTCAAAATTGGCACATACCACCTATTTCCCACAAAGAGATTGAATAGATTGTCCACCTATGTGACCAGAGGAAGCATGATTTTGATGAGAAAGTATAATACCAATCTCACACAACTCTATTTTATGGAGATTCAAAGGTATTTTGAAGAAAAGAAAGTAGGGAAGCTCACACTTCCATTTCCTTGCCTAATTAGGAAGTTGTAAAAACGTATTGGGATCCTGGGGTACACTAATGACATCCTCAAGAAGGTCCAAAATGACTTATATGTTGCAATGCTTAGGCTAGCACCACCAAAAAAAAGATTTCGTGGAAGAAGAAACAAAAGCTAGGGAAATCACACAAACTACTGAACAACAACAAGTTTAATGCAATGTTCAACAGTAGTAACAATAATAGCAATAACAACAGCGAGTGCCACCACCACCACCATAGGACTACAAACCATTAATGAGTCATTTGCAACAAATCACAAAGATTATTAGTTGACAAGCACAGGAGGAGGCCAACCTCTACAGAGTAATTGATAGTGCCATACAACCCATAGGCTACATTGTTCGTGTAAGTGCACAAATATCTTTGTAGTCAAGAGGAGAGGCCCAATGATCACAATAGATCTCTAGGAATACTCAAGCATTCTAAGTGATGCTTGAAAAAGGAGAAGGAGCCATGGTTGTGATTATGCAATACCAAGATGTAGTGGGAGCTACAAAAATGATCATAGATCACATCAAGAAATCTTTCAACGTAGCTATTTTTTTGCTTGTTGATTTAACTGTAGCAAGGAATGCTTAAACATTAGCTGGTACCGCAATGACTTCTGTTGATCATGAGGATGTGCTAGATCGACTACTGAAGATTAGATAAGTAGTGACAACTCTTTTGAAAATTCCAAGTGATGTCACTGTAATCTAGTCAGAATTGATTGCAACCAAAGATAAGCTGGTAATGATAGATACTAAGGTGGAGTATGCAAAAGCTAAAATCCTTAAACTAGAGGAAGAGCTTGTGACCCTGAGGGTTGAACATAAAGATCCAATGCAATATGTTTTACTTGACTAGATAGACCAATTTAGAATAGATCAAATCAAATGCCTAATAGAGAAGAATAAGTAGATGGAAAATGAGAAGGAGAAAGTAGTGTGAAATGCCTTAGAAGCAAAGGCACAAGCATATGCACATGCTAAGGAAATCACCATAGCACAAGAAGAAAACACATAACTTGTTGCAAATAAAACTAGGTTAACCAATGTTGAGAAGTAGAAGAACATCTTGGAGGAAAGCATCCATTAGTTTAGAGAACAACTTATGAAGGTTAACCAAGACATGAGTTGCTTAGCAAGAGAAAAAAAGACCCTCTCAATAGAGGAGGTACATGCAATTAGAGAGAAGTCATATTGAGATCAATGCATGGTAAAATGAAGCTAAGAAGCATGAAAGGCTCAAGGAACACATCTATGACTAGGTGGGGATGTATAAGAAAATCAATGAGAAGGAGATCTAGATGGCTAAAGCCCAAATCAATTTCATATTAGTGCAAAATCCAAACTGGCAACCCATCTTGGATAGTTATGTTCACGTCCACCAAAGTAAAAAAAAAAGACCTATAGATAGAGGATCTGAAATAATACATGGGGTTAGCTAACTTTCATTATGCTAACTTGGCCATGTTAATAACAAGTAGGCCCAGAAATGAACTTCAACAAGAAGTAGCAGCCATGTACACATTGTATGAAAAAGAGTTTGTAGATAGAAAAGATGCTTTGTAGAAACTTTAGGTGGTAAACTCTAAACTAGAAGTAGTTAAGTTTGGCTACCAAGGGCAAAAGGATGTTGTAGTGAACCTAGGTAGAAGATTGTCTGATTATCATGAGTTATGAGCCAAAGCCAAAGCATCTGAAGAAGAGAGAAGGCGGTTTGCAGCATGGTATGTCATAGCCAATCAAATGTTTTTGTAGTTATGATAGAGTGAGATGTACCCATTCTATCACACATTGCACAATAAGCATGGATGGTACATGACTCAAAAATGAAGGTGGAGAAACTTTAGATACTCTTAAATAGATACAAATTCTAGAAGCCTAACAAAAAGCAGAAGCAACTAATGGAGGAGCCACCACCACCAGGAACCACATAGGCTACATTAAGCTTCATCCAATTTTTTTAATCAAAATTTGTCATGTCATGTCTTGTGTCATTTTTGTAAAAACACCACTACAACATAACATGTCAAGCAAATCTACCTCCAAATTTTGTAAGCAACTGTATCCTCATTTTGTTTTAACTTGAGGACAAGTTTTCAGTCAGTCATGGGGTATGATAAATTAAAATTTTGTAAACCATAATATCGAATATATGATATCATAGTGCTAGTTGCATTATCATATATGTGATATCATAGGATGTGTGCTAGCCTATAAATACAACATTTAGGCACACAAATCCATAATAAGTTTTCATTCAATAGTAGCATAAATCTTGTAGTTTATTTTTGTGAGTTAGTCTTTAGTACTTGGAAGTGTGAATGCCCACAATGTAATGTGACATAGTGTATGGAGTCTTTATTCAAGTATCTTGTACTTGGGCACAAGTGTGACTAGCAATAAAGATCAAGCTATTTTATACTATTGCAGCATTCTTCGAGTTTACTATTTTACTTAGAATATTGTATACTATTTTCTTAGTTAATGTTTACTTTTTCATGCACTTTACCATTATTGTTGTTAAGTTGGATGAGTATAACTGATCTTAAGCACTTATGTGTAATTACTTAGTAAACTAGTAGTGCTATCGCTTGGTTCACCCAGTAGCAAAGTACTTGGTAATCTTAGCAATAATTACATGAAGCTCAAGGTGTGTATGGAAGGTTAGGACTACATAGTCATCATCTTAGGATAGAATAGATTTATTTACTATATTAGTTATACTTAGACTTAGAAACTCTTTTCACTTCACCATGTTGACTAGGAGCCAAATAACTACGAGCTAAACCATACACATAGACTTCACTAGCTCCGAGTAGGAAGAGAATAGTCTTGAGCTTAAACCAATTACTAGCATAATGACATTACCTCATCCATGGATTATGATTTGGTCACATGTGAAACACTTGTAACTTATATGGTTGGGTGTTGGATTGCTTCAATTTCTACAATCCCTTCTAAGTCCATTTTATCTTACTATATGAATAATCATAACTTGTGGATTTGTGTAACATAGAGTAATTTTCCTATCTTGGTGGTACTAACATGTTTGTTTTGCTAAACAAGTATGCATTACATTCAATGCCTTGAATGCCTATGGACACTTTTAGATGTGGTTATACAAGGGCATTAAGGGTTGGAGCCTTCTTTGGGGAGGATTCACTTGTATAGTTATTATCTCTTATACCTAGCAAGTGATTCCACATCATCTTAAGCCTTTCAACATCAATAAACATTAATAAAAAATTCTTTTGTCACTCAAATTATCCATTCCACATGAAGTCCTTACCCATCTAATTCATCTTATCAACACTTCATGAACTTTCATATCTCAAGATCTCTTCTTTATGAATTTCTATGCCAAATTCTCGAAAAGTATGCATCATCCATAGACCAAGACCCTTTGAACATGCTTGATACCTTTTAAACATTCCAAATGATCCATTTTTTATCCTCAAATATTATTGGAAAATGTGAATTTTTTGCCTTCGATATCAGAGCCCATAAAATCTATATATACATGGACACTTAGTCGAATTTTCATCATTTTTCACATTTGAGCGAAGGGAGATTTTACCAATTTTCTTCTACAATTTGAGCTCTAGCCTTCCAACTTCCAATTCTCATAACTCCACACTTGTAGCTCTGATTTTTGTGCTTCTTGAACCTAGTTGATCACAAAGCTCTCACCATGGTTGTGGGGGTTTTCCTAGTGGGATATAACAAGAATTGAAGTTAAAATTTGCTAACATCCGAAAGGTATTATAAGGGTAAGCATCAAGTAAAAGTTAAATTTTTTTAATAAAAATTAATCACATTAACTCCATAAACTCTTAAATCATCCTCTTAATGAACCATACTAACCATTATGAGTCATAAAAAAGAATGAAATGGATAAATATGAAGAGCTATAAGAAAATTAACACTTATGGTGTTTCTTTTTGAAAATTTTTGTATCTCTACAATCATAGTAAGCTAAGAATTTGATCTAACTAAGGGTATGAGAAAGGAAAGGATTTATCAAAATCAGAGAAGATATTCTAATAATTACTAAATCCTTAATGATTGTAGATGGCCCCAAAGAGAGAAGCAACAAGAGGACCCTCATAGCCAGTAAGCAAACAACCAAGAGGCCAAACAAGAGTATAACAGCCATAAGTAGAACATACGAGATAGGAGGCTCAATCTTTTAGTATCCATCAAGAAAATCCTACCACTAGATAGTCATCTCAGGGGGAGGTGGAAGAACCACAAGTACAAGGATAGTGCCTCACACTATCACAAGAATACCTCCAAATCATCCAAGAGAAGATACTCTTGAACCTAGTAACTTTGGAGATGAACTTTGGTTCATTCGTAGAGTTTGTTCCACATGCAGTAAGAATGCAACTCCAAGTGTCATTGCTATGGACCATCCTTTCAAATAGTGGTGAATGGTATATAAGGGAGACTTACCAATTCTGTCATAATAAAGAAGAGGATGCTATGGTTAATATCGAAGGAGTCTCATTTTCATATTCAGTCAAAGTGATAGTAGAAGCTTTGAACATGCCCAATGAAGGGGCAAGACAAGCACATCTATTCACAAGATCATACATAGAAACCAGAAAACTATGGTTAAAGATGACATATGGTAAAGAAGATAAGGAGTGTAATGAGTTAACTCTAGATGAAAGAATTTATTTCAAAATTGGCACATACCATCTATTTCCCACAAAGAGATTGAATAGATTGTCCACCTATGCAGCCAAAGGAAGTGCAATTCTGATGGGAAAATACAATGCCAATATCGCACAACTCTATTTTATGGAGATTCAAAGGTAATTTGAGGAAAAGTAGGTAGGCAAGCTCACACTTCCATTTCCTTCCCTAATTAGGAAGCTATGAAGATGTGTTGAAATCCTGGGGTGTACTAATGGCATCCTTAGGAATGTCCAAAATGTCTCATATGCTAGAATGCTCAAGCAAGAACCACCAAAGAAAGATTAGATGGAGGAAGAAATAGAAGTTGAGGAAACCACACAAACTAGTAAACAACAACAACAAGTGGAACCTAGTGGTTAGTAGGAGCAACAACAATAGCAATAGCAACAAAAACAATAGTAGCAATAACAAGCTCCACCACCACTATCATAGGATTGTAGATCATTAATGACTCATTTGCAAAAAATTGCAAAGACTATCAATTGGGGAATATGGGAGGAGGCCAACCATTATAGAGTAATTGATAGTGTCATGCATCCCATAGTTTCCACAAATCCTGTAAGTGGATAGATATCTTTGTCTTCAAGAGGAGAGGTCCAATGGTCACAATAGATCTCTAGGAATGTTGCATCATTCTAAGTGATGCTTAAAATAAAATAAGAAGCATGGTTGTGATTATGAAGTACCAAGATGTAGTGGGAGCTACAAAAATGATTAGAGATCACATCAAAGAATCTTTCAACATACTTGTTATTCTGCCAACTGATTTAACTAGAGCAAGAAATGCTCAAATGTTAGCTACTACTGCAATGACTCCTACTAATCATGAGGATGTGCTAGTTCAACTCTTGTAGATTGGGCAAGTAATGACAACTCTTTTGGACATCCCAAGTGAGGTGATTACAATGTAGTTAGAATTGATCGTAACCAAAGATAAGTTGGTTATGACAAAGACCAAGGCAAAGTCTACATAAGTTGAAATCCTTAAACTATAAGAAGAGCTTGTGATCCTAAGGATTAAATGTAGATATCCAACACAATATGTTTTAGCTAACTAGTTAGACCAATTTAGAATAGAGAAAAACAAGTATGTGGAAGAAAATAAGGAGAAAGGTGTGTGAAATGCCTTAGTAGCAGAAGTGCAGGCATACGCACATGGTAAGGCACTCACTATAGAATAAGAAGAAAACACACAACTCGTTGTAGATAACACTAGGTTAATCAACATCAAGAAGCAAAAGAACATCATGGAGAAAAGCATCCATTAGTTGAGGGAATAACTTATGAGGGTTAACCAAGACATGAGCTACTTAGCAAGAGAAAACAAGGCCCTCTTAATGGAGGAGATATGTGAAACTAGAAAGAAGTTAACTATTTAGATTAGTGCATGGCAAAATGTAGCTAAGAAGCATGAAAGGCTTAATGAACATGTTCATGTCTAGGTGCGGATATATAAGAAAATCATTGAGAAGGAGATCTAGATGGCTAAAGCCCAAATCAATGCCATATCAATGCAAAATCTAGACTAGTAACCCATATTGGATAGTTATGCTCATGTCCACCAAATGGAAGTAAAAAAAAAAAAGACCTATAAATAGAGGATCTAAAAGAATACATGGGGTTAGCTAACCTTCATTATGCTAACTTGGCCATGCTAACAACAAGTAGGCCTAGAAATGAACTTGAACAACAAGTAGCTACCACATATGAATTCTACGAGAAAGATTTTGTGGATAGAAAAGATGCTTTATAGAAACTTCAAGTGGAAAACTATGAAATAGAAGCAGTTAAGGTTGGTTACCAAGGGTAAAAGGATGTTATAGCAAATTTGGCAAGAAGATTGTCTGATTATCATAAGTTATGAGCCAAGGCCAAAGCATTTGAAGAACAAAGAGGTAGTTTGTAGCATGGTATGTTAAAGAAAATTAAATGTTTTTGTAGCTACCATGTGCATGGGATGTACCTACTCTATCACACATTGCACACCAAGTATGGATGGTACATGACCTAAGAATGAAGGAGCAAAAACTACAAGTGCTCTTGAATAGATACAAATTCTAGAAGCATGATGACAAGGGGAAGCAACTGATGGATGAGCCACCACCAACACTAGGAACCACATAGGCTACATCGAGCTTCAACTAATTTTATTTTTTATCAAAGTTTGTCTTGTCATGTCTTATGTCATTTTTGTAAAAACACCACTGTGGCATAAAGTGTCATGTAAATCTACCTCTTCATTTTGTAAGGAACTCTATCCTTATTTTTTTTTAACTCAAGGATAAATTTTTAGTTAGTTGTGGGATCTGATAAATTAAAATTTTGTAGACTACAATATCGAATATTCAATATTGTAGCACTACCTATGTTATGATATATGCGATATCAAGGGATGCGTGGTAGCCTATAAATACAACACTTAAGCACATGGATCTGTAATAAGTTTTTATTCAATAGTAGTGTAACTCTTGTAGTTTGTTTTGATGAGTTAGTCTTTAGCAGTTAGAAGTGTGAATGTCCATAGTGTAGTGTGATGTAGTGTATGGAATCTTTATTCTAATTTCTTGTACTTGGGCACAAGTGTGACTAGCAATAAAGATCAACCTATTTCATACTATTGTAGCATTCTCCTAGTTTACTATTTTACTTAAAATAATGTACACTATTTTCTTAGTTAAGGTTTACTTTTCCATGTAGTTTACCATTATTGGTATTAAGTGGGATAAGTACAACTGATCTTGAGCACTTAAGTGTAATTGCTTGGTAACCTAGTAGTGTTATCTTTTGGTTCACCTAGTAGCAAAGTACTTGGTAATCCTAGTAGTAGTTACTTGAAGCCCAAGGTGTTTATGAAAGGTCAAGACATGATACTCATCACCTTAGGATAGAATAGATTTGTTTATTGTTTTAGTCAGACTTAGAAACTCTTTTCACTTCACCATGTTCGCTAGGGGTAAGATGGCCAAACAACATCAACAGATCTTATACCTCACTATGAGCTAAATCGTACATGTAGACTTCACTAGCTCCAAGTGGGAAGAGAATGGTCTCAAGCTTAAACCAATTACTACTATAATCACATTGCCTTGTCCATGAATTACGATTTGGTCATGTGTGAAACACTTGCAACTTATATGGTTGGGTGTTGGATTGCTTCACCACTAATTAGTTACTTTAATCAATAACCTCTTACGTAATAAGATAATAAGCTCTAGCTTAAATTTTGATATATTTTATAAAATTATCTTATACTTAATGGTAAAACTTTTGATTTCAATTATTTAAATCATTTAAAGGAAAAGGATGTTTGAACCCAAAATATATATTTTTTAAATAATGTTTACCATCAAAACAATATAGCCCACCAAAATCAAACATATAACTTAAAGTTTCCAGATCAAGAGTCTTACCACTAGGCTAACACCTCATTGTTACTAATTAAATCATTTTAGGTGTTTGTACTTATGCTTGAACTTTAATCTTATAACTTAAAAAACAAACACCGCTATTTATTTTTAAAAATTCTATAAATATTACTTTAAAGAAAATATATTATTGTACTTGGGACATTTAAAGAAATGGTGCAACACAAAGGTAAAACATTATATGGGAATTTTATGACATTTTCTTGTGGTTAAATTGGAGTAACTTTATTCTTCAATTAAATTTGTGCAAATAAGAAAAATCCTAATATTTTCCTTGAAAACAAATTGCACGAATTTTGAACGAATTTTCTTTGGCATAAATAACATGGAGGCAATTAATCAAATATGGGAAGATTGTAATTATAGAAATTAATTGACCAATTTTTTTCACAAATAATGATTATTCAAGAATGTTGCAATCTAGTGAATATCATCAGAATTTGCAACTTCATGGAAAATTCGTCGAAACCCATCCATTTTCACTTGCACAAAATTAATATTCATATCAACTAAATAAACTGAAATTTTATTCCAATCTTGTTAAATGGTATGAAAATTTAAACATAAATTACCAAAATTGACTAATAAAATTTATATTATAATAAAATTCAAACACTTTGTACTAAGATTAACCAACCAAAAACCTATCCAAATAGAAAAATCAACCTAACATGTACTAAGCATACACTCCATTACTAGATTTGATTTTGAATGCACTAACATGGTACTAGATTTCATCATTACCGGATGAAACCTGAAGTATGACATCAAACGTAAAAAATCAAATATTAGAGTAGCATGGAAAATGACTTCTATAATACCACCACCAACATATATATATGAGAGAAAATTTATGATTTTGGCAGTTAAAGAGCCGAAGGAAGTAGGTTGAGTACTGCTTTGAATTCCTTTTGTGTTAGTGTCCGTGCAACTTTTTTTTGCAGCTTTTCGTGCAATATCTTTGTAAACTTCGTATACGATAACAGCTATGCATGATACGGAAACATAGTCTGCTAATTTTCATAGCATCTTCTTTTCCATCTCAACCACTTTGCATTTTCATCTGATAAAGTTGAAATGACAATGAGAATCATTAAAGAAATCAACTTGAGCAAAATTATAATGTTGCAAGAAGATCAAGAGAGAGCAGTACCTGTTATGTTCTAGTACATGCTTTCAGTTGTCCATCACAAAGGTAAATAATATGATAATTAAAAATACCATTACCATTTTTGTGACTTTATCTCATCAATACACAGCACTGGCTCACTTGGTGCCATTGGCAGGCCACTGCGTTTTCAGACGCGCTCTCATGTTGCAGAATGTTTGTCCGTTTGTCAGTGCGGGTGAGCTGTGGAGCCGTGCAGTCACCAAGTTAGCTTACGGCGGTGCAACGAAGAAGAGGTTCCATTGGAATAGTTGTAGCAGTGCCAGAATATTTGTAGCAGCAACGCAAATCCGACGGTAAAATTATGTATGAACTGTAACTGTCCGTGGCCAAGGATAAGAGACCAGAGATTGTGTGTCGGGGGAAGATTCGTTCATTGTTCATTTAGCAGTTTAAAGAAGAACTTGTGGCTGGCAAAGGCTGCATGTGAATGACAGCAGACAGGTACTGCATATCCACTGCCTCGGTGCTCAAGGACATCTTCATATGCATGGTTGACGGTTCAGAGATTGTGTGTCCGGAAAGAGTCGTTCATTGTTCATTTTTAAAGTTGGAATGTGCGGAATGTGAGAAGCCATGTCGGAATGTGCGGTACGGAGATCCACGGCGAGCAGCCAGGCTGTGGTACGGAGATAACAGACCAACGTTTTTAAAGTTGCGCCTTCATCCTGCCGGCCCCTCCCCAACAAACGCTCTTGGTTGCAAAAATCAATCCTGTAAAAACGTGTGAGGAGTTCAATTTTGGTATAAAAATGCAAGATATGCACTCACGAACAACGTGAAATCCTGGCCAGAGACAATGAACTTCATTTTTAAGTTGCTCATTATGAAATCATGGATACAGTGCCAATCACTCTGACGTCACGCAATTGTGAAGGGCCACGACTCTCCTGATGATGGTAGAATTTGGTGTCACAGCACTGAACCGGCGTGGTGCAATCCATTTAAAGTGCATTAACATCAAACAATGAATGAAACTTTACTTTTATTAAAGGAAAACTCGTTAATGGTAACATCAGCACAAGCTTGGGTTTGTAAACATTAAGGGTATTCTTCTCCTTCTTTGGTTATAATGAAAAGGCTAGATAGATACCTTTTTATCTATGGGCCGGAGATTGGTGATTGGTGATTTCCGATAAATTTTGACAAACTGTGCGCGTTAAATTCGGGGAGTGTACAGAAGCACATTAAAATCTGCAATGGGTACCTATTTCATAATTTCTAATAAAATTTTGTCTGGATTAGTTTATATACATTGAAATGGTCTCCTTGCCTGCTATTATTCTTGCCTTTTTGGTTTTGGTTCTTGCCTTGTTCTCATTGTGCATTAAAATCTTACCCATCTTCTCCCATTCTGAATCTTACGAGAAACTTCATTTCATTGTTAAATGGCAAACAAGCAATCAAGATTAATGGCTTCCGCATACATAGACCACAGAAAACAAGGGAGTACCAATGAATAAACAAACACACGGAAATCACAAAAGGGCTACTTTGTTAACCGAAAGGGCTACTTTGTTAACCGAAGGCTGAAAGGCCAAAAGTTTGCCTCATACGGAGAGGGGACGGGGAAAACATTGCATTTGCATGGATTGGCCTTTGGGAACGTCAAAGGTTCCGCCATGACTCACACATTCACGTGGGTTGTTTATTGCTGGTTTTTGATCTTTTTCCAGAAAAGAAAAAACAGAACAGGGTCATCGTCATGCGTCATCAGTCACAAACATGATGACGGACGGATGGATGCTTGTTCAACCTGTTTTTAAAAATCTGTTTGCTCATGAGGCAATGAAGCCCAGCAGCACAAGGCCAATGGCCATATGCATCCTCATGCCGCTCTGTTTTTACTTTCCCCTTCCGTGCATTAAAAGTTTTGGATCAATGTTTGCGAAGTGAGTTACTGGGGTGTGCCTAGTTAGTTAAGTTGTCTTTTTATAATGTGATCCTTTTCAACATGTCCATACATTGCTACTCACACGTTGTTGTTGAACAAAAGTATTAGCAAACTAGATTTGTTATAAATTTGGTTGAGCCTGGGGCTTAATTCCATTCCTGAAAAAATTAGATTGAGTAACAAAAGGGTTTCATTTTATTGATGTGATTTTGGTTGTAGAAATTATATGTTTGGTCGGATTACGGCTCTTGAGAAAGAAAATGGATTTGATGCCCTCCATACCTTTGCAAATCTTCTTACACCAGTTTAACCGTGATATTGCAATCTTCTGTGCAATTTTTAATCATTAGCAATATTTTGAATTTACATTATACTTGTTATATATTTTACAATGTTTTTTTATGATATGCATTGTACTTGAATTTTATAATGTTTTTTATGACATTTAATTTTTTTTAAAAACTAATATATTTAAATTTTCTTTATCATGTCCCTGGCTACAAACCCATCCCCACTTTTTCTTGAGGCACATTTACCCAAACACATGTTCCGAATCATGAATACTTGAATTGTAAATCCTTGAATTGTCGCTTCCATGAATTAGATTCTTTTGATGCATGGCTATTTATTTATTTTCTATCAACCAACCTTATCAATCCTTGCTTACAAGCCTGTCCCCACTTTTTCTTGAGGCACACGTACCCAAACACATGTTCAGAATCATGAATTCTTGACTAGTCACTACCACAAATCAGATTTTTTTGATGCATAGCTTTTTATTTTTTTCTATCAACCAACCTTATCAATGCTTGCTTACAAGCCCATCCCCACTTTTTCTTGAGGCACATGTACCCAAACACATTCAGAATCATGAATCCTCAACACCTCCTAGCTTCCACAAATCAGATTCTTTTGATGCATAGCTTTCTATTTTTTTCTATCAACCAACCTTATCAATCCATGCTTGCACGCTTTCACCAAACACAAAGCTATAATATAAGCACATGCACACATGATGGTATGTTAAGATTTACCATTTACTAGTTTATATGGGTCTCTATTTTGATTTTTCTTTTAACAGTGCTAGAACAAAAAGCATTGAGATGATGTTGTGGGAAAGAGAATGCTGGGAGAGGGCTGTGCTCTAGTCCTACAATGGGCCAAACATTTATGAGATTGAAACCAAGCTCAAGTATCGTCTGAAGAAGCATTTTGAAATCAGGTTTTGTATCTATTTGGCTTGTGTGCTACCAACCCCCAGCCAAGGTGACATAGTTAAAGAATACTTGTGATGAGTGGCGAGGTACCCCTACACTCAACCATACGAATACGAGCGTGTACGCACGATCCGGTCGAACTCCGCAGACTAAATGCCTTAATGCCACAAGAAACACTTGGGGTTAATCGTTCGTTGTCTTCCTAGGCTTGCTTGTATGTGTCATGGTGTATGGTTAAGCAAGTCTGAGGTATATGATTTTTTTGGTATTTTTCGATTTATCTCCTAAGCTATGAGGTAAAGGGTTGAGAAACTAACTAATTCTAACTACAGCACTAAGTCCTAGCATCAGCATCCATTCCCACTTACCGTACACACCCTGAACTGTGCAACTGTGGCTACCAAATGCTAATCATTACTGGGATCACCACACG
>MNCI01007684.1:317458-417927 GCA_015680685.1 Gnetum montanum | reverse complement strand
CTCTTATTTATAGATATGGCGGCGGACCGCGATATCGCGTATGCGATATCGCAGGGAGAGACGTGATATCGTGTACGCGATATCGCAACGGATGCGATATCGCGTTGGTGGTGATATCGCGGCTTGTGCAATCTACATCTCATCAACTTGTATCTTTGTCAGTCTTCATTGTATTAGTTACAATAGCGAGGGAGTAGGTTATCCGTTCAATTTCTGTATCAATGTTTTAATTATAATAGTGATGGAGGATGTGGCTATTTGTAAATATTGCAACAAATAACAAATTCTACAATTGCTAGATAAAACTCAAAGCATGATATCAAAAGTTGAAAATCAAATATTAAAGTAGCTTAGGAAACTATTTTCACTAAAAGAAAAGAAAAATAGCTATAATATCATTTGAGTAGATTAGACACCTTAGTTGTGTAATGCATCCATTTTATTTATTTTCTGCTAAATATTGTGTAACATTTGTACCATATTCTTGTAGACCTTAAATATGATAACAACTCTAGTTGATATGAAACGAGAGTCTACATTATTTTGGAGATGAAAGTATGTTGTTCTTCTTTTTCTTTTGAGTCGATTTGTAGATTAAAAATAACGATTAGAATTAGAGTTATTAACAAAGTTATGTTTTGATATGGTGCTAATTGCCAATCATACTGGAGATAACATTATAAGTAAAAATATTAGCTTCATCATCTTAGTACCTTTGAGATAGGTGAAGGATTGAAGGATAATTCATTATTAATACGAATATAATTTAGAAGTATAAAGGCTTAAAATATAAATATAATTGATGGAGATACTAATTAGAGCATGTGTGCCTTGGTTTTAAAAGAATAACATACTTGTTTTTTTAACTAATAAAATTACATAATAGAGATCCTAATGGATTCATAATCATTTTCTTAAACAATGATAACCCCAAGTCATAGGTTTGATTCTACTAGGTAGCACTAAGTTATAAACTTTTATAAATCTTAGGGTGTACTTATGTTTCAATTATTTTGAGTTCTAACATCCCCATAATCATTTTCTTAAAATTCTATTTTTGTTGTTTCTTATTCAAAAGTCTTAATCTTAGAGAATGTAATAAAATCCTTTCAATTTCAATTTCATAATATTGTTCTTAAGCATTGGTTTTACATACCCTCTCTCCATGTTGAATGTAGGATGTTTAGGATCAAACTTGGTGAAGCATGGTTTTGAGTAAACTTCAAGACATCCAAACAAACATAAAATAAAAATTATTTGATGAATTTGAATTCTTCCAAAATGACAATGTAATGTGGATCCTACAACATATATGAAGGATGTAGGTAGTTAGCAGTGGTTATATCTTTATGTTTATTACAAGGTTGCAATGTAGCTACAATAAAATCGATTAAAAGGTTTGGACCTTATAACATATTATAATTTTGTGAAGAATTCTATAAAATTTATAAGAAAATTAAAAAGAAAAAAGATTGGTTTAAAATATAAATTTTTACATGAAGAGCTTAAAAAATCAAACAAAAATGGATCAACTATTGTGAAAGTCGTAGCATTGAAAGTGAATCATAAGACACCCTACTTAAAATAAACAACTCTAACATGAGCTTCTAAATCATCACAAAGGTTTTCAAATAGAAATGCTTCGTAATTGGTATCTTATGCTTGAATTGTGATGCTACAAATAATGCAACTCAATGAGTTGCGAGTACCCCTATGCTCAACCATACGAATCATAGGTGTTCATGCATGATCTAGCCGAATTCTATAGATCTTAAGTTCCTAAGTACACTAGTTCCAAGACATGAAATCTAATTGTGATCATCATTGTCTTCCCAACTACACTTGTGGAGCTTAGTTATATGGTTAAGTGTAATTTAGGCACATGATTTTTATTATTTTATATTTTATTCACCTATGATTAATAGTAAATTGAAACTTAATTTATGAACTAATTTAATTAATTTGATTGCTAATTAATAACTAACTATCCTAGCATAAGTAGTCGATCCCACTTTCCATACATATCTTGAACTTGTATAACATTATTGGGTTACCAAACATTAGGCATTGCTAGGATTACCAAACATTATGCACATGCTCAAAGTGGTCATACTTATGTGTGTAATTAATTGTTATTTAATCTAGCTAGCTTAATTTAGCTTAATTACTTAGAAGCATTAAAGAAAATTACGCAAAACATTAAATGCATGAAAAAAACTAATCTAGCCAATGTGCTGCAAGGTTTATTAGAAAGCTTATCTTTATTGCTACACACATTGCTGTGCTCAAGTGCAATAGTGCACAAATAAAGATCCATACACTCAATGACTCCTACTACAGGTACTTTGGAAAATATTCTAATTCTAGAGAAAAGAAACTGCAAGAGCTCTAGTATGCTATGACAAAACTTATGCCCAAATTGTGTGCCCAAGCACTATATTTATAAGTCGGCACATATCTTGTGATATTGGATATCCAACATTGCTTCTTAGACCATGATATTAGGGCTCTAATATTAGAGTTGATAAAAATACACCTCATCATAGCCCCATGACTGAATGAAAACTCATCCCTAAGTCACCAAAAGGAGGAACAAATTCCTTAAATAAGATTGGGAAGGTATGGGACTATTGCGTAACATGAAAATTAACTTAGATGGAACAAATATATTCTAAGTGGACAAGTGTACAGATTTAGGATCTTTTATAAAATTTGATGTTCATGACAATAGAATTGAACACCCTCACCAAAACTAACATCCAACTCCTCTAGCAGGTAAAGAGCGAGGGAGAAGATTCAATGATCATGAAGGATCTATATCACATGGTAGTACTACTTCTTCCTTGGTGATGATAGTCCCACTTCTAGTCCATGCTTTCCACTACAATTACAACAAAATCACAAATTAGTGTGCAATGTGTATTGTATAGTTTTTAAGTACCTTATCTTGTTGGTAGCTACACTTGGCTAGGTTGTGATTATGGTAGATTGATTCCTTTAATAGTGTTAGTGGGAAGACTAAAAAATAGGGTGAAATGGATAAGCAGTTCATTATTAAATTCTAAAAAGTTCAAATGTGATGAAACCAAGGAGTTCGTGGGCCCCATGGATGATTAATGGTTATGGAAAGTTAAGTACAAAAATTTAGAAGAAACTGCCTAAGAATTCTAACACATCAAACTAAGACATTGAACAAGAACATGAACACCAGTAGTGAGGTGAGGCATGGAAAGCATAGATGGATTAGAGAGAAATTGGAATGGAGTTTCCAATTAAGGTCACATAAAGTCCCTTGATAATTTTGTGGTTAAATGACTTGTTAAAATTGATCCTTAGTCCATACCAAAACCAGCCAAATTCAGTGACTTTGCATCGCCACTCTAAGATTGGTCCACCCCTTTGAGACACAAAAGTGCTCCCACAGAACAACCATGGTTCCTTATTTAAGAAGGAAAGAAAAGTAGGAAGTGAGAAAGGACTTTAGTTATAGCGGATCTTTAGGCATGAATAACATATTTTTCTAGTCCCACAACTAGTGCTTGTAGCCTATTTATTTTTTTTAAGGGATGTGCTTTGAATTCCCATTATTTTTTTTATTTTGTTATAATTTTTTCTTGGAATGGGAATTACACCATGCAAAGAATTATTCAACTTCCTATTTTTGGTTTATAGGGAATGGCAAGAAATCCATGAAAACACACCTGCAGCCAAGTAAGTGGAAAGGCATATAGAGTACTGAGTCTCCTTTGAAGTCACACCATGTTCACACCTTTAAATCTTTTCCAAGTTCAAACAATACCAAGGTTACCAGTTCATTAAATTTTTATTAATGAAAAAGGGACCTCATACTTATAGAATAAAGAAAACCAAAGAGTTTGTGGATGGGTGGATGTTGTGGACTCACTACCTATTTTATGAAAAAGAAACCATGTCCTAATTATTAGTGACAAAATTCAAAGTTAGAACTAGAACCCAATAAAAAAATAACCAGATAGCACATGCCCACATCAAATAAACCACATTATACCTAGTTGGAAATAATGCACATTATTATTAAAATGCAATAAGAAAATCACACCAAAATAAAAAAATATACAAGAAATTGTAAAACATTTAAGAAAAATAAAATGTACTAATGATGTTGTAAAACAAAAATTGGTTCAAATTAATAACATAAAAATAAAAAGGTATAAGATACATAAGGAATCAAACAAAAAGTTATAAGAATAATAAGGTGTAAAATAAAAATGTGTAAAACAAAAAGATGAAAAATTTAGGAGCCACTTATATAGTTAGCATGGATGACCATCTCCCCCATGGCTAAGTTGGAAGAGGAGATCCAAAAGATTGAGCATGGTTGTCTATTCAATGAGGCATTTATTGCACTAGCTCATGGAAAGGTTTGACTTATTGTGTGTTGACTAGGTACTTCTTGTTCGAGCTCTTAAGTTTGTAGATCAACATGGCCTCAAAAAAAGTTTTGTAAATGATATAAGGTCCTTTCCACAATGTATGGAACTTAGTTCATTGAGGTACATGTATGGGGTTCTAGTAGAGGACCTTAGCTCTTGGCTGAAAATTAACTTTCCTAATTCTAAGGTCATGGTGTTTTTTGTTAAATGCATTGCGGAACTTGATATAGATAGGGCCACCAATCAGTTTTCATCTAGCAAGTTGAGATTCATTAATCTTTTTATTTGTGCTAAACTTAAGTCAAGGTCAAGATCACAAGCTATTAAAAGTATATGAAGCTTGAATTGAATAGGAAGAGTTGGAATTTTCCTTAGACAAGCTCATAGGAAGAGTAGCCAATAGAGAGTTCCCATGTTGAGTGGTAGGTCCAAAGGGAATCATTGAGTTTTGTGCCCTAATCTCTTCTATATATGCTAACAATTCTTATTAGAATCTTATTGATTCCCTATTTGTGACCTCATCTTGACCATTAGCTTTGGGATGATAAGGTGTTCTTAATTTATGCTCAACTCCCAAGAATTGCATGAGATTTCGAAAGGTAGTGCTTATAAAGTGGGTTCCATTATTAGAAATTAATGTACATGGCACACCAAACCTATTTACAATATTCTATTGTACAAACTAAGTAGCAATTAAAGATGTATAGTTGATAATGATTACTGCTTCTGCCCATTTCATAATAGTCAATAGTGACTATGATGTATGCCTTTCCATTTGACAAGGGTGTGATAGGACTCATGAAGTTAATTGTCCTAATGTTAAAGGATTCTAGTAGTTGAATTCATTGCTAAGGTCCCTTGATTCGAGTAGTCATTCCACCATCTTGTTGGCAACATTCACAAGAGTGGATAAATTGGTGAGAATCCCCAAACATTATTGGCCAAAAATACCTTGGCATTAAGATTTTAATGGTTGTGTGTTTCTCAACATAGTGGCCCCCAAAAGGATCCTCATGAATGTCCTAGAGAACATGTAGTTGATTAACATCAAGGACACACCAAAAAACTAGGCCATTGACACACACCTTGTAGAGATGCTCGTTGATCTTTATGAAGCATTTTACCTAATGAAGAAACTATTGTTTCTTTTGGTGGCCCAATCCTTATGGAATCTCTTGAGTGAGAAGAAAGGTAAGAATGCCATTGTACCATTTAGGCTCTATGGGCATTTGTTCAGTTATAGCCCTAGCAAAGAGAAGTTCATTATAAAATTGATTAGACAATGGAATTTCCTCCTCTTTGTTGTCCCATCATAACTGAGATAAGTGGTGAGTGACCACAATCTTAGTTTCCTTTTGGTATATCATCATAAGATCAAATTCTTACAAGATCACTAGCCATCATATGATAAAAGGGCTCATCGTTGGCTTATTCATCAAAAAGATAATTGCACTATGGTTTGTGTCCACAAACACTTTGTATCCAAGCACATAGTACTTGAACTTCTCTAGAGAAAACACCAATACCATCAATTCTTTTTCTATGGGACTGTAGTTTAGATATGCACCCACAATGCTTTGGCTTGCATAGTGGATGTAATATGGGAATTTCTTGTCATCTAACTATGTAAGAATAACCCCCAAGGCATAATTTGATGCAGATGTTATAATGTGAAATGGTTTAGAATAGTTGTATGCCTATAGAATTGTGATTTCTACAAGTTTCTCCTTTAGCTATTGGAATGCTTTTTCACATTCCTTGGTCGAGAAAAATGGAGCATCTTACTTTGTTAGCTTGACCAACAATTTCATGATCTTACAGAAATTCTCTATAAATTATTGGTGGTAGCTAGTGTGTCAAAGGAATGACTGAACATCTTTGATAGTTTTGGGTTGGTGAGTGATTCCTTGAATGACCTTTATCTTTTTGAGTTCTACCTTGATCCTTGCTTGTGAGATTCTATGCCCCAATACAATGTCCTTGTAGATCATTAGATGACTCTTTTGCCAATCAAGCCGTAGCTTTGTTTCCACACATCTTTTGAGTAATTGCTCAAGGTGGTCCAAGGATTGCTCAAATTTAGCTCCATAAGTGGAGAATTCATCCATGAGAAATTCCACCTCACTATCAATCTACTACTAAAAAATACTTAAGACTAGGTGTTGGATTGTGGTAGGGCCATTGCATAGGCCAAGTGGCATCTTTTGATATGCAAAAGTTTCCTAGCAACTCATAAATGTTGTTTTGGCCTAATCCGCTGGCATGATTTGGATTTGATTATAGTCATTATAACCATTTAGAAAACTATAATAGTAATTCCTAGAAATAGTATCCAACACTTGATGCAAAAATGGCAACGGGAAGTGGTCTTTGAATGTTGTCATATTCAATAGTTGAAAATCGATGCAGATTTGCCACTTGTCACCTTTCTTTAGCATAATCATGAGTGGGCTAACCCACTTACTATCCACAATGGGAGAGATAAATCCCACATTGAGGAGTTGTTTGATTTTCTCTTTGATGATCTGCTTTAATTTAGGGTTCAACCGACACTACAACTACCTTTCTGGCTTCATGGTCAAATTAGTGTAGATACAATGCTAGCATATCCTAGGATTAATCCCCGTGAGTTCAGGATATGAACAAGTAAAGGTTGTTGGCCATTTGTCAACCACATTCAGCAGCATCTACTTCTATTCAGGAGCAAGATTTCCATTGATTATTACCAGCTTTTCATTTTTAAGAATGTGTATTCCATGATAGTAGGTAGAGTTTTTAACTCAAGGACCTCTTGTTTAAAATTTTCAAGAATTTCCAATTCTCCCCAATAGGTATCATCATGTGCATTTTCAGAAAGCTAGTGATGAACCTTCTCTAGTTCATCTATGCCTTCTACATAGGCACATGTTAGGCTCTCAGTAGGTTCCATGCAGAGTGTGTTACTTCCAACATCAATTGTAGCCACTAGGTTTTCTTATGTTTTGTGGGTGTTACGTACAAGCACCTTTGAGTTTCAAATATGTTAGCATACTAATGGCATGCTTTGATAGTTACATGGTTAATGACCCATAGTTTCTACACATAGTTGCACCCTGTGTCACTCTACATGATGTATGGAACTCTCTTCCTCTCTATCTTTGTGAATGCATTTTTGTTTCAAGGAAAGATCTCTAATGCCCACTCGTGCATCAACAGTGCTTAGGCAAGTCCTTTTCATAATGATTGGAAAGTCCCCCTTACAATTGTCCACTTGTATCACCAGGAAATCAGTGGGGTAGGACCACCCACAAATGATGGTTAGAATGTCCTCCATTAGTGCCAAGGAAATAATGATGGATTGCTTAGCCAACTCAAGTTAGATGTTGCTCTTTTTTAGTGGAGGGAGGTTTCAGACCTTTTACATCTCATGGAAAATCATATTTATACCAGAACCTTAATCCAGAAGAACTTTGTAAGGCTCATTCCAAATGATTTGAAGGAAAATAAGGGGAATTCTAGGATTAGATAGTTTCTTAGGAAGGTGGCCAGCCTTTATCTAGTCAATTACCACAATAGGTAACATTATGGTATGCACTCTAGGAGGTGTTTGGTTTGAAGGGGACTCAAATGAATTAGATGCAAAGGGAGATGAAAAAGTAGGATTTCCAACTACATGTGTATATGATGGTTTAATTGGGCTGTTGGATCAAAAGAAAAGCCTTTTTCATGATCTAGCTTCCAAACCACTCAGCTAAGGAGTTAGCTATAAGTTGATAGCCCTTGTTGCATTGCATTATTATGGCTAAGACAAAATTTCTTCCTGCATTGATGGCACAAGTAATAACTAGGTTAAAGATGGAGGGACATATGTAGAAGGATGAAGAGGGTAATATGGATATGGGGTTTTCCTTCTAGTAGATAGAGAATGAGTTGTGCAATACTCTAAATCTTTACATGAATATCAACATATGATATTAGAAACAAGAACGACATGTTGAACTATGTTTTTGACATAAAATATGGTTAACTATTACAAACTTGTTAACGTAGGAATGCTGTAGCAACTAGGCCCCTGATGATTAAGCCAATGCTTTTCTTGGTAGTCAACAAGAGAAGTATTTTGGAAAATAAGAGAAGTAGGATGGGACCAATCAAGAATTATTTGATGATTCCTCTTTTATTCTATAGAAGTTATGGGTAAGGAAAGAAGCTAATGAGTTTTTAAGGTTTTGCATCAACCATTTTCACGTAACGATCTATATTGGCTTGGGAAAAGACACTGCCCTAAGGGCTATGGAGTGCATCCTTCCTAGATTCCCTACTGAATTGATCGAGGTCATTTATGAGTAGTGGTTAAAGATAGAAGAATTATCCTAGAATGCCTAGTGTACAAGAAATATTTGGATAAATTGTGAAAAAAGAAAGAGTATCAACAATTCAATGCTAATAGTACATTGCTCCTTGAAATACAGATGTTAACTACAATGTCAAATATACCCAAATCATGAATTTTTGTTGAAAGATAAGTTAGCAATAGTTTGAAAAATTTCTAGAAAAATTGATTCTTAACTAACTTAGGCTAGTCACATAGGTTCATGGATCTTGATGTTTAGCGACAAGACCACTTTCAGTTCTTGAAGACGCTCCTACGGGATTTGGTTTAACATCACAATTGGAGCCCATAGGTAATGAAATATTTTGAAGGCTAGTAAAAAAGTACTAGACTCCATTGGTTTTGGAATAAGTTTGAGAATAAAGGGTGCCTACATCCATTATGGGGTAAGACCCATGAATAGAATGTTGAATGGCCCAAGGTATTCAAAATCATCTTACAAAACAATGTAAGCACCTCTGGTGACATTTTGTTAAAAAGGATACAATGTTTTAAATATTATACTTATTGTTAAAACAACTAATAAAGCCTATATGACTTCATGTTTATAGTTGTGACTAGTTTGGTGGAAGAGTTTAAAGTTAGGATAATCATCAAGGCTTAAATCATTCAAAAGGAGCTTTTTGAAGGAGAAGGGATAAAGTACTTGAGAAAATTTATCAAGGATGGAATTGTATGCATTCTAGAACCGAAATAGTCATATCCAAGTGTAGGAGAGTGTGTAGGTCTAATTAAGAGCTATTCGGTAGAAAAGACTATTTTTTTTGTTTGCATGGATAAGAAATAGATAGTCATCTCATGAGGTCCTACAACACTCAAATATTGGCTTAGCTTCCTAGAAAGGAAAGTTACAATTGATGGCTTCAAATTTGATTCTATGAAGCTATTAGTAGTGTAGGAATGGATGTAATCTAAAAAGTGAGATACTTTCAATGTTTACAAGGGGAAAAATAAAGAGTTAATGAAGCTCTTCCCCTTGTTCATTGAACATCTATTTTGCAATGAAATTGAACAAAGATGGGAACTCATCCTTAGGTAGTTATATGAGTTGTATCAGACTATGTCATAGGGAAGGATGATAGACTAAACATTAGTCATTTGGTAAAGAGTGGTTAATGAGATAGAAAAGCTCTTCCAAGAAGAAAAGAAGAGAAAGAAGAAAATCATGAGAAAATGACTTAATTTTGCGTTTTATCATGGATTAATAAAAGTGGTGGAAATTTTATTTACTATAGGTTGAGAGAAGTAACTAGATAGTACTTTTGAGGTAGACCTTGAGCCCCCACTATGTCAGCACTTGGGGACTCTAATGTTAGCATACAACATTGGTGGTAAAGGTCTATTGGTGTTAGCATCAAGGACCAAAGAAGAAGTGGCTACCTCTATGATGCAAAGCATATAAGAGCCATAGAGCAAAATAAGTGACAATGTCGCAATGAGGAAGGAGGGCATTTTAGAGAGCACCTCTAGAATAGTGGAGAAGGAAAAGGCTTCTAGAAAGAAAAAATCTCTTTCTAAGCCTATGAAGGAAGAATTATCTTCTAAGACTCCCATAATGAAGGTGTTGTAGGAAGCCCTACAAGAGAAAATAAGTAAGTAGTTCATGGTTTTAATTTGGCTTTGGTTTCTATACTTAAGTTAGTTTTGGTTAATTAATTTTGATTATTTCTATAGCCTAAGTCTTACTAAGGTTAAGTACTAACATGAGACATCAATGTTATATTAGCACTAGGTATAATATTATGTTTAACATTAGATCTATTTTTAAGGTTCAAGTGATATACTACATCGATAACATCTAACTCTACATTATGATGTGTTCATAGAAGCTACATAAGAGAAAAGGGCATTGAGGTAACAGATGAAGAAGCTCCAATCCAACCTTTATTCTATACTGAAGAGCTAGAAGGAGGGAATGAATAATGCTAAATTAGATTTTCTTGATAACTTGCTTGTGTTAGGAGAAAATGGGAAGAATACTGAACATGGATTTGACTCACTTTTTGATCCATTTGACTTGCACTTTGATGAAACAAGCTAAGAAAGAGATAAGAGAGATGGAGATGAAATGGGTGGTGGAGGGGATGACATTCTAAAGACAAACATCTTATCCTTAATGCAAACTACAATTCCAAAATGAGAAAAGATAGTTTTGGGTGACGAGGATGTCTGCAAATTGATTAAGAAAAAAAATTGTTCAAAGTTATCTACCTCCTATGATAAGTTTAGTTATTAAAAAATGTAAAAATAGTAAAATTAATATGGAAGATTTGATTAACTATTTTTTGTATGGATGAAAAAAATATGGGATTGTGTGAAAGACAAGCAATTTATAATGGAGGGGTTAGCAGAAGATATGGAGTAGAAGCTAAACATTCTCTCTCTAAGAGAACATACGTATTTGAAATGAGTATCAATGTTGAGCTTGGCATACATCATGACTAACATAATTCTTTATCATATAAATGATAATAAAATTGAGTGAAGTTTAGTTGACATTCAAAGACCCAATGATAGCTGTTGATGTTTCAGAAGGAAAGTAGGAAAAATAAGTGATGCTCTAAATTACATGAAGGATATAAAGGTATTGACTATTAAATAAGCAAATGCAAATGGCATACTATTAGGTAGATTAGAGCAAGTGTGGATGGAGGAAGCAAATTATAAGAGAGAAATAAAGATGTTAAAGTAATTAGAATTAGTAGAAGTAGATGTTTTTGGAAGAAAAATGGTTAGAAATAATCCTCTAGCTAGAGCTTACTAGAAAGAGAATAGCAAGGCTTTGGAGTTTCAAAAAGCTCTCATGGAGTGAAAAAATATACATTAGTCATGACATGCTTCATGATAAGATTACAAAATTAAGCTACAACATGGAAGAGCAAGAGAGAGTACCATAGATTGTTAAAGAAAAATAAAAGATTTTGCTAGTAGTGTGGTGGTGATCACACTCATAAAGTAAGAAAGGGCTCTTTAATAGAAACCTACATAAGAGGATGAAGAAAATGACATAAACTTAAAGGAGCAAAGAGAACATAAAAAATGTGGGCAAATATTTTGTTGAAGATTCCTATTTTAGTGTTTGAAAATTTACAAACATCAAACCTGAGTCTAGAGAAAGTAGAAAAAAGGATTCTTGAAATGTATAAGGACATGAAAGATAAGTATTTACTTCTTATAGCACATGTTGTTTAATGTCATAAAGAAATACTTATAATTTTCTTAATAGATCTAGGAGAGAGCAACCAAGATCTAGCTACAACAACAGACTTGAAATCCATGTAGATAAATAGCAATGATGAGGAAGGAGAATTAGTTGTAGGGGAAATAGACTAATGTTCAGCATTAGTTATAATTTTTTTTGTGAAACAAGTGTAAATGATGCATGACATCAATTTTCAGTTATAATGTACATGATGTTAAATTTTGTAGTTATATGTAACTAATGCACTACATTAATTTTGACTTAGTTGCAAGTGTTGTGTAAACAAAGTACAATGTTGAATTTTTTTATGACATCGCCTACTATTTTAATGCAATGTGTAAAGTATATGGAAGGAAAATAAATAAATTAGCATTTTACCTAGCTTTGATTTACTTTTTAATGCACTTTACTTTCTATTATAATTTAAATTCATTTATATTTAGTGTAATGTTTATATTTCCAGTGCATCTTAGTAACTTGATGGAATAAGTACAATCATTATCGATTATAACATATAATTATCTAATAACCTAGTAGTGATATCACTTTGTATACCAAATACAATGTTACTTGGTAATTCTATTAGTGCTTATATTGATCTAAGATGTGTACGAAAGGTTGGGAATATATGCCTATCATCGTTAGGATAGTATAGAATTTATTTTTTAATTAATTAAATTTAATATTAAATATTCACTTATTTGTCATGTTTTACTTTAGCTTATAGACTATGAAATAACATTATATCATATGCCTCACTTTTATTTAAACTATAAACTTTGACCATAATTAACTTAAGTGACCAGCCAACCATTAACAAAAAATATTTAACTCTCTAGAAGCTACACTAATCCATTCATAGATTACAATTGGATTGCATGCAACACTTGTGATTTGTATGGTTAGATGTAGGGTACTCTCATCACTCATCACTAGCTATCATAATATTGTATTGTAGTATGTTTTCACTTGGTCATACATCTTCAATTCTTAATAGCTTAAAATTTCTTTTAAGGTGAGAAAAATAGGTAGATGGAATGAAATAGAGGTCATTTCAAAAATGCCTTGATTAATATTTAAATGAGAGAGAAGCTTGTTAACACGATCCAGAAGAGGAAGTTTAAAGTAGTGGAGCATTCAAAACAAGATAATTATTTAAATGATGAAGTTACATAGAGATAGAACTCTTAGGAAGAGGCAAGAGGCAAAACACAAAATCATTTGTTGATGATAGTCTTAGTGTAGAACATATACCATGTTGATCAAACTCCAACTAGATTTGGTGGTTTAGATGAGAGATGTAACATTAGGCAGTTCTCTAGATAGAAAGTAACAATAGATAGGAAGGATCATGATATTATAAATTTATATAATGAACATGCATGTTTCATTTAAGAATTTGAATGGAACATAAAATAAACATGTGAACATTATGTTTAGAATAGAAATCAAGAAATAGAAACTTTATTGATGAATTTTTGAAGCATTTGTAATGCAAGTCTAGTTGAAAGTTTTGCTCTTCTTAGCTATATTGATAATTTGGGATGACCTTGATGTAATCAACAATCCACCTTGTAGTTAGGCTAGTTTTATCATAGGTTAAGAAGAGGTTAAGTCCTATTGGTCTGCATTCCCAATAATTTTAGCACAAATGCACTATTCCATTCCTTCATACATTCTTTGTAAAAAAAGAGGTCACACCATAAAAGTATGTTGGTATAAAGTTGGACTTGATGCTCTATAAATCTAGGATAATAATCATGCATACGTAACAACCTTATCCTCAAATCAAGAGGAAAACTAAGGTAATTACAAAGCTCTCAATTCTAATAATATAATTAAGTAAGATCGTTGGATTCTAGACAATGGTTTTTCTAATCACATGACATCATACAAGTATCATATTCTATAATACAAACTAACTTAAATTGATAGAATAAAAATAGGATATGGTAAGCATCCTAATATAGAAGGAGTTGGAAATTAGCTTATCAAATTTCCCAACAAAAAAGTCATAGCAATCCAAATCTCTCAAATCCTCTAGAATGTAGAATAAAAAAATACTAGAAGAAGCATTAAATGAAAGTGAAAATAGCCATGAACAAAGAATGCAAAGCCATGATGGAGACAAGCTATGAAAATTAGTTAACAAATATAAATGAAAAAGATAATTGATTCCAAGTGGTTGTAGAATACCAAATTTAATGAAAAAGGAAAATTCATCAAACAAAAAGGAAGACTTATAACAAGAGGTTTCAAACAAATAAAACACATAGAATATGAGGAAATGTTTGGTCTAGTTGCAATATTCAAAACCATTAAACTCATCCTCTTAATTGCTACTCATCACAAACTGAAACTACATTAGGTGAATGTAAAATTAGTCTACCTAAATGATAACATTAAAGAAGAAGTGTATATTCATCAACTAGAAGGATACACCATCAAAGGAAAGGAAGAAAAAGTTTACAAATTAAAAAAATTCCTATATGGCTTAAAACATGCTCTTAGAGGTTAGTTCCATATAATCTATGAATAACTAATAAAGAAAGGATGCTCATCTTACATGTGTAAATAAATCTTGTATTATAGACATGATAATAAGGGCTTCATAATAATCTCTTTGTATGTAGATGATCTCATTTTTATGACTACAAATGATAAACTATTAAAGGACTTGAAGGCAAACATGAAGAATGAATTTAAATATAAGACCTAGGAGAATTGAAGTATTTTCTTGGAATAAAATTTGACCAAGACTATGAGGGAATCAATGTCCATAAAAAAAAATATGCTACAACCATTTCAAAAAAATTCAAAATTGACAAAGAAAAGACCACCAAGACTTCTCTCCATCATAACATAAATTTGAAAATAAAGACACAACAAATGTAGTTAATGCCATTTCATATAGAAGCATGATTGGAGGACTTAGTTTTTCTTATCATACAAGAATAGATTTGAAATTTATCACCTCTCTTCCATCAAGGTTAAGCAAGAGTCTAGAAAATATTATCTAAATGCTCTCATCCATATACCAAGATATGTGAAAGGCACATTAGACCACAAAATAATTTACACCAAAGATGATGGACAATTTCATGGTTAATCATATGTTGATTTAGAAGGCAATGAATATGATAGAAAGTCTATGTTAGAAGCCATAATATTTCATGCAAACAATGCTATATATTAGAAATCAAGAAAGAAAACATCTATTAGTTTTCAACTTGTGATGTAGAATTTATTACCATAACAAGATGTATCCAACCTATTCTTTTATTAAAGAAAATCATGAATCATCTTAGCTTTTATGTAGATCTTTCCATGAAATTATATCATGAAAAAAATTTAGCTATAAAACTTTCAAATGAATATGTTTTTCATAAAAAATAAAAGCATATTGATATACAATATTACTTTATCAAGGAAAAAGTAAAGGAAGGTAACATCAAACAAATACATGTAGACACCAAAACTAAATTTTTTTAGTTACATTTACTAAGACCCTTTGGATCAATTGGGATAGTTTTATAATTTCTTAAAGAATTTTTTTTAAATTATAACTTAGTGCTACCTACCTAAATCAAACCTATGACCTAGGGTTACTAGAATAACATCATTTATCACCAAATCTCTTATTCATTATAGGGATGAACACATTTGTGATAACATAGGCATCAAGAAGACAACAATAAAGAAAGACAAAGTATGCATTGTACACTAAAGAAGGGATTATTAGCGTTAATATACAATGTCATTATGTACATGAAGATAAAAATTTCAATGCTAGAAATCGTTTTTGATTTTTTCTTAAGTTGATCAGGAGATATGACTCATTTTTCACTTCAACTCTACTGTATTTTGTTTTATTTATTTATTTTCATTATGGGGAATAACACTCAAAAGTCCCCTAAGTCAAACTTGAATCATTTTGCATAAATTATAAGGCCATGCTTGGTTATAATTATGTGGTTTTTCTATTTTAAAGCTCTTATTACAAATTTCTTACTAGAACTATATTGTTTTAACAACTATTTACATTAAATAAACAATTGGTCCTTACACCATCATTAATTTTCATTACTATTAATTCAATTTTTAGTTTCATTTTATCAATTCAAGTTAACCTCTCAAATATTCATCTTCCCTATCCATTAATTAGACACAAGGAATCCTACATTTAACTTAGCATTCTCATTACAATATTTCAATTTCAATTTTTCTTAATGTTTCTCTCATCAAAGTTATCCAGTTAAAAAGTTTAAAGGTCATCTAGAAGTTTGATTCAATCTACCATTTCTACCATGAAATAAATTTAGAAATATTCATTCTAGATAATAGGTCATTTTGTAAGGAAATTGCAAAAATAACATTCATCATAATTGATCATCCAAAGTGAAGAAATTTGAGAAAGATTTTTTGATAAGAACTCATGGTCAAGTTGCAATATTGAAGGTTTTCATACTATGAGTCCATCACAACTCATAATATTATGAAGATCATTTTTCTTCAGAACTTGATTTGTGGTCAACTTGTGGTAGAATACCGAAACCCATGGTTAGGTCATGGTCTCAAACATGACTCGTGGTATTTTTGTGATTGATTCAAAGTTGTCAATCATGAAGCATCATTACTTCGTGCTTCATAAATCTCTTAAGAAAATCTTACCATAACTTGTGGTGGTGTTGTGGTGCATTGATCACAACTCATGATCTACTAGTGATGAATGTTCAAATATGGCAAATTTTCCATGACTCATGATGAAGTCATGGTATCCTTAGAAAATCTTAATCTTTGTTTCTAGTTAAACCATGACTCATGATATCCTAGATCATGACTCATGATCAAGTCATAGTCGAATCATGGCTAGTAAAAGATTAGAATTTTGATAGATCCTAAAGCATTAAGTTAGATATTTTTAGGAAATGTATCTAAAATCTTATAGTTATGAACATTAAAGAGAATGATTTGATTCTTGGGATAAACTAATTGGCTAAGTTTAGAGGATGCTTGAATTGTAAAGAGAAAATTCTTAGTCTTCAATATCTTCATAGGAAAGAAGTTAAGGTTCAGTCAAAGAAGAAAAGAATAAGATCAACTTAGATTTTACTAAGAATCTTAATAAGCTATGGGAACATGGACATGACTACTACATGAAAACAATATCTAAGATAAAGGAAGAAAATTTTCAGAAAATACCATTGATTTAAAACTTTATAGATATTTTCAAGAAGGAAATTCCTAGGTTACCTCTTAAGTGAAATAATAAATTTTATATTTCCTTAAATCCTATAGCCTAATCCATTTTCAAGGCCTTACATAGGATGCTACATGTGGAACTAATAGAGTTTAACATTTAGATTTAAAAGTTGATAGATAAAAGATTAATAATTCATCCTTGTGTAGCTCCATGGGATACCTCACTTGTATTTGTAAAGAAGAAGGATGATAGCTTAAGGTTTTGAATTCACTATAAATTTTTAAATCAAGTGATCATTAAGAATCATTATCCTTTATAAAAATTTGATGATTTTTTTAATCATCTAAGGGAGGCTAAATTATTCTCAAAGATTGATTTAAAGTTAGAATTCCCTAAGAGTAAAAAACCTTAAGGAAGCATTAAATATTTGCATATTTATCTAAGTGTACATTTTTTAAGAGATTCAATTTCTTGAACATGTAGTGTTAAGAGTAAGTATAACAATGGATCCATCCAAAATTTTAGTGATTTATGATTGGCCAATTTCAATAATAGTTAATGAAGTACAAAGATTATTAGAGTTAGTTGGATACTAAAAATGGTTTTGGAAGACTTCTAGATCTAAGATAGAAATTCCTTTCACTAATTTATTAGGAAAAGATTGCATTTTTTTCTTGAAGAAATGCTTGCCAAGAAACTTTGAGGAGTTAAAAGAAGATTGACCTTAGCACCAAAAGGGTCCAATAGCTTATGTTTGGAACAAAGAGGATTTAAAAAGTAACATGAGGTATACTAAGAAGTAATAACAAAAGGATCAATATTTTTACCAGTTGTGACCAAATATTCATGGTGAGGCCTAACAAAGGAATAAAACCTATGATCATATAAGGTCATATTTTTGATATGCCTAAAATATAAATATATTAAAAATCCTAAAATATAAATATATTAAAAATAAAAGTTCAAAGTAAAAAAGTAGAGAATCACTACAAAGAAGGGAAACTCCAAAATAACAAAAATTAAATATGTAATTATTTTAGAGATGCCTTTTCATGTTTTCATCATTATAACCAATCCAAAAAAATTCCTAGGATATGTATGAGAAGGAAGTTTATAATAATAAGATGTTTTAAGGTTGTATAAAGGACTTCATTTAAATGGCATACAAATTATTCATAAATTTTAACATAGGCATTGGCTTACAATGATTATAAAGAATATATTATAAGTTGAGTGTTTAAGCCTTTCTAAGGCTCATAGTACTAAAAGTTTATTATTAAAAGTGAGGAGAAAATATTGTTTGTAACAACATTGTCCCAACATTATTAGGTATCCCAAGGAATTTCCTTACATCCTTTATATCTAAGGAAAAAGACCTAGGAACTATGCCTCTACATGAGCATCTATACACTTGAATTCTCTAGAGGGAACATGTAATGCATCCAATTTTCTTAAGTTATGTATTCACCTCTAGAAGAACATCTATGAATCCAATTGAGGATAAGAAAATGAGCAAAAAAATAACCTTATAAATATCATCGATGAGAGTGTGATGATATATTTACAAGGGATGCCTTAACCCCATACCACTTAGGATCTAGTACAAGGTTTGACACAATGCCAATCCTAGCTACCTACATATCTATGACCATTGTAAAATCAAAATCCATGTAGTTCTATTAGTGTGAGGGTATGATGAGAAGGATAAAGAGGAAGAAACAAGATGGAGTCCCATTGTTCCTTGGAACCACCAAGTCAGAGTGATTTTCGAACACTTGGGCACCCTGAATAGACAACTTAGAGTGTTCCACAATCCCTTAACCAAAGAACCATTGACACTAAGACCTTTCTCAAAATTCTTCATAGCACATAAGAAGAAATGTCCTTAAAGTGCAGATAAGGATTAGCTTTTAGAGTACACTTCTTATATTGGTTCAAGCTCCATTAATTCCAGGAAGTAACCCAACTCAATATGATGCTAGGATCAAAGGAGGGTACAAAACCTAAAAGGCCTATACATCCTTTCAATTAAGGCCTTTCATGAAACATAAAGAATACTTAATAGATTTAAGACATTATTCCTGCTCCATGATGAGGGAAATACAACCAAGCCAATGAACCAACATCTCTAAGACATCATTTAGATCCATTTCTTTATAGGTTTTAAAAGACTTATCCTCCTACCTAATTCCATTCCTACCTCGGAGAATTTTCTCCTCTCTCATAAGTCTAGCCTAGACTCTCCAAATGTTTGCATGACATCCATTAATGAAATTGATTTTTTTCATACTCAATTGAAGGATTACAAGGATTTATTTTTAGCCTTGATGTTGGACTTGTGAGATCTCATCAACAAAGAGAGAATACTCCATGAAAAATATGGCTCAACAATTAAATCCAAAATTTGCTAGAACTCCAAGTTCTACATCTAGTCTCGATATGAAGAAGTCTCACAAGTTTAGCCAATGATGAAGTAGATAACTAAGCCTATATCATAGTCCATTATTTAAAGATCATATTTACATGTTGGTATGAAGAAAGAGGCATAAATTCCTCCTCCCAAATAAGATCCATATGTAGACTATTTTTTCTAACCTTCTTTTCATAGGATAGACTAGCTCTACAATTGATGAGTAGTTGGATATTCCAACACTTCACCATACAAGTCATAAGAATACATGTGTGACCATATTATAATCTATTGATGGACAATGTAAGTATGCTAGTGGTTGATAGTTGGTTTATGATCATTGTCTTCATACATTGAGTTAGTGAAGTGTAAGTAGTATGGTTTAACTCTTGGTGAGGTATATGATATCATGATGTTGTGGGCTTAAATTAGTCTTAATTTTTTCCATAATGAAAGTGAGAATAAAGTTTAGTTCTAAAAAACAATAGAAATGTAGATATATCCTAGCCTATGATAATAAGCATCCATTCTTGAATTTCCATATATGCCTTGGATTCATGTAACAATTACTAGAATTACAAAGTGACTTCACTACTATGCAAATCAAGTGAAGTCACTATTGGGTTATCAAAAAATTACAATAAGCACTCAAAACTAGTCATACTTATTCCACCTTACTAATAGACATTTAAAAAGTAAAATACTAAACAAAAGTAAATAACTTAGTAATTATAAATCACATAAAAAAGTAAAATTAATCTAATTGAGATGTTGCAATGGTAAGAAATAATCTCAATCTTGAATTGTGTCTAAGTATAATCCACTCAAAAAAAGAATTTTTACAACTATTAGTTATCACATTGTGGGCATTCACTTCTAACTTTATCTCTAAGTATAATGCACAAAACGAAATTGCAATAATTTTGCTAAATATCATGCAAAATTTGTTCCAAAAACATGATAGTGGGTTGGCATTTATAGTTATGATGAGGGCTGACTACATCATGTCTACAATGATGTAAGCAGAGCTACGATATTGTAGATATGATATCACATTAGTTAACATAAAGGATTTTATCATACCACCATGACTAATTGAATACTTATTCTCAAGTGAAAGCAAAAGAAGGATAGAGTTCCTTACGAAATCGTGAGGTGTATTTAGACTTTGACATGACTACTTATATACATTGCTAACTTTACTTTGAATGTTGCATTATGGTTTGAGTGATTTTCAAAATCATCATGCATCACATGAATGAAAAATTTTTATAAAGCAAAATAAAAAAAAAACAAAATGATAAAGCTTAATGTAGCTCAAGTCCCTAGTGGTGGTGGCTCCTCCATCAGCTTATTTCCTGTGTCATCAAGCTTTGAAATCTAGTATCTACTAAGTAGTGCCTGAAGTATCTCCTTTTTTGATATGGGATCATGTACTATTCAAGTGAATTTTACAATGTTTACTAAATTTTGTACCTTCCATGAGCATGATAGTTTTAGAAACATTTTGTTTGCCTTCATGTACCAAGCTACAAATAACTATCTTTCTTCTTCAAATGTCTTGGCCACTTTTCTTAATTCTTAATAGTTGATGATTTTCTGGGCCAAGTTTGCTCCTACATATTTCTAATCTTGGTAGCTATCTTTTATCACTTCAACCTCTAGGTTTGTAATACGTAATTTTTGTTGTATGCCATTTTTGGCTACAAACTCTCTCATATAATGCATAGGTCACAACCACTTGTTTCTTTAGTTTATTTGTAGGTCTTCCTACTATAAGCCTAGCTAGATTAACATATTGATGATTTGCTAATCCCATGTACTCTATAAGGTTTTTAATCTATAGGTTCTTATTTTTCACTTCGACCTAATGGACATGGGAAAGACTATCCAGGATCTACTGCCAATTAGATCTCTATGTTATGATGGAGCTCATTTTGGATTTAGCCAACTAGATTTCTTTTTTATTGATTTTTTTTACATGTTCACTTGGTATTTAAAGTGTTATTCTAGTATTTCATGGTTTTTGACCTCATAACACCACATTTTGATTTTAATTGCTAATTTTTAATAAATCACATGGACTTCCTCCATTGATAGGACTTTATTTTCTCTAAGCAATTTCCTCATATCTTGGTTGACTCTAGCAAATTATTCTCTAAGTTGAAGAATGCTTTCTTCAAGAATATTCTTTTGTTTTTCTATATCTATTAACCTCATCTTTTTGGCAGCAATTCTTTTATTTTATTCTTCAAGGGTAGTTAGTGCTTTGATGTGTGCATATGTTTATGCTTCTACTATAGAGGCATTACATGTTACATTCTTTCTTTCCATTTCTACTTGGATGTTTCTAGCTCTAAGTTGGATCACTTATTTAATTATGAATTTATCAAGTTGGTCTGGCACTATGTATATTGCAAGGTCTCTCTTTTTTGCTCATAATGCTACCAATTCAACTTATAATAGCTGCACTTCATTCTTTGCATGTTCAACTCTTGTCTCAACAATTACCAGCTTACCTGTTGTTGATATCAAATTTAACTATACTGCGGTGATATCACTAGGATTATCAATAAGATTAAACATTACTTCTCCTATCTGTAGTAGTTGATCTAGGATATCTTCATGTTCTTCTAGAGGCATGAATGTATTGTCTATCATTTTAACATCTTTGGCTCTAGTAATATTTTTCAGTGACATAATGGAAACATTAAATGATTTTTTAAAATGTGATTCATGATCACCTCTACTATCCTTACTACATCCTAGTATTACATTACCATGATTATGGCTCCTTCTCCTATCTCCAACATGACTTGAAAGGATGTAGCATTCGTAGAGATTTGTTATGCCCAGTCTTTACCTTCTCTTTCCTATAATAATATTTGACTAGTAGCGGGTCATGTTGATATTGGAGGTTTGCTTGGATTGTCTTTGACTCGATACAGTACAAAACCTTCCCTATTTTCCCAGCTTATAGTCTTTTCAATCTATTGCAAGTGGCCCATAGAAGGTCTATAGTCTTGTTGTGCTAGTGGAGCACTTAATCCAAGTCTATCACTAGCTAGAATTAATCCACTAGATCCTACTTTTTCCTATCCTATGGTTGGAATGTTTCTAGTTGGTATGGATCCTATTGCTCCCTTAGTGCCTACTAGCTTCTCTAGCTAATCTTTCTTTGGAGACACTAGTTTTGACATTTCAACATAAGATGTATTTTGGCCCTTGTGTAGGATATCCTTTGTCTAGCCCAAAATCCTAGCTAGCTTGCATAACCTTCTGATGAGAGAAGGGAATGACAAAGTAAGTTTCCTTATCTATTTCTCATCCAAACCTTCTTTGAATTTCTAGAAACAATAAATGAATCATGTTTGTGTTGAATTTTTCCATGAAGATGATGTTTCCTCTTGCAGCATAGGTGGAAATTCAATTTAATCTTTTGATAGGAAAAATGTGATAGGTCTTGATCTTGACATATATCTTTTCTTTAGCTAGAAATCCACTATATTTCTTATCTACTAACCTATAAGCTCTTTGTATCCATAGTCTCTTTACATCTATGTTAGATCTTGTAGATATTTAAGAAATATTTGCTCCAACATTAGAAATATTTAGTGTCTTTGAAATTTCCTTAACTAAATAATGCAGTATAACTTCTTCAATTTTTACTGTGGCTTCATTCTTCTTATTCTTCTAAAATTGGTACACTTCTCCTAAGTACCATTCTCCATTGCATGATAGAGTTGGCCATAGAGGAGAGGCTTGGAGTCATTCTTAGATGTTGGTAGGTGCAAATTCCATGAATAGATTGAAGTTACATTCCATAGTAATAGTGGACATGATTGATTTTTCCTCAATGGCTTGAAGACATTCTAGATTTTTCCTCAATGGCTTGAAGACATTCTACCGACAATGTGAGGTGTTGCCTTACTTTGGAGCTAGTGGTATTTCAAGCTTAGCTTGCAAAAATTGTTCTATTACATGTGTTTGTTGATGGATGCTAAAGGATTGATGCTCCTACTCTACTTGTGGAGTATATCCTCTAGCTTGTCCTATGCCTCTACATCTAGGTCTTTTGCAACCTTACTATGAGGGTCTTCCTTCTATGCGTCTTTCAGGAGTCATCTACAATAATTAAGAATTCATTTGAGATTACCTAAGGATTTCGAATAGGTTCCTACTAGTTCATTATCGTTAGGTTCTAGAATTTGATCACCAATTTATCCTTATATTACTTTTAGCTCTTATTATGATTACAAAGTTAGAAAAATTTCAAAAGGAAACCCTTATTCATTGTACTTTTGATTGTTATGACCTCTCACTATTATTATTTTCTTGTTTATTATGTAATTGAATGGGTTTCTAGGAGAATTAGTTAGGTTTATTAGCTTTTATTTAGTTAACTGATCAAAATATGCTTATTTCTCATTATTCTTATCCTTAATATATTCTTACAGTGTGATGAATCGCATTTTGACTAGATTTAATATTGGATATGCAATATCAGAGCCTTGACCTAGTATTAGGCCCCAGGTTGTGATGTCAAATATCCGATATCATAGGGTATATGCTAGCCTATAAATATAGTTCTTGGGTAGATCATTTAGCATTAATTTTTATCATAGCATAGTGAACCTCTTACAGTTTTTTTTCTCTAGAGTTAGAATATTTTCTAAGTTTCCACAATAGGAGTCTAACTGTGTATAGATCTTTGTTTGAGCACTGATGTACCTAAACATAGCAATGCGACAGAAATAAAGACAAGCCCTTTTGATAATCCTTGTAACATTGAGAATAGATTAATATTTTTTTTAATGCATTTAATATTCATGCACTTTACTTTAATGTAATTTAAGTAAGCAATTAATCCCTAGCTGTTAATGAACACAAGCACAACCAGTTCAAGCATATGTGTAGCACTTGGTAACCTAGAAATGCTTAAAGCTTGGTAACCCAACAACACTATATGCATTTAGGATATGCCCAAAGATTGGGAATGGGTACTTATGTTAGGCTAGCTAAGTAGTAGATTAATTAAATACTAAATTACTCTACCTTGTATTCTTACTTTAGGTGATTAAAATTATAAAATATAAAATGATAAAAATCATATACCTTAGTTGCACTTAACCATACACTTGTACCTCACACGTGGAACTAAGAAGACAATGATCATCCCAATTAGATTTCACATCCTAGAACTAGTATACTTAGGAACTTAAGATTTGTGGAGTTGAACTAGATCATGCATGAACACTTATGATTTAGCATAGGGGTACCTCACCACTCATCTTTGGCACCATTGTTGGGAACCTTTTGTTTATTATGTGTACTATCTAGGATTTAGTGAAATTTATTTAGTATCATTGTAATGAATCCTAGAGTCATATCATACTTTAAAATAGCTACAATAATATTAAGAAGCACATTGCATTTCTTATTTCATAACACAATATGTTTTCTTCTCATAGGAGTGACTCTTTGTCCAAGTCTAATGGTGTAAATTCGCTTGTGCCCTAATAATATAGAGTGGTATATGCTCATGATGATGAGTATGTATCTAATTTCACCTTCATCCTACACTAGGATGAGATGTTATGGTGGTGTGACATGAAAGAAAACATTGTGTTGTCACCCAATTGATTTGTTCATATGATGCTTTAGCAAACGCTTATACAATTGGGACTCCAAGGACTTCATGCTAAGCACATTGTGCAGGATAGTGATGCCATGGATTATCATCCCATTGAAAGATAATGTCTAAGGGATTGACAAGTAAGACAACATTATGAATCTATGAAGGAAAAGTGGCCCAATTATTTCCCATACCTACTGTACCAAAAAGATGATGGAGAACCCTTCTCTAGGGGTTTTCCATTTGGTGAAATTCCTCTCTTTGACTTTGATGAAGGAGGTCAAAAATAGAACTTGCAATCCATGACCCATAATCTAGGTTCTGGCAAGAATGGATCCAATGACAAAGGAGGGTACAAGGAAAAGAGTTAAGGCAAGGATGTAGACAAGAAACAAGATCATGATTATGGTCATGAGCATCAAAGAGGGGGTAGTAGGCACTATGATTATGCTAGTCCTCTTCCTCTTCACCTTCATCATCATCATCTTCTTCTTTTAGCTTTAACCACAACCATCGAGGATGCAACCATGATGTAGGTGACTGACAGGACTAAGATGATCGAAAGGATAGTCGAGCAAGTTAAGACTAGGGGCACAGGCATTTAAGAGAGACCTATTACCATCAATGAAGGGGTAGTAGAGAGCATTGTAGGCTCTAGAATCATGACTTTGATGAACCTTAGCTTGCTACTTGAAGTATGCTAAACATTACAGAGGCAGTGAGAATTCCCACAATACACATAAAGGATTTTTTTAGATTAAAGGAATCGACATGGATAATATTCCTTGGTTTGAAGGAGAACACAACTTAGATCCAAAAAACCATCTCCAAGCTTTTCAAGATGCATGTGCCTCGAAGAATATAGAAAATGAGTGGCAAAAACTTAAGTTGTTTCCTAGGACACTCATTAAAGAAGTAAAAAGTTGGTACTAATCCTTAGAACCAGAATCTATTAGAAGATGAAGTACAATGATTGAATTATTTAATGAAAAATATCAAATGTACTCTTAAGTGTCCAATTTAAGAAAATAAATCTAAGGATGGAAACAAGGAACACACAAACCCTTGGATGTTGGCATAGGTTGATACTATTCCCTATTGCATAGACGTTTTGGCCATGATTATTCTCAACTGGATCAACTTAGCCAAATTATAGATGGGCTTCGATTAGAAATGAGGAGAACCCTTTGTGTCTATTCCAAAGGGCAACTATTAGAATTAAGCACCCATCAAATCCAAAGATTTATTGAGTAACTAGTGAAAGAAGAAGGAGAATTAAAGAAACACAAAAGTGTAGAAGAGTACAATTGTGATCCTTCCATTCACAAGAGGGAGGTTCAATTCTATGACAGTGAGGAAGAATCATCACTTTATGAGGTGGTGAATAAGAAAACCTTGCTACTTCAAAAATCTCAATCTAAAATTTTGGCTAAGATTAATTAGTTATGGGACTCCATGGACACCAGATTTCAACCTATCTTAAAAATTGCTAAAGAGTCCAAAGAATAAAGTAGTGACCATGATCACAGGAGATGCAAGGAAGCTAAACATGCCCATCAAAGAGGTAAGGACAAGATTGTTGCAATTAAGGAAGTTGTGGAAACTGACTTAGATGATGATGGTGGATGTGACATTTTCCATTATGAACATCCTAAGAGATGTTGCCTCATAGTTGAAACACTACTAATTTTGGCCTAGCACTTTTAGACAAGAACTAAGCTAAGTCATGCTGCTGCCCAACATGAGTACAACATGACCAAATTTGGAGGCCTCCAAAACAGCCCCCGATGGCCCATGATTCAATAGGCAAGGTTCCCCTGGGGCCCATAGGCAACTGCACCAACTTCTAGCATCCAAAATCTAAAGTTTCAGGTTCAAAATGTTTGGTTTTGGCTAAGTACACTTTGGCTACTTTTTTAGACGCTGCACAGCGTAAGGATCAGCGTCACCAATTTTTAGAGCCCCAAAATTGAGCCAAAATGACTTGATTTTAAGGGTGCAAGTCATCCTCAGGGTCCACTATTGATAACTATGGGTCCTAGCCTTCAGAAATTCTAGATTTCAACTCAAAATTGCAAGTTTTGAACATCACAGTACAGGTCACACTGCAGGTCACGTTGGGCAGTCAAATTTCTCTTGTTGTACATTTTATTATAAATCCCCATTTGTGGGCATGTTAAGCCCTCATGGTCTAAAACACAAATATATATATATATATAATTTTATTATAAATCCCCATTTGTGGGCATGTTAAGCCCTCATGGTCTAAAACACAAATATATATATATATAATTTAGGAGCTAATCCTCCTAAATTTTCTTTAAATTTTTATCGCTTGAGAGCTTGTTTTTGTAATTTGTTTGTATTTTCATGGGCTTGAATGATTCACAAATTGTAAAATACATTGAACCTAGTCAAAAAAAACAAATATCTAACACACATCCAACTTGTGCCAACTATCCATGGGACACATGTCACTAGATCTGTTTTCTTCTCATCTCCCAACCATTGATCCCACCACAACAAATGTTAGCCCAACAACCTTTCTCTCCCTTTCCAATACAATAATTAAACCATTATCATCCACAATCTGTGCAATCCACCAGTTTTCCTATTGCCGAAGAATGGGCAGACACACAAAAAATGATGCATTCATTGGCAGAGGAATTAAAATGCCTTAAAAATTTTAACAATGAAGAAGTCAAGGTACTAGATTTCTATCAAGATGACCCAATTGACCCCTCAGTTCCACCCTTGACCTTTCCAAAAGGAGTCTTATTACCTCAACTGACCAAGTACAATGGAGAAGGGGACCCAAATGCCCCCTAGTGACATTTAGAACTGAAAGTCTTTTACTTCAAGCATGGCCCCATGTAATTCTGCGAGTGTTTGCAATGTCCTTAACCGAAAAAGCCTTAGACTAGTACCGATCTTTACCTCGTAGATCCATATCTTCTTTAGAGAGTTTTTTGCATCAGTTTATCACCCATTTCAAGTACAATTTGAAACCTGAGGCCACATTAGATAGCTTGATTGAAGTTAAACAAGCGCCATTAGAGCCAACGTAGAAATTTATCCAAAGGTGGAGTGTAGCCTTAAACGAACTTCACGAACCTATCCCTGAAACATATTTACTCATTATCCTTAAGTTAGCTGTGAATGACTTTATTAAGTCAAAACTTTACTACCTAAAAGCACACACATTGAGCCAAGCATTCATTCAAATCAAAGACATAAAAGAAGCAGCACAAACAAGTAATGACCTAGCCTACTCAACCTTTAGGAGCCAACATACGAGGAAAGATAAATCCAAAACAACAATAGCAGCAATGGCTGAGGGAAAACAACCTGCTATCCCAAATAACTATGAAAGAACCACACTCACTCATACACCTAAAAACTCCTCAAAAAGAAACAACAACATAGGTCATGCCCGTGCCTTCGAAAGGAAAGAACCTGCTCAATACACATCATTGTCCATGAAGCCTTCACAACTACTTGATCAACTTCTAAAGGTTGGGCTTATTCAACACAAACAAATGTCTCCTGTGGCCTTGCAAAGACATGATCGCTTTTGTAAATTGGCCAAAAATCCAACTTTAGCAATAGCCAACGAACCTCCCATTCCAAAAGGATTTAAGTTGGATAGGTTTTGTGAATATCACCAATAGTGTGGTCATGGGACTGATTACTGCTTTGCATTAAAACAAGACATACAACACATAATAAATGGGGGTGAAGTAGTATTCGATGAGACAAACCTAGTAAGACCTCAAAACCAATCCATGGGGGTCTACAAAGATCCTCTCAATACCAAAATCAACGATGCTCCATATTCGATTAATACTGTCCATGTGGAAGATAGACAAGACGTTCCTCGAAAGCCTTTTGTGATTCATGGACATTCAAAAAACACACCTACCTCAATATATCCTCAAACCCCTTTTACCATGTGCTCATCCCCCGCACCATCAAAACCATTCATCATCTGCATACCTCCTTCAGTTTCCACCACAACAAACATACCATATGAAAATCGACCCATTCTCTTTGTGGTCTAGGTGCCAAAACACCTTGGCACACAACCCACCTCCACTTCTCGATGACCTTTGTGAGAACATCTTGTCGATAGGCTAATAAGAGAGCACTTAAAAAAAAAGAGAGCTCATGAAGAGAGAAAACCATAGACACAAATTAGGCTGCCAAAGCCTACACTGCTAAACACCATCCCCATGAGTCCATCCATTAATTAGCCTAGTACAAGTCACCAAAACCAAGATGAAGTTACAAGTCATATCCCAAACCCAACTTTCTCAGCTACTAACATAAAAACCCCTCCATGAGAAATATGAATCCTAGGTCAAATGGACCAAATCTCTACAGATAAGAATGTCCCAAACGGAAAAGACCTAGCAAATGCATTGACCCAAGTCACACAAGCCTTAAAACAAAAGAATACTTCTTTAAGTTTGTATGACCTAGTAATGACTTCACCAGTACATCGAGAGGCTCTCGTACAGATGCTAACTTCAATTCTTGTTAGTGAGGATCTTCCTACAAATGAACCATCCATTTATGTAGTATTATCCCCACAACTTCAGGAATGGAAGACCACATCCTTAGAGTTTCGCATTAAGGACATTAAGCTACATGAGAAAACAAGGGAAATCACCACGGCCCCTATGTTCATAACAATACAGGTTGCTCATTTCAAAATACGTAGGGTGCATGTCGATGATGGTGCAGTAAAAAATGTAATACCTTTTTCCATCATCGAAAAATTAGGACTCACTGAACAAGTACAACATACAACAACCTCTTTCTTGAGATCTTTCAGTGGTTCCCTATGAGAGTGAAAGGCATGGTTACCTTAGATTTCATAGCCAGAGATCAATTCCCTACATTGGCTGAATTCATAGTGGTTGATGAAATGCCAGGGTTTAATTTGATCCTAGGACGTCCTTGGCTAGCTCAACTTAAAGCCGTATCTTCACCAATCCATCAGGAGATCCACCTACCTTATGAGGGAGGTGAGATTATCATACATGGGGATACAACACCATCGATCACTTCCTCATACCTTGAGGTAGGTCAAGGGTTAGAAATTGAGTTTGTTAAGCCTAAATAAGAAACCATGAACATATATCAAAACGTGGACCCAACGTTGACTCACAATCCAACTAGCACTGAAGAAAGACAAGAAGACACAGACATAGGAGCCATTCATGCTGATGTTTCTTGGTCAGAACTACCCTTTGACATCACCAATGAAGGGGAAGGTGAATATAAGATCATACCAATACACCCAGCAGCACATGTTAAGTTACAAAAGATCAAGAGGCAACTCAACAACTAGAACGAATGATAAAAACTATCCAAAATGACATTAAACTACGAACTATCCGAAACAATGTTAAAGTACGAACTGTCCAAAATGACATTAAACTACGAACTATCCGAAATGATGCTAAACTACGAATTGTCCGAAATGACGTTAAACTACGAACTGTCCGAAATGACGTTAAACTACGAACTATCCGAAATGACGTTAAACTATGAATTGTCTGAAATGACGTTAAACTACGAACTATCTGCAATGACATTAAACTAGCCACGATCAGAAATGGTTGGTTTCATTTAAAAATTCTTGAAAGTGTTACTACCTTTGGCCCACCATGGCATAAAATTGGTAATCCTTTCTTTAACAACAGATGCAACAGTCCATCAAGACTTTAAACTGATGTACCAAGCCTGAAATGGCTTTAAACTAGAGCCAACAAATTACAGATTTACAAACTCTCGTCATCTTACATTGAATTTTCGTTTACAAGTTACAACTTACGATTTACATTCTTGCATGGTCGTTACTTTCTTTTCCAAGTATTTACCTTACATCTTGCTTTACACTTTAGAAATTTATGTTACATTTAGTTGCACACATATACTCTAGAAAATAAAGAAAAAGAATAAAAAAAACATAAAACTACAAAAATACATGGCCCGAAAAGGCCGGAAACTAGCTTACGGCCCAGAACAGCCTAAAACTATCATTATTTTACATTGCTTTTCTTTCATTCATACATTCTAACTCTATGTACTGCAAGTGTCGCTTGATGTTGTTTTCTTCCTAGTTGATTTTTTTTTGCAGGATCTCGTAGGCACGTAGCATGACCATGCATGCAGCATCACACTTTATACAAGCAAGGTAAGCATTAGTCTGCTATGACTATAAACTGGCACAGACAGTCCTGGCTTAAAACTGATACCACAAAAAAGTCTTAGATCATGACTTAAAACTGATACCACAGAAAAGTCCTGGATCATGACTTAAAACTGATACCACAGAAAAGTCTTGGATCATGACTTAAAACTGATACCACAGAATAGTCCTAGCATAATGACTTAAAACTGATACCACAGAAAAATCCTGAATCATGACTTAAAACTAATACCATCGAATAGTCCTGGCATCATGACTTAAAACTGATATCACAGAACAGTCCTGGATCATGACTTAAAACTGATACCACATAATGGTCTTGGCATCATGAATTAAAACTGATACCACAGAGTTTTGTCTGGTATAACACTAAACTGCTACATCTATCTGCCATGACATGAAACTAGCATCCACAGTCCACTAAGACTATAAACTAGTTTGCCTCTTCATAGTCCACTATGACTATAAAACAAGTAATGCACCGTCCGCTACGATGCTAAACTAGCACCGTCCAAGGGGTTATGACATGAAACTAACCCATGACAATATGCTAAGACTATAAACTGGCGACATCATCGATGACCAAGAAAAACTTGAAAAGATCTGCTATTGCAGTTGGCCGCTCCTATACCACAAAGACTTGTTGCATGATTCATCTCATGGGGCCCTAATGAAACTGATGCTGTTCATGATTCTGTCTAGTTTGAAAATTACACGTGGATGATACTTCTGAGGCGTTCATGCATAGATGCACTTCATCATGATGACAAGGTATCACGTTTTTCCTTATGCACATGACTGGGTTAATCAATCCATTCATAAGTACATTTCCGATTCCTGACACATCTCCTATTCCCCATCATGCTCCCTTATCCTATTCAATTACATCCCCCTTGATACATTCCACTCATCTCAAAACTCTTGATACACTGTTGCACATTGTAGCTCTCTAGTAGTTGCGACACAAAACACAATACACAGTACATGATGCAAAATGCAAGTGCTCATACACAAGCACAGCACAAAAAGCAAGCTCTTTCGAAAAATAAAAGAAAAAGAAAGACAAAGAATGGAAAAACAAAAACAAAAAAGAAGAAAAAAGAAAACAAAAAAAGGTCAAAGGTCAAAATGCACAAAAAAGGTCTTCATGACCCCATTGACATCATAACAAAAAGACTATTGGCCATTCTCATACAAGCCCCAGGTGAGAAGGCAGTTGTCTTGAAAAAAACGTTACACTCGTGTCTCAAAGAGACCATGTTACACATCATTGCATGGCTTTGACTATTTACAATGGGCCCCACAAATACTCTATAAGAGTCCCATTTCTCCAAAGAACACACCTCCTATGTCTTGGTTCCAAGTCTACTGAAAACCAAGCTATTGACAAGGACCAATGACATGACTTGTGCACAAGAGAGCATTCCTCTCTCAAAAATCCCAGCAGCAATCATAGCCCTTAACCTCCTAGCTTCCCTGGTTACAATTGATTCCCTTGCATCTTGAACCACATTCTGTCAATCCCATGTACTTTTGAAAATGATGCGATAACTCCCAGCTAAGGGCTAATGGTTAATGTTTGATGCTTTGTTGCTCATGGTGTTTTTCACTTCTTTGTCAATGCCTCTTAGGTAGATTCCTCCAAATGTCAACAAAGAGGGACGAACGAAACACCACTAATTTTGGTCTAGCACTTTTAGACAAGAATTAAGCTAAGTCATCTTGCTGCCCAACATGAGTACAACGTGACCAAACTTGGAGGCCTCCAAAACAGCCCCTGATGGCCCATGATTCAATAGGCAAGGTTCCCCTGGGGCCCACAGGCGACTACACCAACTTCCAGCATCTAGAATCAAAAGTTTCAGGTTCAAAATGTTTGGTTTTGGCTAAGTACACTTTGGTTACTTTTTCAGATGCTGCACAACATACGGATCAGCGTTACCAATTTTTAGAGCCCCAAAACTGAGCCAAAATGACTTTATTTCAAGGGTGCAAGTCATCCTCAGGGTCCACTATTGATAACTATGGGTCCCAGCCTTCAGAAATTCCAGATTTCATCTCAAAATTGCAAGTTTTGGACGTCACACTACAGGTCACACTGTAGGTCACGTTGGGCAGTCAAATTTCTCTTATTGTACATTTTATTATAAATCCCCATTTGTGGGCATGGTAAGCCCTCATGGTCTAAAACACAATATATATATATATATATATAATTTTTCAAGCGGGCGAGAGCCGAAGCTAATCCTCCTAAATTTTCTTTAAATTTTTATCACTTGAGAGCTTGTTTTTGTAATTTGTTTGTATTTTCATGGGCTTGAATGACCCACAAATTGTAAAATACATTGAACCTAGTCAAAGAAAACAAATATCCAACACACATCCAACTCGTGCCAACTATCCATGGAACACATGCCACTAGATCTGTTTTCTTCTCATCTCCCAACCGTTGATTCCCTTCTTGAAAACCCTAGCCAAACCCTAGCCCAACCCTATAAATACCCTATCAATTTACATAAACGAAGAGGCAAAAAGAAGAAGATGGAGGGAGGAAAAAATTGGAGAGATTGGCAATTTTGAAAAATTTGAGAGATTGGCAATTCTGAAAAATTGACAATTCTAAAAAATTGGAGAGATTGGCAATTCTGAAAAAGGATAGAACTTGCAATCCTTGGGAACTCAGCACATCTGATTGTTGGCTTCCAAGTTTTTCTCACGTTCATCCCATTTCATCATTGCATCATCGTGTCATATCATTCTGGGGCTAGGCATTTGACTTGCCATCCACACATGTGCAGCTATGCTTTGACTGGTGCATATTCTTGTTTGAACAATACAATACAGTTTCAGCATTGTCTCCTATTTACATTATTTACTTTGGTTTATGCTTTGTTTACAATATAACTCTATTTATGCTTTATTTATAATTTAGTGTGCTCTGTTTACATTTCGTATCGCCATTTGTATTCTGTTTACATCTCATTTACGATAACCCCAGCGCTAGTCATAGCTTACACTCAGGGAAGTCCTTGGTCAATTTGCGTGCAAATCATCCAAGGCACTCTACCTTCGTTCCCTTTTCCAACTTGCCCTTAAGCGAAGGCAGGGTCAGCTATGGCTGTCCGATGATCTCTCGGTGTCTGTTTCCTGTCCAGCCTTACACCGATGATTTAGGTCAGTACAATAGTATCACACTTATAGAATGTATGTTTTGAATTCATGACTAGCACAAAAACAAACAACCAAAATATTTTCATATCCTCAAGGTAGTTCTAGGCAATCCCACTAGCAACAATAGCATTATCCAAGTGGAGCTCCATTGCAATCATATGAGTAGTACCAACACTGGTAGTAACCACAATCATGGATGCTGGCATCACTAAGGCAATAATACCCTTACAAAAAACTTGACCCATATGGGTACTACATTTAGCAACCCTTGTCTCCACGTGAATCCTCTACTCAAGTTTCTACTTTCCAACCTCACTACTACCCTCTTGATTATTATTGAACCCATTCTCTACATGTAGGAAGGGATACCACCTTTTATCCTTATCCTCCTCTTGTTCCTACACATCTTCCTCCACCTTCAACACAGCTACCACCTACTCCATCCATGTAGGGTGAACTTCTAGCTCAACCACAACAACATAATGCTACTAGGGCCATTAATCTACAATTGGTTCATCAACTAAGTGGTTTTGGTAGTTGATCTAAGAAAAGACATTTCTTCTAACTCCACAGCCCACCTAAGCCCTCACATACACATATGGTTGGCAACCCTATTTCTCCATCTCCTTCTATATCAAATTCTTTTGAGTCCCCTTCAAACCAAATAACACCTAGGATCCATACTATTATGCTCACTCATGATGTATCTAACTAGATCCATGCTGGCAACCTTCCTAGGGAATTAGCTAATCCTAGAAGTTCTCTTATTTATTTGCAGATTGTTGCAAACAAACTATGCAAAGCTCTTCTTAATTTAGGTTTTGACATCAACCTAATTTCTTATGAGATGTATACTACTCGGAACTTTCCACCCCATAAGAAGAGTAATATTTGATTAGAATTGGTAGACTAGTCCATCACTATTTCATTAGGACTAATAGAAGATATTATGACCACTATCTACGGTTGGTCTTCTCCTATTGATTTCCTAGTGATCAAGGTTGAGAACTACAAAGGAGACTTCCCAATCATCATCGGAAGGACATGGATAAGCATCATTGATGCAAGAATGAGCATCATAGATCTTTCCCTAAAAATATCTAAAGAAAATGCATTGAGGAAGATCAAGAAGAAGAAAGTTCCATGCATCACATACAATAGTGCAATTGTGTGCAAAAACTCTAGCCAATGAAATAAGCATTCATCTTTGCATGCAAGTAGTGTGCACTTGAAGTAGATATTCAAAGGTGCCTATAATAGCAACCACAAAATAAGAGGGCACCTAGTGGATGACCACTAATTCTAAAAGTATCACACTTTGTATGGAACCAACTGAGATCCTAACATGTACATATGTTGTAGGTATGGATGAACTAGAGTAAGTTCTTCACCAACTCTCCAATAATGCAAATGATGATACCTATAGGAAAGAGTTGTAAATTCCTAAAAATTTCAAGCAAGAGCCCCTTGAATTAAAAACTCTACTAGTTAGCATGGAATATGTGTTCTTAAAAATGGGAAGTTGGTCATATTCAATGCAAATCTTGCTCAAGAGTAAAAAAATATGTTGTTGAATGTAGTTGGAAAATGTCATTAGCCTTTGCTTCATCATATCCTAAATTCACAGGTATTCATCCTAGGATATGCTAGCATCGTATCTACACTAGGCTATGAAGTATAATAGGTAGCCACATAGATGTTTGAATTCCAAACTAAAGCAAATCATCAAGGAGGAAATCAAACAAATCCTTAAGGTAGAGTTCATCTATATACCATTATAGATTGTGAGTGAGTTACTCTACTCGTGATTGTGCCAAAGAAAGGTGGCATGTGGTGGCTTTATATTGATTTTTAGCTGTTGAACATGAAAAAATTTAAGGAGAATTTTCCACTACCATTTGTTGATTAGGTATTAGACAATATTTGGGCATTGCTACTACAATTCGCTCAATGGTTATAGTGGCTATAATCAAATCCAAATTTTCCTAGAGAACCAAGCCAAAATAACATTCAAAATTCCCTAGGAGATATTTGTATATTGTAAGATGCCTTTTTATTTATGTAATGACCCTACTACATTCCAATGCCTAGTTCTTAGCATTTTTGAATAGCAGATTGGTAGTGGTATGGAAGTCTTCATGGATAACTTCTCCATGTATGAAGCTACATTTGAGTAAGCCTTGGACCATCTTGAGTAAGTATTAAAAAGATGTGCGGAAATAAATCTATGGCTCAATTGGAAAAAGCGCCATCTCATAGTCCAAGAAAACATTGTATTGGGGCACAAACTATTATAAGCAGGAATTTAGGTAGACCCTAAAAAAATAGGGATCATCCAAGGAATTACTTGCCAACTAGAAACTGTCAAACATGTTTGGTCATTCCGTAGACACATTAGCTACTATCAGCAATTCATAGAGAATTTCTCTAAGATCACAAAATCATTGGTTGAGCTGACAAAGAAACAAACTCCATTTTTCTAGACTACAAAATGTGAAAAAGCATTCCAACAATTGAAGGAAAAACTTGTAGAAGCCCCAATTCTACAAGCACCTGACTAGTCTAGACCATTTCATGTTATGACGTTTGCATCGAATTATGCCTTTGGAGCTTTTCTTACATAATTGGATGATAAAAAAATGTTCGTACTACATCCACTATGTAAGTTAAATCATTATGGATGCATAACTAAACTACACCATCATAGAAAAATAATTGATGACAATGGTGTTTGCATTAGAAAATTTTAGGTACTATGTGCTTGAATATAAAGTGTTCATGCACATGGACCATAGCACCATCTGCTTCCTCATGAATAAGCTAACAGTAAGCCCTTGTCTCATATGATGACTTGTGATCTTGTAGAAATTTGATCTTACGATTGTGGATTGAAAAGAAACTAAGAATATGGTTGCTAACCACATGCCTTGGTTGCGATGGAACAATAAAGAGAAAGAAAGCCCACTATCTGATTTGTTTCCTAATGAACTCCTCTTTGCTAGGGTTATAACTGAACAATTGCCTATTGAGCCTAAATGGTATGATGGCATTTTTACCCATCTTCTCACTCAAGAGATTCCACAAGGGTTGGATAACTAGAGGAAACAATAGTTTCTTCACCAAGTGAAATGTTTCATGGAGATCAATGGACACCTCTACAAGGTGTGTGTCAATGGCTTGGTTCATTGGTGTATCCTTGATACTAATCAACTACATGTTCTCTAGGATGCTCATGAGGGTTCTTGTGGGGGAAACTATGCTAGGAGATGCATGGCCATTAAAATTTTGATGGTAAGGTATTATTGGCCAATACTTTTCAGGAATGCTCACCAATTCATCCATACCTGTGAATGTTACCAATGAGATGGTGGAATGATTGCTTGAATGAAGGGATCTCAAAAGCATATCCAACCACTAGAATTCTTTGATATATGGGGCATTGATTTCATAGGTCCCATCACATCCATGTCAAATGAAAAGTTGTACTCATAGTCACTATTGAATATTGTATGAAATGGGTAGAAGTAGCAGTTGTCACTGACTATACATCTTCTACTGCTACTTGGTTTGTACAATATAATGTTGTAAAAAGGTTTGATATGCCACATGTATTAATTTCTAATTATGGAATCCACTTTACAGGCATCACCTTTTGAAAGCTTATGCAATGCTTGGGGGTTGAACATAGCTTAACAACACCCTATCACCCCCCAGACAATAGCCAACCTAAGGTTACTAATAGGGATATCACAAAGATTCTAACAAAAACTATTAGCAAATATAGGAAAGAGTATATCACAAAACTCAATGATGTCCTTTGAGCCTACTGCTCAACATAAAAACTTCCTATTGGCTACTCTTCCTATGAGTTGGTGTATAAAAAGTTAACAACACTTCCTATTCAATCCAAGCTCCATACACTTTCAACAACCTACAACCTTAACCTTAACTTAAGTCTTGCATAAAAAAATCTCATCATACTAGATCAAAATTGAATGGTGGTCTTTTCATCTAACAAGTTGCACAAGGCATTCAACAAAAAGTGTCATGACCTCAGAAAGTCAAATTTCAACCAGGAGATAAGGTTTTCTACTAGAACCCCACACATGTGCCTCAACAAACTAAGTTTTAAACATTATGGTGAGGACCTTATATAATTTATGAAACTTTTCCTTTTGGGGTCATGATGATCTATAAACTTGAGAGTCTAGACAAGAAATAGTTGGTCAACATACAACAAGTCAAACCTTTCCACGAGGCTAAACAAGATAATTCAACCAATGCTCATCTGATGACCAATCATGCTTAATCTTTTGGATCTCCTCCTTTCACCTTAGTCATGCAGGAGATGGCCATCCATGCTAACTATATAACTAGCTGCTCAGTTGTTCCTCTTTTTGTTTTACGTGTTTTGGTTTAACACCTTGTTACTTTTACAACATTTTATTTTGTACATTCTTTATTTTATACCTTTTTATTTTTCCGTTATTAATCTTTTCCAATTTTTATTTGACACTATCGTTAGTACATTTTCTCTTTCCTGAATATTTTACACTTTTTTTATATTTTCTTTTATTCTAGTGTGATTTTCTATCTTTTTGTTAATAACCGCCGAGCACAATCATAATTTGTTGCTTGATGGTGGTATGTACTACTTAGTTATTTGGTTGTTGGTGTTTGGATTCTAGCTTTGAATTTTGTTACTAATAACTTAAACATGGTTTCTTTTTCATGAAATAGGTAGTGAGTTCACAACATCCACCCATCCACAAACTCTATGGTTTTCCTTGTTCTGGATATGTGCAATCTCTTTTTCATTAATAAAACTCTAACAAACCTATGACCTTGGTAGTTTTTAGATTTAGAAAGGATTCAAATATTTGAATAGGGTATGGCTTCAAGGAGATTCAGTGCTCCTTCTACCTTTTTAATTACTTGGGTGCATGTGTGTTTTCATGGATTATTTACTATTCCATGTCAACCAATAACAAGAAGTTTAATAGGTCTTTGCATGGTGTAGTTCCCATCACAAAAAAAAAACAACAATAACAACAATGAAAATTTAAAGTATACCCATTAGAAAAAATAAATGGGATACAAGCACTAGTTATGGGACTAGAAATACATGTTACCCATGCCTAAAGGTCCCCTCTAACTAAGGTCCTTTCTCACTTCCTACTTCTCTTTTATTCTCTAATAAGGAATGGTGGTTGTTCTATGGGAGAACTCTTGTATCTCAAGTGGGTGGATTGGTCTTAGAATAGCGATGTGAAGTCATTGAATGTGGTTGGTTTTTGTCTCAACTAAAGATGGATTTTATCAAGTCATTTAACCATAAGATTCATAGGGACTTCATGTGATGTTAATCATGAACTCCATTCCACACTCTCTCATCCATCTATGATTTTCATATTTCACCTCATTACTAGTTTCATGTTCTAGTTTGATGTCTTGGTTTAACGTGTCAAAATTCTTAGGTAGTTTATTCCAAGTTTTTGTAATTAAATTTGCATAACCATTAATCATCCATGGGGCCCATGGACACCTTGGTTTGAAGTTATGCAAGGGAAATAAAAGGCCTATGCCTACTTTGGGGAGGATCCACTTGCATACCTTTTGGTTGGGTTAGTTAAGTTCTTTACCTTTAAACATTCTCACAATCAAATCCTTTTGTTTGCCCCATCAATGACATCTAATTCTGTGCATTTTCACAATGTTTTTCCATCAAATCTTTTATTATTAATGTTGTTGTAAATTCATTAACCCTGCTCAGGTATTTCATCACATTTTGACTTGTAAAATTTATTAATGAACCACTTATTCATTTTGCCACATTTTTCAACATTCTTGCTAACACTATTAAAAAAATCAATCTACTATAATCACAACCTAGCTGAGTGTAACTACTAATAAGACAAGGTACTTAAAAGCTATACATTACACATTGCACACTAATTAGTGATTTTCTTATGATTGTAGTGGGAAGTGTGGATTGGATGTGGGGCTATCTCCACCAAGGATAACGTAGCAGCACCATGCAATGAGGACTATTCATGATCATTGAATCTTCTCCCTCACTCTTTAGCTACATAGAGGAGTTGGATGTTAATTTTTGCTAAGGTGTTCAATTTTATTGTCATGAACACCCACTTTTGTAAAAGACTATAACTTCGTACACTTGGGCACTTAGAATTTGTCTATTTTATTTGAGTCAGTTTGCATGTTAGTCAATAATCCCAGACCTTTCCAATATTTTGTAAGGGACTTGTTCCTTCCATTGTTCACTTGAGAACGAGTTTTTATTTAGTTGTGAGGGTGTGATGAATCTCATTTTAACTAGATTTGATATTGGATATGTGACATCAGAGCCTCGATATTGGGTATTTGATATCAGGTCCTAAGATGTGATGTCAAATATTTGATATTGTGGGGTATATGTCAGCCTATAAATATAGTGCTTAGATAGATCATTTGGCATCAGTTTTTGTCATATCATAGCAAAGCTCTTGCAATTTATTTCTCCAAAGTTAGAATATTTTCTAAGTGCTTGTAGTAGAAGTCTGAGTGTGTATGGATCTTTGTATGAGCATTGATGCACCTAAACACAATAGTGTGACTAAAATAAAGATGAGCCCTTTTGATAATCCTTACAGCACTGAGAATAGATTAATTTTTCCTTTAATGCATTTAATATTCATGCACGTTACTTTAATGCATTTTAATTAAGCAGTTAATCTCTAGTTGTTAATGAACACAAGCACGACCACTTTAAGCATACATGTAGCACTTGGTAATCTGATAATGCTTAACGTTTGGTAACCCAATAGTGTTATACGCATTCAAGATGTGTCTAGAGAGTGGGAATGAGTACTTGTGTTAGGCTAGGTAGGCAGTAGATTAATTAGATATTAAATTACTCTACCTTTTGGTCTTGCTCTAGGTGATTAAACTTATAAAATATAAAATGATAAAAATCATATACCTCAATTGCACTTAACCATACACTTATACCTCACAAGTGGAACTAAGAAGACAATGATAATCCCAATTAGATTTCATGTCCTAGAACTAGTGTACTTAAGAACTTAAGATCTATGGAGTTTGACTAGATCACACATGAATGCTTGTGATTTGTATGGTTGGGCATAGGGGTACCACACTACTCATCACAGTGTTAAAGAAATTTGGCTCAACTTGACTTATTTACACATAAAATTCTCTTCCATGACTAAGTTGGTTACTCCATGATAAGGAAGGATTAAAAATTATGTAAATTGGAGCTACAGTGAAAGAGTTATGGTGCTTGGAACATTGGCTACAAAAGGGTTAGAAAAACAACATGAACTCCCCTTACTTCAAATGTGGAAAATGAAAAATTTTCTTACTCTTGCATGTATATATAGATGATTTATATCATATACATCATAGATAAGACATCATAGTAGCAATTCATAATGTAGAAATTTTTCAATATACAACATCAAAGAGATTAGTTTCTTGATGTCAAAAGTTAAGACCCTAAGCAGGCTTTTAATGTGATGTAACTTGAAATTACTTTGGCATAAGTTTATCACAAGATGTTAAAAGATACAAATTAAAAATATTGACATGAATATCAACATAGGATATTAGAAACAAAAATGACATGATGAACCATGTTTTTGACATGATGTACGGTTAACTATTATGAACTTGTTAACATAGGAATGCTATAGCACCTAGGCTCCTCATGATTGATCCAATTCTTTTCTTGCTAGTGAATGAGAGAAGTAGTTTTGAGAATAAGAGAAGTAGGATGGAAAAAATCTAGAGCAAACCATTGTTTGATGATTTCTCTTTGATTCTATAGAAGTTATGGGTAAGGTAGGAATCTAATGAGTTTTTCAGATTTTGCATCAACCACTTTCATGTAGTGATCTATACTTGCTTGTGTCAAGGAACTATTTTAAGGGCTTTGGAGTACATCCTTCTTGGATTCCCTACTAAACTAATAGATATCATTTATGAGCAATGGTTAGAGATAGAAGAATTATCCAAAGATGCATATTATATAAGAAACATTTAGATAAGTTGTGGAAAAGGAAAGAGTATCAAAAATTCAATGTTGATAGTACATTGCTCCTTGAAATATAGGTGTTAAGTACAATCTTAAATCCACCCAACTCACAAATTTTTGTCGAAAGAAAAGTTAGAAATATTTTGGAAAGCTTCTAGAAAAAGTGGTTCTTAGTTAGAAGTTATTAGAGAACTAACTTGGGCTAGGTACATAGGTTCATGGATCTTGATGTTTAGGGATGAGATTACTTTAAATTTTTAAAGATGATATTGCAAGATTTGGTTTGACATTGCAATTGAAGGACATAAGTAATGACATATTTTGAAGCCTAGTACAAAAGAATTAGACTCTACCAATTTTGGAATAAGTATGACAATAAGGGACAGTTACATCCATTATGGATTAAGACCCATGAAGAGAACGTAGAATGGCCCAAGGGATTCAAAATCATTCTACAACAAAAGGTAAGCACCTATGTTGAAATTTTATTATAAAGGATACAATGTTTTCAATATTAACTAATGTGACACTAGTTATTGTTGCAATAACTAATATGCCTAGATGGCACCATGTTCACTGATGTGACTATCTTGGTGGAAGAGTTTGAAGTTAGGAAAATCATGGAGGCACAAAGCACTCAAAAATAGATTTTTGAAGGGGAAGGGATAAAGTACTTGAGAAAATTTGACAAGGTTGGAATCGTATGCATCCCAAAACTGAAACACTCATATCCAAGTCAGGTAAAGTATGTAGGTTTCATTAAGAGCTATTTGATAAAAGAGACTATTTTTGTTATTTTCATGGATAAGAAATAGTTAGTTATCTCATGGGGTCCTACAATGCTCAAATATTGTCTTAGCTTCCCAAAAATCGAAGTTAGAATATATGGCTCTAAATTTGATTTTTTGGAGCTATCAATAGTGAAGGAATGAATGTAATCTAAAAAATGAGATACTTTCAATGTTTATGAGGGGACAAATAAAGACTTAAAGAATCTCTTCCCCTTGTTCATTGAAAATATATTTTGCAATAAAATTTAACAAAAGTGGAAACTTAGTCCCAAGTAATTATAAGAGTTGTATCATACTAAAGAGTGGTAGATTAAACATTCATTTGCTAAAGAGTGGTTGATGAGATAGAAAAGCCCTTCCAAGAAGGAAAGAATGGGAAGAAGAAAACCATGAGCAAATGACTTAATTTTGGGTTTTATTATGGATTAATAAAATCAATGGAAGTTGTATTTGTTCAAGGTCAGGAGAAGTAATTAGGCATTAATTTTGAGAAAAAAATTGAGCTCCCACTATGTCAACACTTTGGGATTCTAATGTTATCATACAACATTAGTGGGGAAGGTTTGTTGGTGTTAGAATCAAGGACCAAAGAAGATATGGCTACCTCTATGATGCAAAGCATAGAGTAGGCATAGAGAAAAATAAGTGATTATGTCACAATGACCAAGGAGGGCATCATATAGAGAACCTTCAAAATAGTGGTCAAGAGAATGTCTTCTAGAAAAAAAAAGCCCTTTCTAAGCCTCTAAAGAAGGAAGTATCTTTTGAGACTCCCATAGTGAAGGTGTTCCAAGAAGCACTACAAGAGAAAGTAAGTAAGTAATTTATGGTTTTATGTTGGTTTTGGTTTCTATACTTCAATTAGTTTTAATTATTTCTATAGCCTAACTCCTACTAAGGTTAAGTACTAACATGACAAATCAATGTTATATTAGCACTAGGTATAATATGACATTTAAAATTAGATCTAGTTTTAATGTTGAAATGACATACTACATCAATAGCATCTAACTCTACATTATAATGTGTTTGCAAAAGGTGCACATGAGAAAAGGACACTAAAGTAATAGATGAAAAAGCTCCAATCCAACCTTCCATCTATATCAGAATGTTTCAAGAAAGGAATGGATAATGTTGAATTAGATTTTCTTGCTAACTTGCTTATGTTAAGTGAAAATGAGAAGATCAGTGAACATGGATTTGACTCACTTTCTAATCTAGTTGACTTGGACTTCAATGAAATAATTCAAGAAAGAGATGAGAAAGATAGAGATGATATGGGTGGTGGACGGGATGACATTCCAAAGATAGACATATTATCCTTGATGTAAAGTACACTTCTAGAATGAGAAAAGACCATTTTAAGTGATGAGGAAGTCTAAAAATGGATTAAGAAAATAATTTGTTGAAAGTTATCTACCTTCTAAGGTAAGTTTAGTCATTAAAAAATGTACAAATAGTAAAATTAACATGAAAAATATTATCAAGTAAGTACTTGTTACAGAGATGAAGAAAAAATATGGACTTGTGTGAAAGAAGATAAACTAATAATGGAGGGGTTAGCAGAAGATATAGAGTAGAAGCTAAATTTTCTCTTTCCAAGAGAAAATAAGTATCTACAATTAGTATTAATGTCAAGCTTGTCATACATCATGACTAACATAATTATTTATTGTAGAAATTAAAATAAAACTAAGTAAAGTTGAGGTAACATTTAAAGACCCAATAATAAATGTTGATGTTTTAGAAGGGAATGCAGTAGTAGAAAAAATAAGTGCTTCTCTAACTTATGTGAAGGACATGAGGGTTTTAGCTATTAAACAAGTGAATAAAAATGCCATACTATTAGATGCATTAGAGAAAGTGTGGAGGAAAGAAGTAGATTATGAAAGAGAAATAAAGATGTTTTTAAAGAAATAAGAATTAGTAGAAGTAGATCTTTCTAGAAGAAAATTAGTTAGAAGCAATCCTCTAGCTATAGCTTACTAGAAAGAGAATAGTAAGACTTTGGAGTTCTAGAAAGCTCTCATGGAGTGAAAAAAATATTCATTAGCCATGGTATGCTTCATGATAAGTTTATGATATTCAACTGCAACATGGGAGAGCTAGGACCAAAGGCACTAAAAAAATAGAAAGTGGTATAAGAGAGAGTTCCATAGATTGTTAAAAAAAATTTATATACTAATACAAAAATAGGAATTTGTTCATCCAATGACCAAACTTGGAGGAATAATTCAAAGATATTTTTAGTAGTGTGTTCATGATCACATTTATAAAGAAGGAAAGAACTCTTTGAGGGAAACGTATAGAAAGGATGAAGAAGGTGACAAAAACTTGAAGGAGCAAAGAGCATATGAAAAGAATTGACCAATATTTTCTTGAAGATTCCTAACTTAATGTTTGAAAATTTATAAACATCAAACTTGAGTCTAGAGCAAGTAGAAAAAAGGATTTTGGAAATGTATAGGGACATGCAAGATAAGACTTTACTTCTTATAGCATATAGTGTTTAATATCATAAAGAAAGACATACTAAAATACTTTTTATTTTCTTCACATTTCTAGGAGAGAGCAACCAGTATCTAGTTGCAGGGGGAATAGACTAATGTTCAATGTTAGTTACAAATTTTAGGAACACAATTATAAATGATGCATAACATTTATTTTGAGTTATAATGTACATGATGTTAAGTTTTGTAGGTGTATGTAATTGATGCACTACATTAATTTTGACTTAGCTGCAAGTGTTGTATAAATGAAGTACAATGTTGAGTTTGTTTATGACTCACTTACTATCTTTAGGTAGTTTGTAAAGTATATGCAATAAAAATAAATAAAAATTGTTTATTTACTTAACATTTTACTTAGCCTTGATTTACTTTTCAAAGCACTTTACTTTCTATTATAATTTACATTCATTTATATTTAGAGTGATATTTATATTTCCATTGCATGTTAGTAACTTGGTGGAATAAGTACAACCAATATTGATTGTAAAAAATATTTGTATGATAACCCAGTAGTGATATCACTTTGTATTATAAATAGAATGTTAGTTGGTAATTCTATTAGTGCTTATATTGATCCAAGATGTGTATGGAAGGTTTTGAATAGATGCCTATTATTGTTAGGCTAGTATAGAATTTATTTTCTAATTAATTAGATTTAATATTAAATCTACAACTATTTGCCATGTTTTACTTTAGTTTATATACTGTGAAATAATATTACATCATATGCCTCACTTTTATTTAAATCATAAAATTTGAACATAATTAACTTAAGTCGGAATACAACCATTAAGAATAAATATTTAACTCTCTCGACGCCAAATTGAGTGTAACACTTTTGATTTGTATTGTTAGATGTAGGGTACTCTTGTCACTCATCATTAGCTATCATAATATTGTATTATAATATGTTTTCACTTGGTCATACATCTTCAATTCTTAGTAACTTACAATTTCTTTTAAGGTGACAAAAATAACCGAATGGAATGAAATAGAGGTCATTTCACAAAGGGCTTGATTCATATATAAATGGAAGAGAGGCTAGTTAGCAAGATCCAAAATAGAAAGTTTAGAGTAGTAGAGAATTCAAAAAAAGATAATCATTTAAATGAGGAAGCTACATAGAGATAGATCTCCTAGGAAAAGACAAGAGGTAAAATCCCAAATCATTTATTAATGGTAAGAATCATGATATTCTAAAGTTATATAATGAACATTCATGTTTCATTTGAAAATGTGAACATCATGCTTAGAAAATAAATCAAGAAATAGAAACTTTATTGATGAATTTTTGACATGTTTGTAATCCAAATCTAGCTGAAAGTTTTCCTCTCCTTAGCTAGATTGATAATTTGGTATGACCTTGAGGTAATTAATAATCCACCTTATAGTTAGCCTAGTTTTATCTTAGGTCAAGAAGAGGTTAAGTCTTCTTGTCATGCATTCCCAATAATTTTATGATAAATGTACTATCCCATGCCTTCATACATGCTTATTAAAAAAAGACGCCACACCATAGAAGCATGTTGGTATACAATTCAACTTGATGCTTTATAAGTTTAGGATAATAATCAAGAACAAGTAACAACCTTAGCCTCAAATCAAGAGGAAAGCTAAGGTAATCCCAAAGCTCCCAATTCTAGTAATATAATTAAGCAAGATTCTTGGATTCTAGACACTAGTTTTTCTAACCACATGACATCATACATGTATCATATTCTATAATACAAACTAAGTAAATTTGATAGCATAAAAATAAGAGATGGTAAGCATCTCAATATTGAAGGAGTTGGAAATTTCCTTGTCAATTTACCCAACAACAAAGTCATAGAAATCACTAATTTCTTCTATATATCAAATTCCTCAAACCCTCTAGAATTCATTCCTTCCTCTAACAAAATGTAGAATCAAGAAATATGAGAAGAAGAATTAAAAAAGTTGAAAATAAAGCATGAATAGAGAATGCAAAGTCATCAAGAAAGAAAAATATGATAATTAGATAAAAAATATAAAGGAAAAAAGATAATTGATAGCAAGTGGTTGTAATATACCAAATTTAATGAAAAAGAACAATTCATCAAAACCAAAGCAACACTTGGAGCAAGAGGTTTCAAACAAATAAAACACATAGACTGTGAGGAAATGTTTGATCTAGTTGCAAAATTTGAAATCATTAAACTCATCCTCTCAATTGCTCCTCATCACAAACTTAAACTACATTAGGTGGATACAAAATTAGTCTTCCTAAAATAACATTAATAAAGAAGTGTATATTCATTAGCCAGAAGGATATGCCATCAAAGAAAAAGAAGGAAAATTTTGCAAATTAAAAAAAGCCTTCTATGACTTAAAACATGCTCCTAGAGGTTACTTTCATATAATTAATGAATACCTACTAAATAAAAGGTACTCATATTACATGTTTATATCAATCTTGTATTATAAACATGATAATAAGGGCTTCATCTCTCTCTCTATGTAGATGATCTCATTTTTACAACCATAAATGATAAACTATTAAAAGACTTCAATGTGACATCCCATCCCTGGATGTCATGGAAAACATCAAATATATGTTATATTAGACATTATGCATAAGAAGATAATATAGAAAACCTCAAATATATGTAACATTCGACACAATGCGTATAAGAAATAATAGAGAAAGTGTAGAAAGAGAAAGAAAAGAATTATTTATTGATATAAAATAGTGTATCTGGATCATGCTTTGAGAGTGTTGGGGTTTTTTTTCTCTTTGTAATCTATCCCTTAGAGGCAATCCAACGTTGCCACCATGGTTAGGCCTATAATTTGCTAGAAGGAATCGCCAATCTACTTCCTATCCTACTTCACCTAGCTCTCATGACTTGCTTGTACTAGCTCCACCACTCCATGCTAGCACAACCTCTAAGCCTAGGTATAAATGCCTTATGTCAAACTCACAAATTTTACCTCAAGAGACAAATCCATTATTACAACATGCCCTTTTGGGTCTTAATTACAATTGCCCTTTTGAGCCTTGTTACAATAATAATAACACTTGTTATGAAGAGACACCATCTTTGCTTATGCAATAGCATCATTTAGGAATGGGGACATGACATTCAAGGAAAACATGAATAAGAAACTTGAAATAAAAGACCTATAGGAATTGAATTATTTTCTTGGAATATAATTTGACCAAGACCAAGAGGAAATCAAAGTCCATCAAACAAAATATGCTATAAACATTTTAGAAAAATACAAAATTGACAAAGAAAATACCACAAAAACTCCTCTTCCTCATAGCATAAATCTGAAAAACAAAGACAACACAAATATAGTTAATGCCATTTTGTATAGAAGCATGATTGGAGGACTTATGTTTTCTTATTATACAAGACTAGATTTAGAATTTTTCACCTCTCTTCTATCAAGGTTTATGCAAGAGCCTAGACAATCTCATCCCAATGCTCTCATCCATATACTAAGATATGTGAAAGGCACATTAGACCACAAGATCATTTACACCAAAGAAGATGGATAATTTCATGGTTAATCAGATGTTGATTTAGAAGGTCATGATAATTATGTCGAGTTTATGTTATAAGTAATAATATTTTGGTCAAGAGGCCATTACCAGTCATAATTCGATAATGCTAATTCATAGAAACAATGCTATGTATTTGAAATTAAGAAAGCAAACATTTATTAGTTTTTCAATTTGGGAAGAAATTTTTTTTGCCACAACAAAATGTATCCAACATATTATTTTATTAAAGAAACTCATGAATCATCTTGGCTTTTATATAGTTCTTCCCATCAAATTATATTTTTTTCATAAAAAAAATAAAAGCATATTGATATAAAATATTACTTTGTAAAGAAAAAATTAAAAGAAGATAACATCAAACAAATACATGTAGACATTGAAACTAAAATTTTTTACTTACATTTATTGAGACCCTTTGGATCAATTGGACTAGTTTGAGAATTTCTTAAGGAATTTTTTAAAAATTATAAGTTAGTGCTACCGAGTAGAATCAAACCCATGACCTAAGATCACTAGTATAACATCATTTATCACCAAATCTCTTATTCATTACATGCATGAGCACCTTTTTAATAACAAAAACATTAAGAAAACAATAATAAAGAAAGATAAAAAGAGCATTGTACACTAAAGGAGGGAGTATTAGCATATTAATATACAATGCCATTATAACACCTAAAAAATTTGGTTGCTAGAAAACCAATAATTCTAGCAAAATAGCTTTAACCCTAGATCCCAAGGGCCTCCAAAAAATAGGATTTGAGGTTCCCTAGATGATCTTGTCGATCACCCAAGGAGTTAAAAAAAAGTAAATAAGGATAATTAAATAAAACAAATGCAATGGAGATCTACAAAATAAATGCACAAAATGAAAAAATAAATCTAACTTGCACAAAAAATGGAACCTTAAAATTTATTATAAAAATAAAGAGGTTCTAGAAATATGTACAAGGGGGATATCTGAGGATGAAAAAAGGGGGTTCACCTCAATGGATGCTTGGAATCCACTGAAGCAAGTTGCCTTGGATGCCATAGTTAACTCCATGATTTGAATACTCCAAAACTCTTAAAAATGTGAAACCTTGCTACAATACTCACCAAATATATAGCATTGGTGGTCCAAGGGGTAAGATGTGTGTGGGTTTTGAGCTACAAAGAAGATTCATGGTAGGAGTCTCAATGCCAAAGTTGCTTCAACATTGCTACAAAACCACACAACCTCAGGGGGGTCAAAGTGGTTATAATGGCTATGGGTTCCATGCTAAAATTGCTCCAAAAATCTTTGTTCCTACAATGAATTTTCAAATATATGGAACTAAAAAATGGTAGAACCCTTTCATGGTGCACAAGTTTGAGTTATATAGGTTTTATGATCATGAATTTTGCTAAAATTTATTTACTTAATTATTGATAGATTTCTGCAATGTATAGGTGTTGTAGGTGTTCAAATCCAGTAGGGTTACTATGTATGGTAAGTTTTGATACATCAATGACATCAAAACCATTCCATTTACCAAAAATAATAAATGGGAATTTTACCCATGATAGCTTCTTCCACCCACACTAGGCCTTCCAAGAGCAACGTTGAGCTTATGTTGGACATATGACACCCATGCTAGGGGTATAAACACCCACACTAAAGCTACAAGAGCCACATTGGAGTTACAAGATCCATGTTGGGGTGGGGGGAGGTGCAAGAAGGAGCAACATTAGGGGGTGCAAGAGTTATACCTTCCAATGTTGGGCATAGATGAGGTCACACCCCCCACAAGTGGTGTTTCAATGTCAAAAGGCTATAACATGCATTTGCTTAGTGGTGTTTCAATCATTATGTACACGAAGATAAAAGTTTCAAAGTTAAAAACTTTTTTTAATTTTTTCTTAAGTTGATGGTTAGATATAACTCATTTTTTATTTTAGCTCAACTTTATTTTATGTATTTATTTATTTTCATTATGGGAAATAACTCTCCAAAGCTCCTTAAGTATGGCTTGAATCATTTGCCATAAATTGTAAAGCCAAGCTTGGGTTGTAATTATGTGGTTTTTTTTTTGTAATAAAGCTCTTGTTACAAATTTCTTACTAGAATTATCTTGTTTTAACAACTATTTACATTATATAAATAATTTTTCCTTATATCATCATTAAATTTCATTACTATCAATCAAGTTTTTAGTTCCATTTTATCAATTCAAGTTAACCTCTCAAATATTCATCTTTCCTATCCATCAATTAGACACTATGCATCCTACATTTAACTTAGTATTCTCATTATTATATTTCAATTTCAATTTTTCTTAAGGTTTCTCTCATTAAAGTTATCTAGTTCAGAAGTTTAAAGGTCATCTACAAGTTTGATTCAATCTACCATCTCTACCATGGAAGAAATTTAGAAATCTTCATTCTAGATAATAGATGATTTTGTAGGGAACTTACAAAAATAACATTCATCATATCTTGATCATTGAAAGTGAAGAAATTTGAGAATGATTTTTTGATGAAAACTCATGGTCAAGTTATGCTATTAAAGGTTTTCATACTATGAGTTCACCACAACTCATAATATTGTGAGGATCATTTTTCTTTAGAACCTAATTTGTGATCAACTTGTGGTAGAATACCACAATTCATGATTAGGCCATGGTCTTAGCCATGACTCATGGTATTCTCGTGATTGATTCAAAGTTGTCAACCATGAAGCACAATTACTTTGTAGTTTAGAAATCTCTCAAGAAACTCTTACCACAATCTGTGTGATGATGTGGTTCACTATACATAACTCATGATCCACTAGTGGTAAATATGCAAATATGAAAAATTTACAATAACTCATGGTAAAGTAATAGAATGGCAACCATGACTTGTGGTGAAGTCATGATATCCTTAGAAAATATTAATCTTTATTTCTAGTTAAATCATGGCTTATTATATCCTAGGCCATGACTCATGATCAAGTCATAGCTGAATCATGGCTAGTAAAAAATTATAATTTTAATAGATCCTAAAGCACTAAGTTAGAAATTTTCAAGAAATGAATTTAACATCTTATAGTTATGAACATTAGAGAGAATTATGTGATTCTTGGGATAAATTGATTGGCTATGTTTAGGGGATACTTGAATTGTAAAGATTAAATCCTTAGTCTTCAATCTCTTTATAGGGAAGAAGTGAAGGTTCAATTAAAGAAGAAAAGAATAAAATCAACTTAGATTTTACAAAGAATCTTAATAACCTACTAGGACATGGACATGCCTACTACATGATAACAATATATACAATAGATAAGATAAAGGAAGACAATGTTGAGTAGATACCACCAATTTAAAACTTCATAGATATTTTCAAGAAGGAAATTCCTAGGTTACCTCTTAAGTGAAATAATGAATTTTATATTTCTTTAAAGCTTGTAGCCTAATCCATTTCCAAGGCGTTACATAGGATGCTACATGGAGAACTAATAGAGTTTAAGATTTAGATTTAAAAGTTAATAAATAAGGATCAATAATTCATCCTTGTGTGGCTCTATGAGATACTCCACTTGTATATGTAAAAAAGAAGGATGATAGCTTAAGGTTTTTCATTTAATATAAATTTTTAATCAAGTGATCATTATCCTTTGTGAAAATTTGATGATTTTTTAATCATTTAAGAGAGGTTAAATTATTCTCAAAGATTGATTTGAAGTTATAATATCCCTAAGAGTGAAAGTAGATGATATATCCAAGACAACCTTTATAATAGGATATGGACATTATGAGTTCTTTATCATGCTGTTTGAACTCACTAATGCCTCTCTAGTCTTTATGCATTTGATAAATAGTGTTATGTCTTCTTACCTAGATCAAATTGTTATTGTCTTCATTGATGGCATATTGGTCTATTATAAGGATAAAGAAGAATATAAGAAATATTTGAAAATTATATTATAAACTTTAAAGAAGCATTAACTATTTTCATATATCTCTAAGTGTCCATGGACATGTAGTGTTAAGAGTAAGTATAGTAATGGACCCATCCAAAGTCTTATTGGTTCATGATTGGTCAATTTCAATAATAATTAATGAAGTACAAAGATTCTTAAATTTATTTGGATACTACATAATGTTTTTAGTTGAATTCTAAATCTAAGAAAGAAACCCCTTTCATTAAGTTATTAGGAAAAGATTGCATTGTTTCTTCAAGTAATGCTTTCCAAGAAACTTTTGAGGAGTTAAAAGAAGATTGACCTTAGCATCAAAATGGTCTGATAGTTTATCTTTGGATCTATGAGGATTTAAAAACTAAAATGAGGTATACTAAGAATTAATAACAAGAAGATTGATATTTTTACTGGTTGTGACCAAATATTCATGGTGAGGCCTAACAATGAAATAAAACCTATGATCATATAAGGTAATATTTATGATATTCCTAGGATGTTTATGGATGTCAAACCCTAAAATATAAACATATTAAAAAAATAAAAGCTAAAATTACAAAATTTGAGAATAATTGCAAAGAGAGGAGATTCCAAAATAATACAAATTAAAGATCTAAGGGTTTTAGAGATGCCTTTTCATGTTGTCATCATTAGAACCAATCTAGAAAAATTCCTAGGATGTGTATGAGAAGAGATTTTATAATAATAAGATGTTTTAAGGTTGTATAAAGGACTTGATTTCAATATCATACAAATTATTTATAAATTTTAACATAGGAATTAACTTACAATAATTATAAGGAACATCTTATAAGTTGAGTGTTTAATCCTATCTAAGGCTCATATTACTAAAAGTTTACTATAAAAAATGATGAAGAAATATTATGTATAAAAATGTTTTCCCAACACTATTAGGTATCCCAAGGAATTTCCTTAGATCCTGTTGATCTAAGATGAAAGACCTAGGGACTATGCCTCTACACAAGCATATGTATACTTGAATTCTTAAGAGGAGACATGTAATGCATCCAATTTTCTTAAGTTATGTATATACCTCTAGAAGAACATCTATGACTCCAATCATGGATAACCAAATAAGCAAACAAATAACCTTATAAATATCATTGGTGTGAGGGTGATGAAATATCTACAAGGGATGTCTTACCCAAAGACCACTTAGGCTCTATTACAAGGTTTTACGTAGTGCCAATCTAGGCAACCTACACATTTATTACTATTGTAGAATTAAACTCCATATAGTTTTATTAGTATGAGGGCATGATGAGAAGGATAAAGAGGGAAAAACAAGATAGAGCCCCATTGTTCCTTGGAACCACCATGTTGGAGTGATTTTCGAACAATTGAGTACCCTGAATGGATAACTTAGAGTATTCCATAATCCTTGAATTGTGGGAAGGAACCATGGGAACCATTAACCCTAAGACCTTTCTCAAAATCCTTCCTAGAACATAAGAAGAAAAATCCTCAAAGTGGAGTTTAGGATTAGCTTTCAAAGTACACTTCTTGTATGGGTTTAAGATCCATCAATTCTAGGAAGTAACACAACTTAATATGATGTTAGGCTCAAAGGAGGGTACAAACCCTAAAAGACCTATACATCCTTTCAACTAAGGCCTTGTATGAAACATAAAGAAAAATAAATAGAGATAATAAATTACCCCTACTCCATGATGAGGGAAATACAATTAATCTAATAGACGAACATCTCCAAGACATCCCTTAGATCCATTTCTTTATAGGATCTAAAAGACTTATACTCCATGGAGAATCTGCTCCTCCAAATATTTTCTTGACATCCATAAATGAAATTGATTTTTTTAATAATCAATTAAAGGTTCACAAGGACTTATTTTTAGTCTTTATGATGGACTTGTGGAATATCATCAACAAAGAGAGCATGCTCCATGGAAGCCATGCCTCAACAATCAAACCCAAAATTTCCTAGAACCCCATGTTCTAGATCTTGCCTCAAGACTGAGTCTTACTTATTCAACCAACAATGCAGTAGAGAACTAAGTCTACATCATAATCTATTATTCTAAGATCAAATTTCCATGTTGGTATGAAGAAATATGCACAAAGACTCCTCCCAAATAAGATCCATATGTAGACCATTTATTCTAACCTTTGCATCATAGGATGGACTAACTCTAGAACCGATGAGTGGATAGGTATTCCAACACTCCACCATACAAATCATGAGCATTCACACATGACTAGATCATAATCTATGAATAGACAATGTAAGTATGCTATCAGTTGATATTTGGTTTGTAATCATTATTTTCTCACATTGAGTTAGTGAAGTGCAAGTAGTATGGTTTAACTGTTAGTGAGGTATATGATATTATGATGTTGTGGGCTTAAATTAACCCTAAGTTTTTCCATAATGAAAATGAGAATAAATTATAATTCTAAATGCCAATAGAAATGTAGATCTATCCTAGCCTATGATGATAAGCATTTGTTCTTGGCTTGCTATACATGCCATGGACTCATGTAACCATTACTGGAATTAGCAAGTGAATTCACTACTAAGTGAATCAAGTGAAGTCACTACTAGGTTACCAAAAAATTACACTTAACATTTGAAACTAGTTGTACTTATTTTGCCTTAGTAATGAACATTGAAAAATTAAAATACTAAAAAAAAATAAAGGATTTAGTAATTATAAATGATATATGTAAGTAGAATTAATCTAAATGAGATGCTGAAATGGTAAGAAATAATCTTGATCTTTATTGCTACTCATGAATTGTGTCCAAGTACAATCCACTTGAATAAATACTTCATGCAATTGTTAGTTACTACACTACAAGCATTCACTTCTAATTTTAACTCTAAGTATAACTCAAGAAAAAAATTGCAAGAATTTCACTAAGTGTTATGCAAAATTTATTCCAATGATGTGATAGTGGGTTTGTATTTATAAGCACAACAAGGGCCCACTACATCGTATCTATGATTATATAAGTAGAGGTACAATATCTTAGATATGATATCACATCATTTCACATAAATAATTTTATCATACCCCCATGACTAAGTAGATACTCATCCTTGAGTTAAAATAAAAGGAGGATATAGTTTCTACAAAATTGTGAGGTGTATTTTGACTTTGACATGACTACTTATATACATTGTTAACTTGACTTTAAATGCCACATTTTGGTTCAAGTGGTATTTTCAAAATTATCATGCATTTCATGATTGACACAACTTTTTATAAACCAAAACAACAAAACAATATAAGAAGACAAAGCTCGATGTAGTCTCATGTCCCTGGTGGTGGTGGCTCCTCCAACGACTTCTTTCCTTTATCATCAAGCTTTGGAATCTAGTATTTTCATAGTAGCACTCAAAGTTTCTCCTCTTCTAATTTGGGATCATGTACAATCCAATTTTTTTTTTCAATGTTGTCTGTAGTTGATACCTTCCATGGGCATGGCAGATGTGGAAACATTTTGTTTACTTTCATGTACCAATCTACAAAGTATCATCTTTCTTCTTTAAATGCCCTGGCCATTTTTCTTAATTCTTGATAGTTTTTCATTCTATGGGCTAGATTTTCTACTACATATTTTTTATCTTGGTAGCTAGCTTTGACCACTTTGAGCTCTAAGTTTATAATATGTAACTTTTATTACACATTCTTTCTATCTCTAAACTCTTTCTCATATAATACATAGGTCATAGCCACTTGCTATTCTAGTTCATTTTTAGCCCTTTCTAATGTGAACATGACTAGATTAGCATACTAAAAGTGTGCTAATCCCATGTACTCTATAAGGTATTCAATCCATAGGTTCTTATTCTTTAATTCAACTTGATGGACATAGGTAAGGCTATCCAAGATTTCCTACCAATCGGGTGTTTGCATGGTGATAGAGTTGATTTTGGCTTTAGCTAATTGGATTTTATTTTTATTAATTTATTTTTACATGCCTATCTAGTCTCTAAAGTACTCTTTTAGCCTTTCATGCTTTTTGGCCTCATTCTACCATGAGGTATTTTAATCACTAACTTTTGGTAGATCTCAAGGATTTCCTCCATTGATAGGGTTCTATTTTCTCTATCCAATTTCCTCATATCTTAGTTAAATCTAGCAAATTGTTCTCTATGTTGATGGATGCTTTCCTTGAGAACATTTTTCTATTTTTCTATATCTATCAACCTTGCATTTTTGGAAGTAATTCTTTTATGTTCTTCTTCCAGGATAGTTAGAGGCATTCCATGTTGCCTTCTCTCTTTTCATCTCTAATTGGATGTTTCTAGCTATTCGTTGGATCACTTGTTCAATTCTAAATTTATTGAGTTGTTTTGATGCTATTTATTATGCAAGGTCTCTCTTTTTTATTCATAAGGTTATCAATTTATCTTACAACCAATGCATTTCATTCTCTACATGTTTAACTCTTGTTTTCGCCATTACTAGTTTGTCCTTTGTTGAAATCAAATCTAACTATACTATAGTGATATTGCTAGGGATATCAAAAAGAATCTACATTAATTGGCCTATTTGCAGTAGTTGATATAGGATATCTTCATGTTCTTTTGGAGGCATGGATGTGCCAACTATCATTTCAACATTTCTAGCTCTAGTAATATCTACTAGTGGCTCCATCTCCTATCTTCAGCATCACTTAAAAGGGTTCATCATTCCTAGAGATTTTTTGTCCCAATCTTCATTTTATCTTACTTTTAATGATATTTGAATCACTACAAAGTTCTATTGATACTACAGGTTTTCTTAAATTATCTCTAACTCAATACAGTAGATAACCTTCCTTATTTTCCTAGCTTTTAATCTATGCAATCTATTGCAAGTGGCTCATAGAAGATCTATAGTCCTATTGTGCTAGTGAAACACTTAATATTGATCTATAACTAGAAAGTGTTGATTCACTAGGTCTTGCTTGTTTCTATCTTGTAATTAGAATGTTTCTAGCTAGTGTGGATCCTACCACTCCCTTAATGCCTATTGGCTTTTCTGGCCGATCTTTCTTTGAAGGCACTAGTTTTGACATTTTAGCATAAGATGTATTTTGGACCTTGCATAGGACATCATTTTTGTAGTACTAAAACCCAAATTTCTTGCATAACCTTTTAATGAGGCAAGGGAATGACAAAGTAAGTTTTCCTACCTTTTTCTCCTCAAACCTTCTTTGAATTTCTAGAAATAATAAATGAGCCATGTTTACATTGGATTTCCCCATGAGGATGATGCTTCCTCTTATAACATAAGTGAAAATTTGATTTAATCTCTTAGTAGGAAAAGTGTAATAGGTCTCGATCTTGAAATATATCTTTTCTTAAGCTAACAATCCACTATATTCCTTATCCACTAACCTATAAGATCTTTGTAGTCATAATCTCTTTACATCTATATCAGATCTTGTAGATATTTGCATAATATTTGCTTTGACATTGTGAATATTTAGTGCCTTCATAATTACCTTAAATAATAAGGCACTATGAATCCTACAATTTTTACTATGGCATCATCTTGCTTATTCTTCTAAAATTGGTACACTTCTCCTAAATACCATTCTCCACTACATGATAGAGTTGGTCATAGAGGAAAATCTTGGAGTTGTTCTCAAACATTGTAGGTGCAAATTCCATGAATGGTCTGAAGTTGAGTTTCATGTTAATTATGGACATGATTGATTTTTCCTAAATGGCCTTGAGACATTTTGTCAATAGTGTGAGATGTTGTTCTTGCTTTGGAGCTGGTGGTACCTCAACCTCAGCTTATTCAAAGTTTTCTATTATAGGTGTTTGTTGATGAATGCTAAAGGATTAACTACTTGTGGAGTCTATTCTCTAGCTCATCTCTACCTCTACCTCTAGGTCTTTCACTTCCTTGATATGAGGCTCTTTTTTTTATGAATCTTTGAGGAGCCATTTGCAATCATCAAGGATTCATTTGAGATTACCCAAGGATTCAAACATGTTCCTAATGGTTCATAGTCCTTCCTTGGATTCTAGAATTTGATCACAATTTTATCCTTATTATTACTTACAACTCTTATTATGATTACAAAGTTAGAAATTTTCAAAAAGAAACCCTTATTCATTGTACTCTTGATTGTTATGACCTTCCATGATTATTATGTTTTCATTTATTATGTAATTGAATATGTGGCTACTTGAATTAGTTAGGTTTATTAGCTTTTATTTAGTTAACTAATTAAAATATGCTTATTTGCTCTTATTCTTACCCTTAATATACTCTTACAATGTTATAGAAATTTGGCTCAATTTGACCTATTTACATGTAGCACTCTCCCATATGATTAAGTTGGTTACTTCGTGATTAAGAAGGTTTAAAAATTACACAGATTGGAGCTATGATGAGAGAGTTATGGTGCTTGGAAGGTTGGTTTCCAAAGGGTTAGAAAAATAGCATGAACTTCCCTTACTTGAAATGTGGAAAATGAAAAATTTTCTAACTCTTGCATGTATATATAGATGATTTATATCAGATAAATTGTAAATATGACATCATAGCTATGATGCATTAGGACTTAATACATTGTGGCTATAATGTTATTGTCAAAAAATTTTGGATTTTGAGTAATTTTTTATGAAAAAATTAGGATAAATGGATAGTTTGGAAGATTTAGAGGCATTCTAAATGGTTCTTGATCTTAAATGATGCTCAAAATATGAAAATTTGGTAGTAAAAGTTAGTGAAAGAAGAAATCTTTGGCAAAGTAAGTTAATGAGGCATATAGGAGATGCATTATAGGAATTGTGAAAAGTATGATCAGTCATGAGAATGTAGGAAAGTGAAAAATGATTGTTTAAGTGTCTCAAAGTTATAAGATGATGTGGAATTAGTCATTAGGTATGAATCAGAAGAGTTATATAGGTGGGTTCTCCCTAAAGCAGGCTCCAGCCCTTAGTGTCCTTGTATAATTGCAACTACAAGTGTCTGTAGATACTCAAGGAGATGAATGTAAAACATACCTATCTTGGAAAACACACATGTTAGTATAACCTAAATGAGAAATAATACTATATTATATAAAACAATTGCATAATGATTATCTATAATAGTGACGTGGGATGGAAGTAGAAGGGATTGCAAGAATTAGGATGTGACGTGTCTCATCATAGGCATAATGGATTCTTAGTAATCATTAACCTTTCCATCAAAGAACTAAACCAAGTCCATATTACTTACTAGTGACATCACACTGTATCATCTCAAAACTAACAACCACAAGAAATTCACAACTACAAGAAGTATTAACACTTGGCAATGATGTTTAAGGAAGTAGTTTATTAATAGCACACTTTATTTTTTTAAATGAGACTTGGCCATTGAATAGAGGAGTTCCTTCAAGAATGGGAAACATGTCTTTCTAGTAGAACCCCCAGACATTTTTATTTTATGCATTTATTAGAATTTTACTATGTCAACCTTACTAAGGACTACCTTCAAGCATGGGTAACATGTCTTTCCAATGACATGGAAAGGGAACACTTATTTTGGACTTCCATGTTTCATAAGAACTCAGGTAAATAATATAACTAAACAACAAGATAATATGTATAGTAATAGCCTTAGAGAATCCAAAAATCCCCTTAATGTCACACATTTTTCATTCCCACTTATTCTTTTGTTTTCTATTTAGGCATAATGATCATAAGTTTAATTTATTTTTATTATGGAAATAATGTCATTTTGGCCATGATAAGAACCTCTTATTATTGTAAATGAGTGGATGGATGATATGGTCTCACTATATATAGAATCAATCTACCAATGATTTCATAATATCGGGCAATATTTAGATTATTGAAACTACATCTTGATTTATTCCTTCGCACTTTATTACAAATATCAACAAAAATATGTACAACAAAGATGATGAAAAATTATAGAAAAATATTGAAAATAGAAAAGGTCAAAAATTATTAAAGTGTGAAAAATTATTTTAGAAATAAAAAGGGTATAAAAGAATGGAAAAATTAGTAAGAAATGGAAAAGGATAAACAGTAGAAAAGTGAGAAAAGCAAAATTAGTTTCTAAGTATCATGTTTGATACCCCCACAACTATTCTAAGAAGTGAATATTTGAAATATCAAATAGGTGGTAGCTTGATTGGTAGATAGGGTAGAGTCCTTAAAAGAGTAGGAAAAGTCATGATATGGCTTGAATTATTGATTATTAATAGGAATCAACTTTTGTAAGTTGGTTGGGTGATAGATCTACATGATGCTAGATTAGTATGTTGCATGGAAGATATAGGGTACTTTTCATAATGTTTGGAAGTTAGCCTTTTGTAGGACATGAATGGAATTGTAATGAAGAACTTTATTGCCCGATTGCATTGAAAATTATCTTATTTTAGTGTCATGTCTATTTTTGGAGTACATTTTATAAATTTCATTAGTCATTTAAGCGGATAATCTATTCTCATCTAAGATATTAAGATTCATACGAAATTCTTGTTGAGCTTAGCTTAAGTCAAGGTTAAGTGCATAAGTAGTGAAAAAGGTATTGAGATCCTCTTGGATTACTAAAGTAAGTAGTTTATCATAAACTAATAAGTATGAAGAATACCCTATAGGAAGTTTTCATGTTGATATATATGTCCATAGTGCATCATTAATTTTAGTGCTCCAATCCTTCCTATGTTGACTAACTCTTCTGGTTAATATTCTTGTGATTTCTTGACTAGTCACTTTAGCTCAATCATTTGCTTGGAAATGGTATGGTGTTGTTAGTTTGTCATTCACCCCAAGTTGCATTAGCATTTTAAATGTAGCTCCCATAAAATGAGTCCCATTGTTTAACATGAGTATGCATGACACTTCAAATCTATTTACCACATGTTGTTGAAAGAACTTAGCAACCTTTTTGACTATGCAATCCTTGAATATGTCTACTTTTTCCCACTTTGTGCAATAATTAACTATCACTATAATGTATAATTTCCCATTGGACATTAGCATGATGGACCCCATAAAATCAATTCCCTAGATATCAAATGGTTCCAATGGTTGTATCCACTATTGTAAACCTTCATTTATAATTATTAATCCTCTATCAAATTGATACCTCTCACAAGATTGGATGAGCTAATATAGATATCTAAATAAGGTAGGCTAGAAGTAGCCTAACATCATTAGTTTGAGTTTTTTCCTTTGTCCTACATATTGACCACCACATGGTCCTTCATGTACATCTTGTAAGGTTCTTTGCTAGTCTTCTTCTAGAACATACCATCTAATCAGTTTTTTTAGTATAAATATGATAAATATTCCCATTAATTTTCATATACTATATGGCTAAGTGAAGGAACCAATCCTTTTGTTTCTTGTTTCATTCAACAGGAAGCTTTTGTGTAATGAGATAGATCACATAATCAAAGATCTACAACTTCTCTATTGAGGCCATAGCTATTGCTATTCTTGTGAATATATTTCCACTGGTAAATAAATTTGATAGTGGTTCATCATTGTCTTTTGGTTCCCATCTAATTTTGAACAGATGATCAGCTACAACATTTTTAGTTCCCCTTTTAACTATCATGGTAATGTCAGATTCTTGCAATATCATGAGCCATCTTATCATCTTTGGATAAACTAGTAGTTTATTCATAAAAAATAAAACAGCACTATGACCCATATGAAAATAGATAGAATATCTAAGCACATAATGTCTAGATTTCTCAAGTTCATACACCATGGCCATAATCTCCTTTTCTATAGTGGTGTAATTAAGGTGTGCCTTGATGATGCTTTGACTGGTACAATGTATGTAATAGTGTCATCTTGAATCATCTAGCTAAGTTAGCATTGATCCTAGTGCATCTTTATGTGAAATATTTTAGGCTAATCTAGAGCTTAAAGTATTAGTATTTCAATTAGTTTTTTTTAATGTCTAAATGCCTTCTCACATAGTCCTATCTAGTGGAATGGTGCATCTTTCTTTGTGAGTTCTATTAGTAGTTTTGCAATTTTTGAGAAATTTTTAATAAATCTTCTATAATATCCTATGTGGCCAAAAAATTATTTAACATCCATAATGAGTTGTGGCCTCTAAGTGATGTTTTGGATGTCTCTAATATTCTCTAGATCTGTTGTTATTTTCTTGTGAGATATTGTATGTCCTAGAACTATACCATCTTGAACCATTAAATGGCTTTTCTACCAATTGAGCTTTAGATTAATTTCTACACATCTCTTCAATACTTGCTTTAAAAATTCCAAGGCTTGTTTTAAATCTAGCCCATATGTGGAGAAGTCGTCCATACAAACTTCAATTCCATTATTAATTTACTTCTGGAAGATGCTGAGTATAAGTCTCTAGAATGTAGCAAGTGTATTACATAATCCAGAGGACATCTTCTTGTATGAAAATGCCCCCATGGACTAGTGAATGTGGTCTTTTCTTAATCTTTTGGTGCAATGAAGATTTGGTTATACCCACTGTACTCATTGAGGAAACTATAGTACTGATGTCCTACAATGGTGTCTAGGACTTGGTCAACAAATCGCAAAGGAAAATGATCCTTGAATGCTGTTGAATTCAATAATCAGATGTCAATGCATACCCTTCACTTGCCACCTTTCTTTGGAATAATGACTAAGAGACTAACGTATTCACTATCTACTATAGAATATATGAACCCAATTTTAGCAATTTTTCTAGCTCTTTTTTGGAAACTTCTTTAAGTTTGGGATTCAATCTTCATTGAGATTAGCAACATAGTTTGACAATTGGATTTGTATAAATTCGATGTTAACAAATACATGGATCTATACCAGTTATCTCATCATAGGACCATGCAAATGAAATGGACCATTTATTTACCACTTCCAATAAGTTCCTCTTTCAATCTTGAGTTTGGAGTTATGAACTTGGTGTTGGTTGGTGTGATAAGAATTGGGATCCATTCACAAAATAGTGTGTTTATGATACGCTAATGAATAGTAGTAAGAGGAGGTGTGGACTAAAGCATTTCCCAAAGATATTGAATTTTCAACATAATATCCATATGATCTAGTTGCCTTTATGTATATTATTGCCTTAATGGTGGCATACCCAATGCTTATGGTTCTTGCCACTATTGATAGTATTACTTCTATGATTGAAGATAGGCTTCACTTGGATAATATAATGGTTGATAAGGTTTTTGGAAGTTACCTTGTGGATAAGGCAATCATCTTGGCATCTATTTCTTGACAAATCTTGGGTTAAGTTCATATGCCATAGATTCTTGCAAGCAAACCATAACAAGACAATATTTGTTAGGATGTTCATATTTGCATACTTTGCATCCTTTTTCATTTGTTAATTCTTCAACTACAACAACTTTTCCTTTATCTCTATAGTTTTCTTGTCCATTATATCTTCTTTTCTTTCTTTCTTTATTTTTGTTTAGAGCTTGTTCAGTCTTTTCGTCTCCTATTTTGAGAGTAGGAACAAATTTTTTATCCATGGAATCCCACATCTTCTCTGCCTTAGTTGTAATGTCATTGACTGATTTTTGGATAGGTAGAGTCTTATTTTGGATTACATCTTCTAAAGTTTATTTTTCCTATATTTTGCATATTCTCACATCTCTTTCCCTCAATATAGGATCTCAATTACACTCTTCTATTAATTCTATTTTCTTATATTATCCTTCCTCTTTGGCCACTTACTCTATCAGTCTTTGGATTTGATGGATTATCATTTCTAATAACTTACCTTGGGCACATATCCCAAGAGTTTATCTAGTCTTGTTCCTTAATCCATCAATGACATGCCTAACTTGTTTCCTTTGAGAAAATCCATGGCTTGGGCACATATGTAGTAATGAACAATACCTACTCATTATCATGTCAAGGGATATATGTGTCCCTTGCTTCCATCCTTGAATTTGTTTTCTTAAATTAGACACTCTAGAATAAGTTTGACACTTGTCATTAGATTAGATACTCTTAGATCAATTTTGGTTCTAAGGATTCGCACCAACTCTTTGCTTTCCTAATGATTATTTTGGGAAAAACCTTCAATTTCTGTCAATCATTCTCTATGTTGTATAAGTTGAAGGCATTATGGAAGGCTTGAAGATGGTGTTGTGAATCTGCATTGTATCCACTTTTGAATTTTGGAATAATTATCATATCTAGTCACTTGATATGATTATCCCTAACATGTCTCGTAGGAATATACATTACTTTCCTATCATGAATCATGTTATGAGTGGCTAATAGGAATTTTTCATAATCTTTGGGTTCATAAGATCTATTGTGATAGTGATCCCTTTCTTCCTCATAACGCTTTCTCTCTTCATGCTTGATTCTTTCTCTTGCTTCATCATTAGAATGTCTTATTTAATGCTTGTGTTTCTCAAGATCCCTTTATGTTTTTCTATTTTGATCTCTTAATCATCATTCTTTCTTGTCATACTCTTAGGATTAGTGTGAGGAGAAAGAGGAAGAAGTTGGAGAATGATGCCAACTAGTTCTCCTTCTATGAGTCTTTGATTCATCTCTTTTTAATTTAGTGAAGGTTCTATGCCTTAAGCTCCTCCTAAATGTGAAGTCTTTCTTATCTCTTTTGGATGTTTACATGAGAGTTGAATGCAAATTTATTTTAATGAGATTTTTGATATAGATTACTAGTGTTTGAGATTAATATCCATGGATTTGATAAAATTCCTTTGTGTAGAACATTAAATCATCTCCTTCCTCTAGGACAACCATTTGTGATACTCTCTTCCCTTTATCAAGCTCATGCTTCATTTCCATAGTAGCATCCCTTCTTACTTGGGCTTATTTTGGTTGGTAAGACCTAGTCATATGCTTTATTATGTGGTACCCTTCTTGTACATGACTAAGGTTTGACCATATAAGGGTTGCTTGCAACATCGATGGTGCAAAAAATTCTAGAGGAAAAACAATGTTGCATTGTAAATCTCTCCACCTCAATTGTTCATCTTGGTGAAAGAAAATTATGATACCAAGATAATATGAATCAGTATGAGCACAGGAGATCCTAGTTTACATGGTCACACTCTAGTCTTCTTCATCATATCCTTTGTTATGATTCTTAGGAATTTCATTAGCAGGTGATGATTTATCCTTAAGTGTAGAAGCCACATTACATTTTTTATGCTTTTAAGTGTATGTGGATTAAAACAATTAATTCAAGTGTTAAAAATAGACTTTATAATTTTAAATACAATGAACTCTATAAAACCAACTACTAATCAAACATTGACACATCCTCAACAATGGCACCAATGATAAGTAGTTAGGTATTCCAACACTCCACATTACAAGTTAAGAGTGCTCACATGTGACCAAATCATTGTTTGTGAATGGACAATGTAAGTATGCTAGTGATTAATAGTTGGTTTGTGATCATTTTATTCTTATGTTGAATTAGTAAAGTGTGAGAAGTATGGTTTAACTCTCAGTGATGCATATGATATCATGATGTTGTGTGCTCAAATTAATCCTAAGTGTTTCCATAATGAAAGTGAGAATAAAGTCTAATTCTAAATGACAATAGAAATGCAGATCTATCCTAGCCTATGGCAATAAGCATATGTTCTTGGTTTATTATACATGTCTTCGGCTCATGTAATCATATTGGAATTACCAAGTAATTACATTATTGATCAAATCAAGTGAACTCACTACTAGGTTACCAAACGATTACACTAAAATGCTTGAAACTAGTCGTACTTATTCTACTTTAATAATGGACATTGGAAAAGTAAAATACTAAAAAAAAGTAAATGACTTAGTAATTATAAATTACATAGAAATGTAAAATTAATCTAAGTGAGATGTTGCAATGGTAAGAAAAAATCTCAATCTTTATTGCTGCTCATGAATTATGTCCAAGTATAATCCACTTGAATAAAGACTTTGTACAACTATTAGTTACTATAGTACATGCATTCACTTCTAACTCTAAATCTAAGTGCAACTCATGGAAAGAAACTGCAAGAATTTTGCTAAGTATTGTGCAAAAGTTATTTCAATGATGTGACAATGGGTTGGTGTTTATAGTCATGACCAAGGCCCACTACATCATATCCATGATGATGTAATCAAAGGTACAATAATGTAGATATGATATCGCATCATTTGACTTAAAGGATTTTATCAATAACTATTCTACCATTACGGGACAACATACACTTGTAACTAAATCAATAAAGAAGACCAAATTTTCTTGAAAAACTACTCCAAGATGTAGCTGAGGCATCCCATACACTTTATTTCATCTAAAACTATTAAGTATACAAAATAGAGAGTTTAACTATTCAAATATTATACCAAACTAACGATAGCTAAGAAAGAAATCCTAGAATAGTCCTTGTCCCACATCAACAGCCAAGACAAATGTACCTAATATTAGGGAAAATAAATGAAAGTTTGATAATTAAATTTGATCATACTTCCATAGGAAACAAGATAAACACTATTCTTCATTAAGTGATTTACAATGAAGGGAAACACTTAGAAAGTCTCCATAAAACAAAACTCTGTCACAGAACTTGTGAAACACTTAGATTCCTAGGATTTGTAGCTTCTACAGAATTAGAGATATCTAAAAAACAAAATTGATTATACAAAATTTGTGTTTTCTGTCAACTTGTAAGAGGGATTTGAGAGATCCTTATTGGAAGGTCTCTTCCCAAGGTGAGGCCACCATTTGATCTACATCATTACCATCATGTAAGCCAACAAAAGCCACCATGCCAACATTATCATACTATATGACTACTGATGAGTGGCAAGGTACCCCTACACTCAACCATACGAATACAAGCGTTACACGCACGATCCGGTCAAACTCCACAGACTAAGTGCCTACATGCCTTATGGAACACTTAAGGTTAATCATTCATTGTCTTCCCAGACTTACTTGTATTTGTCACGATTGTATGATTAAGTAAGGGGGAGGTATGTGATTTTTATGTCTTTTATGTTTTATCACCTATGCTAATGAGGTAAAGGGTGAAGAGACTAATTAACTAACTTTAACTAACTAGCTAAGCCTTATTTAACCTAGCATTAGCATCCATTCACACTTATCATTCAAACCTTAAACCAATGCAACCTTCTGGGATTACCAAACGCTATTCGGTGTTGGGATTACCAAGCATAACGCACGTGCTCAAAGTGGTCGTACTAAACGCACTTAACTATGAGAGAAGGGTTGAGAGAGATTTAATTAACTAATAAAGAAATTAAATGATGAAAAATAAATAACAATAATTAAATTCCTATTTATCCTATTCCATGCACTACAAGGTTTATCCAACAATTCGTCTTTATTGGCATACAAAATTGTGCATTTAGGTACAAAATTGCTCGAATAAAGATTCGTTCACTTTGGAGCTCCTACTATGGGCACATGGAAATTATTCTATCTCTGGAGAGGTAAAATTGCCAGAGTTTCGCTAAGGGTCTAGATCTAGATGAAGAAATAAGGAAGAGCCACTTCTTATTTATAGAAATGATGGCGGACTACGATATCACGTACGCGATATTGCGGGAAAGACATGATATCGTGTACGATACATTGTGTACGCGATATCGTAGAGAGGAAACAATATCAGTATGCGATATCGTAGCCCATGAGATATTTCATCCCATCATACCCCCATGACTAAATAAAACCTTGTCCTTGAGTTCCTTACAAAATATTGGGAAGGTATGGGATTATTAACTTGAATGGAACTAATGGTGAATGGGATGACATGTGAACAGATCATCATTACAGAACATGACAAAACTAGTGTTCATGACAAAAAGAGTAAACATCTTATACATTTGACATCGGGCCTTATTTGGTAGCTGATAGAGAAGAGAGAAGAGAGAAGAAGTCTGCTACTACCAATGCCAAGATTACGCCTTTTGTTGTCTATCTGTAAGCGTGCCATCCATCTCGTTCCTTGCATAGTTGCTTCAGCACCGATCCATTCCAAGTGTTTCCTCCAAATCCAATCCATTGTTGTATGATTGCCATCTGTAGACACAACAAAGTCTTTATATTAGCAAGGGTAAATGAATCACAATGTAGTGGATACCTTGCTTCGGTGAAAGGTCCATTGGCTGAGCTGTGGTATGGATGATATGGGTTTGTAGATATATTCATGGTGACTACCGAAGGTGTGGGGGTTAGGAGAAAATAGAGATAATTTGGGTCCAAACCCCCATGACTAAGAGCAAACCTCTAGTAGCGATAGAATGGAGAAAGAATAAAGAACAAGAAAGATGGAGAAAAAGAGACAACTATAACGTCGATGGAATGGATGTCAATATGGAAATGAACAAAATAGACTGGATTGAAAAAATGTTAAGGGAAAGAATTTAATTGGTGTACCAAATAGGAATGCTAGTGGGTCCTCCCCAAAGCAGGCTCATGCCTTTAATGCCCTAGCAAACCCATATTCAAAGAGTCCGTAGGCTCTAGGAATGTCATTTGGAACAAGAGTTAAAGTCTTAACCACAAGAATTTACCAAAAAGAAAACAATGCATCAACCAAAATATATACTAATGACACAATCGACAATGAGGTGAACAATGGAGAGAAGGATGGAGAGAAAAGAATGAAATTGAATCCCAAGAACAAGGTGGTGTACAACCCTATGTGTATTTTAATGATTAATGTGACTTAGTAAATCCTATTCCAAGTTGGTCCTCAAAAAACCACTTCCAGTGACTTTGCATTAATGCATTCGGCCAATCCATCCACTTGAAGTAACGAAAATGCATCCCTCAAAGAGCCACCACCATTCTGACAAAACAAAGGAGAAGAGAATGGGAAGCATGAAGGGCCTTAGTTAGAGGGAACATGTTTATTTTAGTTCCATAACCAGTGCTTGTAGCCCAAATGATTATTTTATCTAAGGGGTATGCTTTGAATTCTCACTTTTCTTTTCTTTTTTTTTGTTTTATGTGCTTATGCATGAGAACCACACCATGCAAAGACTTTGTTATTTTTATTAGCTCAGCTTCCCAATAATGGAGAAATGTCAAAATGAGAAGGAAAACTCAAGAATAAAACATCCAAGCATCCAAGAGAATGGCCAATGCAAATGTATCAAGTTCCCTTGAAGTCACACCCTTTTCAATCCTTGAGTCCTTCCTTAGCTTGAGAAATGCCTAGTTACCGATTCGTTATAGTTCTTGTTATTGAGAAAGGGACTGTATAGTTTCAAGCCAGGAGAGACCATAGAAATTTTTGGATGTATGGATGAAGTGGACTCATTTCCTATCATATCAAAAGAACCATACATTAGTATCAAAATCATAACTTAAAGGTAAAAACCAAACATTAGCAACCAGTAGAAAATAGTTCATACCATCATTAGAGCACTTATTAGGTGACAAAATTAATAAAATAGATAAAATACACACACACACACACACACATAAAGAAATGAAAAAGTATAAATGATGTTGTAAAACAAAAACAAGAAAAGTTAAAAAGATTTGTAAAACAAAAACTTAAAAGAATTGAGAGCCCTGAATGATTAGCATAGGTGGCCATCTCCCCCATGACTGAATGGAAAGGGAGAGATCCAAAATAATGAACGTTTATTTAAATTTTTTAGAAGTTTCCAACTTCTCCCGATTGATTTTTTCAGGTTAAGGGGTGGAAGTTGGTGACGCTCATACTCCAATGTATCTATGCCTTCGTTGTGGATGTAAGTTGTTGCCCCAGTTTGTTCCATGCATGTTGGTGGGTTGCTCTCTCAATCAACTATCAACCACTGGATGTTCTCTTGTTGAGTGGTTGCTACATATAGGAATCTTTGTATGTTATCCTCTGGTGCACACCAGTTACATGTAGGAAATTCTGAGCATTCCTGCATGTCATCATCCTCTTAGTCACTGTATGTCATGCATGGAACTCTCTTCTTCTTGATCTTTCCATAAATGTTTTCCTTATATATTTCCAAGGAAAGATCACAGATCCTTAGGCACACATTGATGATTGAGCCATGCCCTCCCCATTATAATTGGGAAGTCCCCTTTATTACTATTGACTTCTATCACCAGGAAATTAGCTGGGTATGACCAACCACACACAGTGGTAACGATGTTCTCCACCAATCCCAAGGAAATGGTGATGGACTGGTTAGCCAACTCTAGTTGAATATTGCTCTTCTTAAGTGGAGGTAGGTTCCAAGCTTTATACATTTCTCATGAGATTAAGTTGACTTTGGAATCTAAGTCAAGAAGAGCCTTATGAGATTCATTCCTAGCGACTTGGAGATTAATTAGGGGGCTTCCAGGATCATAGAAATTCTTGGGAAGGTGGCCCAACTTGATCTAGTGAGTAACAGTATGTGTTAACATAACCATATGTGTTAAGCCTTGTTGTTCATTTGAAGGGAGCTCTGAAGCCTTATTTGTTGGAGTAGTATGCACAGAATCAACCACTTGTGGTTGTGAGAGTTTGTTTGGGCTTTTGATTCTAAAGAAAGGTCTTCTCTTTGTATAGTTTTCAGAACCAACAGTGGGTTGAAGGTTTATGTCTCTCGTAGCATTACGCTGCTGCAGTTGAGTGGGGGGTTCCCCTTGCATTGTTGGAGTAGGTGATAGTGGAACTATCAACGTATGAGTGGCAGCTGGATTCGGAGGATGGTATGCATGTGATATGTGTTCCTTAGGAGAAGGAGTCCTAAAATACTCCTAAACTTGGTAGTGACATTGTGGGGTTGCGTGACCCATAGAGTCACTTGGAGAAACTGGCTACTACACGTAGTAGCCATAAGAGTCTGGTTGTCGGTCAGGGTATTGTTGTCTAGGCAGTGGCATCCCCCATGACTATGGTTGTTGCCACTGTTGATGTTTCCCAATAGGTTGTGGTGGAGTTCCACTTGGATAATATGTTAACAGTTGGTGGAACTACCTTGGGTTACCTTGGGGATAAGGTAACCTTTGAGGTGCCTACTGTTTGTTAAGTCTTGGGTTGAGTGCATACACCCTGAACTCTTGCAAATGTGAGATTATTGGGCAACATCCCTTAGGATGGCCATATTGGCAGATCTCACATCCACCATCATTTTCTATATCCAAGTCCAGAACCTCATCAGCAATAGTCATTTTTCCCTTACCCTTGTCACGTGCATGGCCTGAATCTCTCTGATTTTTCTTATCATGGTCACTACTTCATTCCTTCTTAGACTCTTCTATGATTTTTAGGACAGTTTCAATTTTACTATCTAAGGAGTTCCATATTTTATCTACCTTAGCCAACACTTCCGTTGTTAACTTTTGAAGTGGTAAGGTTTTTCTATTCACCAACTCTTTGAGTGGTGACTCATCCTCCTCATCGTAGAATATCACTCCCTTCTTCTGAAGGGAAGGATCGTGGTTATACTCTTTCACACTTTCTCTTTTCCATAGATCCCCTTCTTCTTTAGCTACTTTCTCCAAAAATTGATGAATTTCATGGGATCTAAGTTCAGATAATCTCCTTTGGGCATATGTCCTAAGGGTTCTCCTAGTTTTGTGTCTTAGCCGATCTACGAGGTGGAAGAGTTGATCCCGTTGTGCATAACCATGGCCCAGGCAACAATGTAGCAATGCATAATATTAGCCCATGGCAACATCCAAGGGTTCATGATTACCCTACTTCCATCCTTGGATATGCTTACACAAGTTGGACACTCTGGAGTATGTTTAGTATTTATCGTTAAACAATTCTAGCATCGTACTCCAACTCCTAATGGTTTCCGATTCTAAGGATCGGTACCAACTCTCTATTTCTTTTATGAGTGTCCTAGGGAAAAAATTTAACTTTTTCCACTCGTTTTCAATATTTTGCAAGGCACATGCATCATAAAATTCCTGTAAGTGATTTTGCTGATCAGCGTTGTATCCCCTCTCAAACCATGGGATATTGTTCATGTCTAGTCTCTTGATCCGACTATCTTTTTGGTGCCTTGTAGGTATTCTCATAGCCTCTGTAATATCTAACATACTTTGGGTTACTAGTAGGGGTTCAACATGGTCATCTCTCTCATGATGTCTATGATGCCTACGTGGTTCCCTACTTTTCCTTCTTTCATTCCTTAACTCTCTCGAATTCCCTTGTCCTCGCTCTCGACTCTCTCGTTAAGGTCTCTCATTTTTCTTATCTTTACCCTTATCCTCATTGTTTTGTTCTTTATGATTGCACCTAGATGTGGAAGGAGAGGGTGAATGATGTGATGAAGGGAAAGAAGAAGGGGAACCATCACCATGATGATGTTTCTTACCTTTTCTTCGGTGGCTATGGTCTCGATCGTGATGATGATTAGACTTCTCATCTTTGTCATGTGTCTGTGTTCCCTCATTGAACACTTAGTGTTCATGGGAATCAGAACCAAGGTTATCAATCATGGAGCACAAGTTCTGATACCCTACCTCCTCACTATCGTTAGGAGGGGGAACATCATTTTGTGGAGAACCTATTGAGATAGGTTCACCACCCTTAATTTTTCTTATGGCAAGCGAAGCATTGTGGGGCCCCTTACCCTTCAACAATGTATGGTAGCTCTCTTGACTCAAGTCCCTTAAACATTGTTCTATTGTGGGATGGTAATCCCTTATGTCAGACTCTTCTACAATGTATTCAGCGTATAGCTGCATCATGTCTATTTGTGTAAGAGCACGAAAGATCATGTTTGGGACTGCCCGATATGGGGGTAACACTATGTTACCTTACAAGTCTTGCAAATGCATTTTTTTGTCCTGATGGAGGATAAAGGTAAAACTAGGTATATACTCATCGTGATGAGTATACACTACCCGATACTATTGAGGAACTGGCGGTTCACAGTTATGTGTGTTAGACTATTGACGGTCTCTTGTGTGATCCCTAGGTGGTAAAGTGCTTTTATGAGAAGAAGAAGACATTGTTATCTTATCAGTGTGCTATTAACTGCTATATAATTTTCTTCTAATTAATTAACCCTAAGGGTTCATTTTAGCTTCCCAACGATGTGGATGATTTTCTATGTTCTACTTAGCGCACAAACAACTTAGTCCTTGGCAACAACGCCAATGATGAGTGGCAAGGTATCCCTACACTCAACCATACGAATACGAGTGTTACACATGCGATCAAGTCGAACTCCATAGACTAACTGCCTACACGCCTTATGGAATACTTAAGGTTAATTGTTCATTGTCTTCCCAGACTTACTTGTATTTTTCACGGTTGTATTGTTAAGTAAGTCTGAGGTATGTGATTTTTATGTCTTTTATGTTTTATCACCTATGCTAATGAGGTAAAGGGTGAAGAGACTAATTAACTAACTTTAACTAACTAGTTAAGCCTTAATTAACCTAGCATCAACATCCATTCCCACTTACCGTTCACACCCTAAACCAATGCAACCTTCTGGGATTACCAAATGCTATTCGTTGCTGGGATTACCAAGCATAATGCATATGCTCAAAGTGCTTGTACTGAATGCACTTAACTATGAGAGAAGGGTTGAGAAAGTTTTAATTAACTAATAAATATATTAAATGATGAACAATAAATAAAAATAATTAAAATCCCATTTAGCCTATTCCATGCACTACAAGGTTTATCCAACAGTTCATCTTTATTGCCATACACAATTATGTGTTTAGGTACAAAATTGTGCGAATAAAGATTCGTTCACTTTCGAGCTCCTACTGTGGGCACATAGAAATTGTTCTATCTCTGGAGAGGTAAAACTACTAGAGTTTCGCTAAGGGTCTAGATCTAGATGGAGAAACAAGGGAGAGCCACTTCTTATTTATAGAAATGATGACAGACTGCGATATTGCGTACGCGATATTGCAGGAAAGACACGATATCGCGTACGATACATCGCGTACGCGATATCACTTCCCATGCAATATCGTGTTCCATCAACTACTCACTATTATGGGAAGACAAGAATTTGAGGGTAATACCCATTATTCTATCTAACATTAAGGACTAATAATGATGTGCTAATGTGTCCACCATTAGAGCTATCACAAGGGAGATTTAGATCGCACCACATCAAGCCTTGTTTCATAAATTTTATGGTACCTAGCTGAACCACCCAAATATCTCAGATGGTCTAGGTCTCAACATTGTCTATTTTATTTTATAGAATGATTTGATGATTAAAAATATCATCTATTTGCAAACAACAACTAGGAAGACTAGATCCTTCATGGATTTTAATAGAACATTAAAAGAAGAACAATCATAATTAATCTACTAGTCACGACCTTCTGTTATGAGTCCCAATAAGGTTTAAGGTAGAAGAGAACAATTGAAGGTACCCAACAAACCATTCCAAAAAGTTCATTTGATAGAATAAAATCAAAAGAAATTTTAATAGATCACACCTAGATTAAGAATATGCAAGGACACCAAGCCTACTTTATCAGTTGCATCTATAAATGAATATGCATTTGTGTATTGTAACTCCATCCTACCTTATGATGAGTCCTTATCTCTATGATGAGTCTCAAGTGTTTTGGAAATTATGTTTAAATTTTAGACTAAGAATACCAATTTGAAACATTTAGAACATTAATAGGAAACATTTGTAAAAGCTCAATCAATCAAAATCTTTGTATAGTTGTTGAACCTATATATGTGAAAAGTAGATCATGCCATCAAGCCAAAGAGACAACCACTAAAATAACTATCTATCAACATTGCCTAAGAACACCTTTGGCAAAGTGGTGCATTTTTAAAAACTAGTATCTCTAAGAGGGTAGGGGCCATGCATCTCAAATAAAATGAGTCAATAGTCCAAAACCACAAGAACCCTACCTTGGAATTTCATTCATCTTGCATGTGGAGAACATCCAAATAGGACCTTTAAGACGAACCAACAATGATAGGAATTAATGCAAAAGTTTATTTAGGAATAGAACATAGTTCCATGGCCTAAAAAACTACTCAAAGAATGCATCTAATCAAGGGATAAGAAGCCCTAAAATCATAATCCAAAGCTTACATCTGTACTAAGATTGGTTATGAAATCAACATTCCAAAACTTGTAAAAACATTTTCACTACATTTTGCTATTGGGACCAATGGACGTTAGGATTCACCTGATACCACTATTATATTCAACATACAAAGACATTTGAATTCTACCAAGATTTACTCAAAATTAAAAGAGATCAATGTAAAGCATGGGACCCTCATGGAAAGGTCTAAGAACTAATTACATCTCTAAGACATGCCATTATTACCAAGAATGCATACCACCAATTGTTTAAAAACATCATGGTCAAGAACATGTCGCAACCTTCAGAATACAATTTTTCCAACTTGGTAGAACTAGCTAGAGAGCTATTATTGGTCTCTTTTTTTTTCTATGAATACCAACTACAATTCATCAAGGAGTGCTAACTACAAGAGAGTCTAGCTATACAAGGAGGACTGTACATAGGATTTGGTCTTGTCACAAGGTGTAATAAAGACTTATAATAATGGAACATAAGAGCTAATGATGATCAACCATGGGGAATTATTTCTCCTTCATACATGAATTACTAATGGCAATATGGTTAAATCAATATGGTAGAACATACATGAGATAATGATAATATCTAGTAGACATAGCATGTTGTGATATAAAATGCCCAGATCTACTTTCTTGCACCTTTCTCTCATAAATTCGTTACTCATAGCTCAGTTTTAGAAAATGAAAGCACACTTCTTTATTGCACATAGAGCTTTATACTAGAAACCTTAGGGATGCTTGAAGCAAGAATTCTTTGAAGGAGCAATGCACTTCACTTGAGATCTTTTTTCCTTGATGCCTCTAAGGGTGCTACAATAATCTATTTATAGGAGAAGAGCAAAGCTTCTTGACCTTTATTAGTGCATGATGACTCATTGCACACTGACACTAGATAAGGATGAAAATTGTTAATACAAAGACATGCACTAGCTATAGTGAAAGCACTAACTATAGTAATTTACATTATTATGCCATCTTTCCAACTATCATCATGGAATAGGAGTAAGAACATCATCATCATCATATGTATGGGAGGGTGTGTTGAATAAAGAAAAAATATAGTAAGCCTCTGTGCTAGCTAGATACAACACCTTTTTGTACCCTCCATAATTATAATATTCTCTGATGTGGAGATCTTGGTTGTATAATTCTAAAGTAGTGGGAACCAACTAATGTTGGTAGCAATGTGTTTGGATGTCATATGCATTTGTAGTGTAAATGTCTTGGTAAAATGCATGTTCCCAAGAGTCCAATCAGTTAATTATTTTTGAAAAATAGGACACCAAGAAATAGATTGGTGTGGTGGACTACTACAAGAAATGCCAACCTCTTTATTGAGCATTGCCATAATAAAGGAAATCACCATGATGTTCTGTAAGGTAGTGGTACAAATTCCTTTGGTATTCGATAGGGATATGGATAGGAGAATAACCAAAATTAGCCCACCATGACCAGAAGGCTATAGAATCAATTTTAGAAAAATTAGAGGAATTTAATACATATGATATTCAACTAGTTGGTAGTAAGGCCATTGCAAGTTTTGCGGTGAATAGAGTATGTCAAACTCAAGGAGATAAATCTCAATATATTTCATTAATTTCACATGAGGAGGAATCTCATTACGGGTATAGAGTTCATTATAGGTAGTATACATGTTTTTGATAATGGCAGTATAAGGTGAAAGAGTTTTATTAACATCAACAAACCCTTCCCTAAAGCATGGTAAGTCTGATAGGCAATTTGTTCTAGAACTCACATAGAGAGTTCATTTTCTCTACAAGGTTTAATGTGTCTGGTAGAGTGCATAGTCCATCCTTCATCTTGTAACATATCTATATACAATATAAGAAATAAACACTAAAACAAAAATTAGTGCTCAAAGAGATTAAACTCTTTGGTCAGACAATCAACTAAACTATTATGCTTACCATTTATAAACTATGTTTCAAAATTGAAATTAGCAAGAAACAATGCCCACCAAAGTAATCTAGTATGGACTATTTTATTTAATGATTTTACACTAAAGTATTTCTCAAAATGTTTTAAGTCACTATGGATTATGAATTTCTTTTCCTACAAGAATAATTTTAATTTTTCTAAACCTTTTATAATAGCTAATAATTCCTTATGCATGTTATGATAATTTAGATGGTTTAGAGAAAACTTACCAGAGGCATACCTGCTAATATGACCTACTTAATCTAGGTCTTCTTCAATACTATTTAAATGTTATGAATCTAGGAAGACTTACTGATGCTTGAATTGTTGTTTAAACCATTTTTCTTCTTCCTTTTTCTATTGAAATTATTTACTTAGGGTTTGGTTGGTCTTCTTCCTTTCACACATCCTATGCATAAATCGATGTCAAAACCATTTCCCCCCTATCTCCAACCCTTTAGATTTGATCCCTAGATCACAAACTAAAACTTGTTGTTTACCTATCATACAAACAAAACAAGAGTCAAAATCAGAGATAGAAAAGATAATAGAAGCAGCAGAAAAAATGGCTACATATTTAAATAGCTAAACTTCAAAATGAATTTAGAACAAGTTCTAGGATCTCTTCCTCAAAAAAGGAAAAGCTATGTTAGAGGAAGTAGAATAGGCTTCTACAACAAGCTTAGAAGAACTAGAGTTGACCTCCTATATAAGTTCTGGAGACCCTTCTTGTCCACATACATTAATCAAAAAAGTAGAAAGCCATTATCATTGTACTATGTGTGATGCTTTATTACACATCAACATGAATGAAGAAAAGGCCCAAAATGAAGCAATTTATACTTTACCATTTAAAAAATATATCACTACCCCATGTGACACTATCCAACTACAAAATTAGGCAAACTAGTATATTGGTAATTTATTAGATAGTACACATAGGCCAAGTGCCACTTTAGAAGCCATAAAAATGATGTCAAATAGATGTAGCAAATCTAGGTCCCAAAAAAATAGTCTCTTCAAGACAATCAAAATCAAACTTACCATTCTCAGGATCACCTCTTCCTTGTGGAAAATCTCATAGAGGTAGGTATAGAGCTCATGAAAAAGCAAGGAAATGTAAAGGAAAGATCATTAGTGAAAATACTGGACCTAGGATTAAGTTAGATCTAGACACAGACTCATCAAAGGAAGCTTCACTAAATAGTGAAGAAGAAATGTTGTTAAAACAAATAGGTGGTAGTTATCAAGAAAATCCTATCAATTTCTTAGTAATATAGGTAAGGAAGTCAAGAGATAAGTTTCCAACTATCTCCATGGATGAAAAAGATCTTAAAGGTAGACAATACATTGTAGATGCAATCCAAAGCTGCCTCTTAGTTCAAATATTGGTAGAGCATAAAGAATCAAAAATGGCTTTCTAGAATGCTTGTATAACTTTAGAGGTATTTTACATAGATGGTGGAATCATATTCTAGATAACATAAAACAAAAATTGACTAATACTCCTGTGATTCTCTTTTTAAATGCTATTATTAAAGAATTCATTGGAGATAAAAAAAAAGTCAAGATAATGTTTACTAAGATAGGTATTACAAAGCTTGCCTTACCAAATACAAGATCTACATAATTTCCTAGATGAAATGGAACAACTATATTACTGTCGAAAATTAACACATGAAATAGGCACAAAAGAACATCTCATAGGTTATTTCCCCAAACCATTTTATAATAAGTATTTAGTAAAACTAAAATGACAAAATCAAGTTCCAGCTAAAATGAGTTTTGCTTCCATCTACCAATTTATCATAGACATTAATAGAAATATCTGATATGACCAACAGGAACAACACCAAATAAAAAAATTAAATAATAAATTAGGTAAATCTTTATGTTTAGAATTATGCCCTAAGGAGAAATATATAAAATCATCTTCTTGCTATAAAACCAAAAAACCACGAAAAAAGTTTCATAGACCTTAACAATAGTGGAAACACAAATTTCCACCTACCAACAAACACATATATTTAGAGGAATGTTTAAGCAATGATAAAACAAGATCCCTCACAAAGACATAAAATGTTCCTTATGCAAAGGACCTTAGTTTTCTCAGGAATGCCCTCATAAGGATCATTATCCTATGGAAGTAAATTTTCTTGTTAATCATAATTTGTCTGAATAGTTTTATGAGTTTATTGATAATGATAATATTCCTTTCCAACAAGGTGATATCCTTATTTATTCTTCAAATGAATATACTAATGGCTTGATCAATATGGATCCTAAGTCTCCTGATTCTAGTCATTCTGACATTGTTTATCACAAGAATATGAATTGTGCATCCTCTTGTAGATCCTCTTCTTGATCTCATAAGTCTCGCTTTGTAGAACAAGATCCTTTCACACACCCTAGGTGTAGATCTAGGTCAAAACCATTATTTCCTCCTATCTCCAACCCATTAGATCTAATCCATAGAACATAAATTAAAACTTGTTGTTTACCTATCACACAAACACAACAAGAGTTAGAATCAAAGATAGAAAAGAAAATAGAAGCAACGGAAAAATTTGCTAAAATCTTTAAATAAATAAACATCAAAATGGATGTAGAATAAGTCCTAGGACCTCTTCCTTAGAAAAAAAAAGCTATGTTAGAGGAAGTAGAATAGACTTCTATGACAAGTTTAGAAGAACAAGAGGTGACCTCCTCTGTAACTTTTGAAGATCCTTCTTGTCCACATACATCAATTAGAAAAGTAGAAAGTCATTATCATTGTACTAAGTGTGATGCTTTATTGCACATCAACATAAATGAAGAAAAGGCCCCAAACAAAGCAATTTATACTTTATCATTTAAGAAATCTATCACTACTTCATGTGACACTATCTAACTACAAAATTGGGTAAACTAGCATATTGGAGATAGTACACATAGGCAAAGTGCCACTTTAGAAGCCATAAAAAATTATGTCATCCTGATGCACCAAATCTGGGTACCAAAACAAACAAGCTCCTCAAGACAATAAAAATCAAACTTACCTTTGTCAAGATCACCTCCTCCTTGTAGAAAATCTCATAGAGCTAGGTATAGAGCCCAAGAAAAAGCAAGGTAAAGAAAAGATTATTAGTGCACATACTGGACCTAGGATTAGGTTAGATTTAGACATAGACTCATCAAAGGAAGCTTCACTAAATAGTGAAGAAGAAATGTTTTTAAAATAAATAGGTGGTAGTTATCAAGAAAATCCTATTGATTTCTCAACAATACAAGTAAGAAAGTCATGAGATAAGTTTCTAACTTTCTCCATGGATGGAAAAGGTCTTAAAGGTAGACAAGACACAGTGGATGTAATCTAAAGCAACCTCTTAATTCAAATATTGTTAAAGCATAAAGAATCAAAAATGGCTATCTAGAATGCTATGTATAACTTTAGAGGTATTTTATGTAGATGGTGGAATCATATTCTAGATAACATAAAATGAAAATTAACTAATGCTCTTGTAATTCTCTTTTTAAATGCTATTATTAAAGAATTCACTAGAGATAAAGAAATTCAAGATAATGTTTACCGAGATAAGTATTACAAAGCCTGAATTTACCAAATGAAAGATCTAAATAATTTCCTAGATGAAATGAAACAACTATATTACTATGGAAAATTGACACATGAAATAGGTTCAAAAGAAAATCTCATAGGTTGGCTTTCCCAGCTTTTTTGTAATAAGTATTTAGCAAAATTAAAATGACAAAATTGAGTTGAAGCTTAAATGAGTTTTGCTATCATCCACCAATTTATCATAGACATTAATAGACATATCTGTTATGCCCAATAGGCACAATGACAAATAAAAGAATTAAATAATAAATTAGGTAAATCTTTATGTTTAAAATTATGCCTTGAGGAGAAATATATGAAATCATCTTCTTACTATAAAACCAAAAAACCAAGATGAAAGTTTTGCAATCCTTAGCAATAGTGGCAATGTAAATTTCCACCTATCCAACAAACATGTAGATTTAGAGGAATGTTTAAGAGGTGAAAAAACAAGATTCCCAACAAAAACGTAAAATGTTTCTTATGTAAAGGATCTCACTTTTCTCAGGAATGACCTTGTAAGGATCATTATCCTATGAAAGTAAATTTGTCTAAATAGTTTTATGAGTTTATTGAAAATGATAATATTCCTTTCCAACGAGGTGATATCCTTCTTCATTCTTTAGATGAATATACTAATGGCCTAATCAATACAAATCCTAAGTATGTCTCAAATCCTAATCCTTCTTTTTCCCATGGGAGGGAGTATGCTACAAATTATGATAATTTAGAAATCATTTATTACAACAATATGAATTGTCCATCCTCTTCTAGGTCCTCTTCTCGATCTCATAGGTCTTGAAAACCTCATAAATCCTATCTAACACCAACCAAACCCAAAGATGAACCTATGTACCTAGAAATGAAATCTTAGGTTGGAAAATTAGAAAAAAAATTAGAAAATGTACCAATAGATAATATTCGTAAATACTTAGCTATTTAAAGAGAGCTTCAATTGAAAATGGAAGAAGTAAAATGGTTTAAACAATAGTTCAAGCACCAACAAGTCTCCTAGATTCACAACCTTTAAATATTACTAAAGAAGACTTAGAAGAATTAGAAAAATTGATGAAAGTCAAGGATTTTGATTCAACAAAATCCCAAAACTCAGATTACCCTCAACAATCTCCTAGATATTCTAATTTAGAAAAATATGTCTGGAGACAACATTGGATGAAACTGGATGAAACAACTGCAGACATTCATCCAGTGGGCCACTCATGAGCTAGAACAATTATAGGTTTAAGAAACTAGTGAACAATGATAATAGTATGAAGAAGAGTCTAAAGGTTTAGAGAAATTCAAATTATTCCTGCAAGAAATGAAATTTATAATTTGTAGCAACTTAAAACATTTTGAGAAATACCTGAGTGTAAAATCCTTGACTAAGGTAGCCCATACTAAATTAATCTAGTGGACATTGTTTCTTGCTAATTTCAAGTTTAAAACACAGTTTATAAATGGTAAGCATAATAGTGTAGCTAATTATCTCATTAGAGAGTTTAATCTCTGTGAGCACTAATGTTTATTTGAGTATTTGTTTCTTATATTGTATATAGATATGTTCCAAGATGAAGGGTGGACTATGCACTCTACTAGATGCATTAGACCTTGTAAAGCAAATGAACTCTCTATGCCAATTTTGGAGCAAATTACCTATTGGTCTCACCATGCTTTAGCATGGGAAGGGTTTGTTGATGTTAATAAAACTCTTTTACCTTACACTACCATTGTCCAAGAAGTTTATACCACCTATGATAAACTCTATATCCCTTATGAGATTCCTCCTTATGTGAATATAATGACATATATCGAGATTAACTTGCTTGATTTTGACACACTTTATTCATCCCAAAACCTAGAATGGCCTTACTACCAACTAGATGAATATAATATGTCTAAAATCAAATTAAATTCCTCTAGTTTTTTTGAAACTAATTCTATAGCCTTTTGGTTATGGTGGGCTAAGTTTGGTCATTCCCCTACTCATATGTCTACCAGATACCCAAGGAATTTGTACCACCACCTTATAGAACATCATGGTGATTTCCTTTATTACGACAATGCTCAATCAAGAGGTTGGCATTTCTTGTAGCAATCCACTGCACCTATCTATTTCCTAGTGTCTTGTTATTCAAAATGAATTAACTAGATGAACTCTTAGGGGCATGCATTCTACCAAGACATTTACAATGCAAATGCCTATGACATCCAAACACATTACCAGCAAGATCAATGGGTTTCCACTACTTTAGAGTTGTACAGCCAAGATCTCTGCATTAGAGAATATTATAATTATGGAGGGTACAAAAATATGTTGTATCTAATCAGCATAGAGGCCAACTATACTTTTTCTTTATTTGACACATCCTCCAATATAGATGATGATGATGATGCTCATACTCCTACTTCATGAGGATAACTCAAAAGATGATACAATAATGTAAATTATTGTAGTTAGTGCTTGCACTATAGCTAGTGCATGTCTCTATATTAATAGTTGTCATCCTTATCTAGTGTCAGTACACAGTGAGTTATCATGCACTAGTAAAGGTTGAGAAGCTTCACTCTTCTCCTGTAAATAGATGTTTGTAGCACCCTTAGATGCATCGACGCAAAGAGATTTGAAGTGAAGTGCATCACTCCTTCAAAGAATTCTTGGTTCAAGAAACCCTAAGGTCTTTGTTGTAAATCTCTATGTGCAATAAAGAAGAGTACTTTCATTTGCTAAAACTAGGTTGTGAGTAACAAATTTTTGAGAGAAAGGTGTGAGAAAGTTGATCCGGGTATAGAGTGGTATCGAAGCCAAGTTGCTCAGTGTTCGTCACATCATGTTGTTAAAGCTATGACTTGTAGATCATCGACTTCATAAGATGAACATTAAAGGCCGATGGACAAGCATGTAAGATGCACATTGAGAGGCAATGATTGACATCTTCCTCAACACCCATGGCATCTTTATCTAGAACTCTCTCAAGTCCCACTCGTAACTACTCTTACGTTACTTGTTTATCACAACTTTGTAATAGCCTATTAGATATTTCTTATCCTCCGATTCAAAAACAAAAATAGATCTATTCTTATTCTTTGAGTGAATTTACACAAAGCCTTAGTAGCATGCACATTTTGGAATGTTATTCGTAGATCTCCATATTCAGCCTTTGTCCTGTATCCTTCACATTCTTCTCCTTGGTGGAGGTAGAGAGTTGGATTGATGATGGTTACAATTATATTCATGTTATTGAAATTGATGTCCACATTCAACCCCATTTTAATTATCGACTCCATAATCCTTATTAGATTGCTTTAATTGATAGGCATTTTAAAAACTTTAAAGACACCATTATCATAGAAGCAAAAGGATAGTTAGAAACTAATGCTTTGGTGGTTATAGTTCCAAAATTTACTCTTTCCTTACATGATACAAATTTTCTTTCTAGTTTAATGCTTATTGTCTATATTTTGCTTGATATGGTACAAAATAGTATTTATGCTATCATAAAAACTCATTTAGTATTTAAATTGTTTGATACTACTAGAATAAAAAAAATTTTGCCTTTAGGATAGCAAGTAGTACATGTTGGGACAACAAATTTAGAATACATTATGCACATAAACATAGAAGAACTTCTAGTTTATACCCTTTATCTAGATCTAACAGATCTCTAAGAAGAATGTTATGAATACCTTAGATCTAAGAAATCTCAACCTAGTAGAAGGTAGTATTAGGTACAACTAAAACCTCCTAATTTTGTAGAATAAGACCCTTTCACACACCCTAGGCATAGATCTAGGTCAATACATAAGTCTAATAAATTTGAGGATACACCACCTAAGTCCAATATTAGGCTAACGTTTCAAGCCAATAGGAGGAAGAGCAAAGTTACATAGTTTTGATTTGAAAACTTGTCTCTAAGCATATACTTTCAACTACAACATTGATGCCACTAAAATCTACTAGTGGAGTGGAACATAAAGGTATTAAATGAGTGATGCTAGTGTGCTATTAGAAGATCCATCACCTACCACAATGGAATCTTGAGGCATTGGCCACTCTAAGGCCATTAGTATCTAGCAAGGCCAAGGATATTGTTTCATGCCTTCTAGTCATCCAAATATCTAAAGGTATTCAAACTTAACCATAATCCTTTGTAAGTGCTCACCTAAAGCACTGAGAGACAAACAAATCATGATGCATCTACATGTTCTAATACAACATCATTACTAACAAACCCACATCCAAATATCATTAATCTCAGACTAGGTAATCAATTAATTATGATCTCAGGAGTACTTACTTTCCCTCAAGACATAATGCTCATAGAATTTAATTTGAGTTTCCTACTCTACCAACATTTTTTCCCTTATGCTATCTGCAAGTTTGAGATAATAACTCAAAAACAAAAAAAAAATAGCAAGGATCATATGCAACACAAAAGTCATACAATGTAACCATTCTGCATAATCAAAAACTAAAGAGATATAACATTCTCGAAATCCTACAAAGAGTAACACCTTAACCACATGCATAGAAATCCATCATACAAGAGCACACATGGGTAGTCAAGATACACACATAAAATAAGAATCGAGCACATCAATAAGGATGACTTAAAACATTTTTAAAATTCTAAAAATCCATAACCAATTAGGATGTCCAATTATAAACACCTGATCTCATTAAAGATAAGAGGTCTTGTCAAAACCATGAGAGAGCATAAAAATACAATTCTTGAACTAATTAAAGAGAGGCCAAGATTAAGAATAATAGGCCTCAAAAATAAGTAGGATAGGACTCAAACATGCATATTCCAAAACTACAACTGAGAAGACATGATCTCCAAAGAAAGAACTCATCTAAGAAGAAGAGGTCTAGTAACAGATCTATAGTAAGAATGACTTGCCTCTTTGAGGTCTCAAAAGTACCAACTCAAAAGAATAAAATGCTTCAAGGTAAATAATGTAATTCAAATAAATGAAACAACAAAACCCAAGGGACAAACACATCCTATCTAAAGAAGGGAAAAATAGGATTACATGACCCACAATAAGGGTAAACATACTCAAATCACAAGAGGGCACCAAAAGCAAGACCAAAACAAAAAATAGTCAAGAAAGAGACACATGAAGTCATAAGATGCTCCAACAAAAGGCAATCTCATAATGAATCAAAGACTCACATGGAGCCAGATATAAGCCACAAGAGACTAGAAATGCAATTGTAAGCAAGACATATATAAAGAAATATAAAGACATAATCATGGACATAGGTTAGTCTACTAGTGATGATCTTTGTCTATCTAGATTAAGGCTCACTAAGAGCACATTTTTTAAGGCCCTTCATCTTGAGGTGCTAGGTAAAGATGTAGCCTAGAATGTAAATAATAAGTGGCAAGTAGATCCTACGTCCAACCATATGAACCATAAGTGTTTATGCATGATCCAATTGAATTCCAAAAACTTCTAGGTTTTAATGTATACTAGTCTAGGAGGTGAATCAATTGTTGCAATTGTTGTCTTTCCAATTACACTAGAGAGTATAAGGATATGGTTAAGTATAACTAAGGCAAATGATTTTTATCATTTTCATCTTTTTATGTTCTAAGTCGCGTAATAATAAAGAATAAAGAATATGTAATTAATTACTAAATTAATCTATCTAGATAACACTTAACTAATCCTAACATAAGCATTTGTTTCCACTATTCATAAACATCCTGAACATGTATAGCACTACTGGGTTACCAAAAATTATGTGTTACTAGGATTATCAAGCATTACATGTATGCTTGAAATGGTCATACTTATGTGTTTTAATTAATTTCTATTTAATATAGCTTAATTAATTAATTAATTAAAACATGTAAGGAAATTGCTTAAAATATTAAATGCATAAAGGAAATAATTAATGCATTTAAAAATATTATAAGGTTTATTAGAAAGCTCATATTTATTACCACACACACTACAATGCTCAAGTACAATAATGCTCAAATATATATCTATACACTCTTTGACTCCTACTATGGGCACTTAGAAAAAATTTTGACTTTTGGGAAGAAAAACTACTAGATCTTTGCTACAACTTATGAAAATAATGTCATAAATGTAGCATAAGGTGTACATTTATAGGAAAAATAGGGTACTTTATCAATGGATCAAACCCTGCATCAATTGAATAACATCAATGAGATCCCGTTGACAAGGTCACATCGACAGCATCTCATTGACACAACCAAATCATGAAACTTCATCATATCCCCATAACTAAATGAAAAATGGTCCTCAAGTTCTTAACAAAATTTGGAAAGGTATGGAATTATTGACACAAAAAAAACACATAAACAACATGACAACAACTAAGTGCCCAAGTATACAGTTTTACAATGATTACAAAATTTTGGTATTTGGGACAACAAAATTGCACACCATGAAAAAATTGACAAACATAATTCCTCTGATGGCATGAAAATGTTGGAGAAGATCAAATAGTCCTAGGTGGTGAAGGCTCCTAAGGCTCTAAAGGACCTTCTTCTACTTTAGGTGCTAGAGGTGGTTGAGGTGGTTGTGATTATCTTGTAGAAACTACAACTTTTGGTGGAAGATGAAAGATGTCCAATAGTGCCTTCATCTTTTCCTCCTTACTTTGAGGATCATTGATAGTCCATGCAGCTTCACGAATGTGTGATGGAATGGGAAATTCCCATGGATAGGGCAATGTCAAGAATAACTCCTTAACATTCATGAACTAGGTAGCAAACTATTTTCATTTGATATCGAATGCTCTAAGTGCATTGTGCAGCTATTGGTAGTCATTCACCTACTTAGCAAGGTTCTCAGTAGTTAATCATTGATTAGTAAATTTTTCTTTGAGAACCTTGAGTTTAGCATTGGCAATCTCAAGCTTTTTCTTAGTGTTTTTATGATGCTTGAACTCTACCTTGTATAGTAAGTATGAGCTAGCCACTTGTTTCTCCAATTTTGATCATGACCTACTAGTAGTTAGCATCACTAGATTTTCATAACAAAGATTGGCAAGCTCCATATACTTTACCATATCCTTGATCTACAACTCCTTGATGTGGATTTTCACCTTTTTATATTCATTCAACCCATCAAAGATAGGCTATCATACATCACCTTCTTGCTGGAGTTACTAGAGGGCCTCATTTACCTTTGCCTTCACCAATTGAATTTCTTTTTCATTAATTTCTTTTGTAGAATAACTTGATCTCTATAATGATTCTTGGCTCTCTAAAATTTGAGAGTATCATTTTTCTAAGCAACTATCTCTATCATAGATTTTTGGTAAAGGGCTCAGACTTCCTCCATGGAGAGACTTCTATTTTTGGTTGTCAATATCCTTAATTCATTATTTACTCTAGATAGATACTCCTACTATTGAAGGAAAAAATCTTACATTTGTTGCTTCTATACATTAACATTCCACAGGTGATGATTTTCTATGGTTAGAATTTGATTCTCATGGTGCATCTTAACCAAGTCCTTCTGAATGATGTACGTTGTCAAAGATGACCATCTTCTTCTCATTCTCATACTTCTTGAGCTTATCTTCAAGTTGCTTGAAGGCTTTAGCATGTGTCAGTGTAGGTTTTAGAAATGTAAGATAGGTAAAATGAGCTCTTAATTCAAAAACCTCCATAGTAAGTGTTGGTTTTGTGCTTTGGCTATTTCAAGTTGTTCCTACAATATTAAGCACTTGCCTCTTGCTTCTAGTAGCTTCTACTAGGTTGCAATGATTCTATCTAGAAGATCAAAGACATCTAGAATCAATTATCCATTTCCCACCAATCAGTCTAACAACTCTTCATGTTAGGCTTCACTCAATTTGCAACTAAGGATTCTTGTAGAAATCTATACATCTTTGAGTGTAGAAACATCTAGTATAGATTTCATAAGCACATTCAATGCTTTCATAATTCTATCAACAAAAAATTTTGCTACTATCTCCTATTCATGATGCTGCATCACCAAGATAGTTGGCCCCTTACCTTCCTCCAAACACACCAAGAAAGTAGTGTTATTCCCAGAGATTTCTAGGAATTTCCATTTTTGATAAAGGGATATAGTTATCTCTCGAGCACTAGGATTTGATCTTGTAAGAATCTATGTTCTTTGGGCTAAGAAAATTGTCCCACCTCCTCCCATCTAGTTGATGGTTCGAGCCACTTCATTAAGGTGACTCATTGTTGGACAATTCACAGATGGATCACTACCACTTGTTCTTACTTGATACTCCTACTCTCACAAGAGTTACTCTTGAATCTCATGCATGTGCTAAAGGGTAGTGTAAGACTCTAGTGTTGTTTCCTGAGTGGGTGGTGGAGGTCATGGTTGCTACTCCACTTCTTAGATAACTTTAGCATGGACCTTTTCCTTCATCATCATCACCTAGGAAGTGGATGGAGCATGTCAAATAGTATCATTTATATAACATGTTATGCCTTTCCTCTTGCATAATTTTTTAATGAGGCATAGGAAGGAGTTCCTTCCTTCCACATTCATTTTATTTAAACTGCTTCTCTATCTCAACATAGATAAGGTATGAAAGGTTGACTAGGAATCTACCACTTAGAGCAGCACATGCATGAGTTGATAAAGCTATGATCTTGCTTGTTCTTACCATTGGATTGAGGTGGAAGGCTACAATCTTGAAATATGCACATTTCTTCATGGTTAGTGCACCAAACTCCTTATGATCAACTCCATAACACCACTGTGTCCATTCTTTCTTAATGCTAGGATCTACCTGCATTGGGGTTTCAATAAGATTTTTTTGAGTTTCTAGTAACCAAGGGCCTCTTCAATGGCTTTCATTGAGTAGGACACTAAAATGTCCTTGATCTTGATTGTTAAATTGGCTTGCCAATTATTCCAGAATACGTATGTTTCTCCCATGTATCACTCCCCACTGGAAATGATTGTCGACCACATGGGAGAGCTTTTTAGTTGAGCTGTAACTTTTGGAGGTGCAAACTCCAAGAAAGATCTAAAGTTTGATTCATGGAGCACTAATTTCTAGACCTCCATGTTCATGATTTACTTAAGGTAAGCCTTCATCAAGGTAACCTCAAGGTTCAATCTAGGCTCTAGTGCCTCATCTTGATGAGACTATTCTATTGTGGCCACTTAATCAGGAATCTATTAGATAGATTCCACTTTGGAATCCTCCACAAGAGGTCCCATTACATGGGTTTCTACTTGCTCATGGGGTTGTTCTTGGTCCCTTCCCATTCTTGGTCATTTGTTCCTTGGTTGGCATGATCCTCCTTCCTACACATGCTTTTCTTTAGGTGTCATAAATGGTCAAAACATAACCAAGAATTAGCATTCAATGTATAACATATAACATTTAAGTACCTTTTCTCATTGGGCACATAGAACAACCACTGTTCCTTATTAGAGAAGAAAAGAGAAGTAAGAAGTGAGGAAGGGCCTTAGTTAGAGGGGACATTTAGGCATGGGTAACATGTTTTCCTAGTCCCATAACTAGTTCTCGTAACCCATTATTTTGTTTAAGGGATGTGCTTTAAATTCTCATCATTCATTCTTTTTCTAAATTTTATATTTTTGTGCATTTTTGGATGGGAACCACACCATGCAAAGACTTATTAACTTCTTATCATTGGTGAACACAAAATGGTAAGAAATCCATGAAAACACTCATGCATTCAAGTAAGTAGAAAGGTACAAAGAGTGTTAAACCCCCTTGAAGTCACACCCTTTGCAAACCTTTAAATCTTTCCTAAGGTTGGAAACTACTAAGATCACAGGTTCGTTAAAGTTTCATTAATGAAGAGGGACCTCATATTTCCAACACCAAGAAGATCATAGAGTTTATGGATGAAAGGATGGCATAGACTCACTACCTATTCCATGAAAAAGAAACCATCTCTTAGTCATCAATCATCAAAATTCAGAAATAGAAACCAAACATTAGTAATCAAAAACATTAAGTACAAACCATGATTAGCAAATAGCTATAGCATCATTGTATCTTGTTGGTAACAAAGCACTTTTATTAGAAAACAATAAGAAAATTCACACCAAAAATAAAATAAAGTAAAATATAAAAGAAATTATAAAATATTCAAGAAAGTTAAAACATACTAATGATTTTATAAAAAAAAATATGTAAAAATAACAATGTAAAAAAGGTGTAAAAATGAATAATATGTAAAAAAAAGTGTGAAATCAAAATAGTGTATAAAAAAATAAAAAAAGTGTGAAAACTAAATAGCCACTTTGATTTGTTAGCATAGATGACCATCTCCCCCATGAATAGTTGAAATGAGGAGATCTGAAAAATTGAGTGAGGTTGTACATCTACGAGGCATTGCTTACACTAGCTTTCTTTAGGTTATGAAAAGGTTTGACTTGTTGCATGTTGACTAGTTATTTTTTGTTTAGGTTCTCAGGTTTATAGATCAACATGGCCCTAGAATGAAAGATTTTTTAAATGATATAAGATCCTTTCTACAATGTTTGGAACTTGGTTCATTAAGGTACATGTTGGGTGTTCCAGTAAAGGACCTTGCCTTCAAGTTGAAATCTTACTTTCCTTATTCTAAGCTCATGGCATTTTTTTAAATGCCTTGTGTATTTCATTCAATGACAAGGCCACTAATAAATTCTTATCTAGCATTTTAAGGTTGATCAATATTTCTTTTTGTGCTAGGATAAGGTCAAGATCAAATTCATAGGCTATTGAAAGTTTACGAAGCTTAGATTGAATTGGAAGAGTTGGTAATTTTACATACACCAACTCATAGGGAGAGTAGCCTATAGGGAGTTTCCATGTGGAGTAGTAGGCCCAAAGGGCATCATTGAGTTTTGTGGTCCAATCTCATTAAGATTTTTGAGATCTTTCTATTGGTAACCTTAGCTTGACTTTTGGCTTGGGGTGGTAGAATGTTGTTAATTTATGTTTAACTCCCAAGTGTTACATAAATTTGCAAAAGGTAGTGCATGTAAAGTGAGTTCCATTGTTAGAAATTAGTGCACATCGCACTCCAAACCTGTTTACAACATTTTGTTGTACAAACCGTACAACATTGGAAGATGTAGAGTCGGTGATAGTTGCTTCTTCTACCCATTTGGTACAATAATTAACAATGAATATTATGTATGCCTTTATGTTTGACATGGATGTGATGTACCCATGAAATCAATGTCCCATATGTTGAAGGGTTTCAATGGTTGGATCCACTATTGAGTTCCCTCCATTCAAACAATCTCCATGAAGCATTTGACCTAATGAAGAAACTATTGTTCCTTCCAGTGGTCTAAGTCTTATGGCATCTCTTGAGTGAGAAGATAAGTGAGGATGTCATCATACTAGTTTTGTTTAATGTAAACTTGTCCATTTATTACATCAACAAAGAGGATATCATTAGGAAATTGATCAAATATTTCGCTCTCCTCCTCTTTGTTATCTTATCGTAACTAAGACAAGTGATCAACGACCACATTCTTAGTTTCTTTTTAATCTACCATTGTAAGATTGAATTCCTACAAGATCACCAACTACCATATAACACAAGGGTTCACCATTGATTTATTCATTAGGAAGTGAATGGCACTGTTGTCAGTGTGCACAAACATCTTGTATCCAAATACATAGTACCTAAATGCATACACCACTATCATAAACTTTGTCTTTGTTGTGGTGTAGTTGAGCTATGCACCAATAATGCTTCAACTTGTGTAGTGGATGTAATAAGGACATTTTTGATCATCCAACTACATAAGCACAAATCCCAAGGCATAGTTCAATGCATCCATCATGATGTGAAATGAATGGAACCAATCAAGTGCTCATAGAATTAGAGTTTCTACAAGCTTTTCTTTGAGTTTCTAGAATGTCTTTTTCCATTTCATGGTCCATACAAATAGAGCATCTTTCTTTGTAAGCTTGACAAATAGTTTAGTAATCTTAGAGAAATTCTCTATGAATTGTCAATAGTAGCCAATGTGTCCAAGGAATGACTAAACATCTTTAATATTTTTCAATTGGCAGGCTATTCCTTAGATGATCCTAATCTCTTCAAGGTCCACCTCAATCCCTGATTAAGAAATTCTATGCCCCAACACAATGCCCTCCTAGACCAAGAGATGACTCTTTTTCCAATTGATCCAAAGGTTGGTCCCCACACATCTTTTAAGCACTTGATCAAGGTAATTCATAGCTTACTTAAACATGGTGCATAAGTGGAGAAGTCATCCATGAAGACTTCCATCCTACTACCAATCTACTACTAAAAAATGCTAAGGATAAGGTTTTGAAAGGTTGTAAGGGCATTACATAGGCCAAATGACATCTTTTGATATGTAAAAGTTCTAAGAATTGTAAATGTAGTTTTGGCCTAGTCTTTCGATGCAATCTTAATTTGGTTATAACCACTATAACCATATAGAAATTTGCATAAACAATGTGTAGAAATAGTGTCCAACACCTAGTCCACAAATGGCAATAGAAAATAATTTTTGTAGGTCGCAATGTTCAATAGCATAAAGTCAATACACATCCTCCACTTGCCATATTTCTTTTCCATAATTACAAGTGGGCTAACCCACTTACTATCTACAATTAGATAGACAAAATTTGCCTTGAGGAGTTATTCAATTTGCTCTTTGATGATTTGCTTCAATTTGGGGTTCAACTACTATTGCAAATATCTCTTTGGCTTGATGGAAGGATCAATATAGATGTGATGCTGGCATATCCTAGTATCATTCCCAATGAGTTTAGGATATGACCAAGCAAAGGTTGTTGGCCATTTGTTAACCACATTTAACAACTTCTCTTTCTACTTAGGAATAAGGTTGGCATTGATTATCATTGACTTGCCATTTTTTAGAAATGCATGTGCAATGTTGACAAGTACAATTTTCAACTGTATGGACTCTTGTTTGAAATGTTTAGGGATTTCCAACTCTCCCCGATAAGTCTCATAAAGTTCTTTATCAAAGAGTTGATGATGAACTTGCTCTAGTTCATTCATGCCTTCATCATAGACAAACGTTAGGCTCTCAGCTAGTTCCATGCAAAGTGTGATGCTTTTAGGATCAACTATCAAGCATTGGGTACCCTCCTATTTTGCAACTACTATGTATAGGCACTTTCAGATTTCAAATTTATCTACACATTGTCTACATGCTTTGATTGATGTGCTTTTTACATATTAGAGTTTTTGCATATAATTGCACCCTATATCATTGTATGTGATGCATGGAAATTTCTTCTTCTTGATCTTTGCAAGAGCATTTTCCTTAAAAAAATTTAGGGAAAGATCTTTGATGTCAATTAATGCATCAATAGTACTCAACCAAGCCCTTTTCATAATGATTGGGAAGTCCCCCTTATAGTTGTTAACTTTGATCACCAGGAAATTGGTAGGATAGGACCACCCACAAATATTGGTCACAATGTCTCCCACTAATCCCAAGGAAATAATGATGGACTAATCTACCAATTTTAAATATATGTTGCTCTTCTTGAGAGGAGGCAAGTTCCAAGCTTTGTACATTTCATGAGAAATTATATTGACATTAAAACATAAATGAAGAAGAGTCTTACATGGGCCATTCCTAGTGATTTGTGAGTAGATAAGGGGACTCTCAAGATTAATTCTTTTTCTAGGAAGGCTTTCAACCCTGATCTAATCAAATATAGTATGGGTTAACATGATTGTGTGAATCTTGAGAGGCATTTGGTTTCAAAGATTCTCAAAAGGGATAGATGCAGAGAATGAAGGAAACACAAGGTGACTAGCCACATGAGTCAGTGAGTTCATTATAGGGCTATTGGTTTAGAAGAATGGTTTGTTTCTAAATCTGGGTTCTAAACCACTTGGCAAAGAGACTAGTTGTAAGTTAATGACCTTTGTAGTGTTACATTGTTATAGCTATGCAAGAATCTCGCCCTTCATGGATGAAGCAAGCGCTAATTGGGTTGGGGGTGGAGAAGCATGTGCTAAAGGATGAGGAGGTTACTAATGAAATGGGGATTCCTCTCTATGAGATGAAGAATGAGCTCTATAGTACTCTGAAGGGTAGTAGTGATGCTGGAATGAAGCATGACTTGAAAAGTCACTCGAAGACATGGGCTACTAAACATAGTACCCATATGGATCTAGCTACCTATAAGGGCATTGCTACGTTGATGGTGGCATCCCCCATAACTATGGGTGTTGTCACTCATGGTACTACTCATGGTTGTGGTGGAGCTCCACTTGGATAATAAGCTTATTGTTGGTGGAACTGCCTGGGATTTCCTTGAGGATAAGGTAATCTTTTGGGTGTTTGCCTTCTTAACAATCTAGGATTTAGAGCATATACCCCAAATTCCTACAAGTGTGACATAATAGGGAAACATCCCTTAGGAAATTCATATTGGTAGATGTCACACTCACCATCATCATCTGATTCTAAATCCATAGCGTCATCTACTGTAGTAGCTTTGGCCTTACCCCTTTTCTAGGAATTTTCAACTTCCTTCCTTTTCCTACAATCATGATCACTACTTTTCTATTTAGATTCTTTTGTAATTTCTAGAGAAATTTGGAAATTCTCATCCAAATATTTACACATTTTATCTACCTTAGCTAGAATTTTAGAAACAAATTTCTAGATCGGCAAAGTTTTTTGCTGCACCATTTCATCAAGTGGTGCCTCTTCCTCATTGTCACAAAATTGGACCTCTATTCTTCTGATGGAAGGGTCCTGGTTATGTTCCATGGCACTTTCTTGTTTCCTATATTCTCCTTATACTTTTGCAACTTGCTTAATCAGCCTTTGGATTTGATGAGCTCTAAGTTCTTACAATCTCCCTTGGGCATAGACCCCAAGGTTTCTCATCATTTTTTATTAAAGTCCATATATAATATGGTGAAGCTACTTTCTTTGAGAATAACCATGGTTAGGACATCTATGTAAAAGAGAATAATACTATCCCATGGCTACATCCTAGGGTTCATGTATTTTTTGTTGCTAGCATTGGATATGCTTTCTCAAGTTGGACACTTGAGAGTACATTTGATATTTTTTATTAAATAGCTCAAGCATCATACTCCATCTATGAATTGATTCTAGCTCCAAAGAGTGATACCAACTTTCTACTTCTTTTATGAGTATCCTAGGAAATAGCTTAAGTTTCTACTAGTCATTCTCTATGTTCTACAAAGTACCAGCATTGTGAAAGGCTTGAATATGGGTCTATGGATCTGAGTTATATTCCCCCTTAAATCTGGGAATATTGTTCATATCCAACCTCTTGATTCTGCTATCATTCACATGCCTGGTTGGAGTTCTGACTACATTTGCAATGTTTAGCATGCTTCAAGTTGCAAGCAAAGGCTCATCATCATCCCAATTTTGATGAAACCTATGATGTTCTCTACTACCCCTTCATTCATGGTAAGGCCTACAATCATTTTTGTCCCATCGTTTGCCTCCATCACAGTTTTGTCCTCTATGATTTTAGTTAGATTCAAAGGAGGAAGAAGAAGATGTAGATGAAGAGGATGAAGAGGAACGAGGAGTACCACCACCATGGTGTTTTCAATCTCCTCTCCACTTATCATGGCCATGATCATCAAATTTATCATCATCATGATGCTTACTCGAGCCCCTACCTTGACTCCCACTTTTTCCTGAACTAGGATTGTTGAGAGTGGATGGTAAGTTCAAGTTCAAGCCCCCTTCATCAAAGTCAAGAGATGGAAAATCTTCATATTGAGAACCCCCAGACGCAGGATCCTCATTGTCTTTTTGGTTAACAATAATAAGGGATTAGTAAACCATTTCCCCTTTGTAGCATCATGGTGCTTCTCCTAGTGCTGATCTCTTTTGTGATGTATTTCAATGGGATAGTAGTCTTGATAGTCATGGTCCTGCACAATGTATTCTTCATGGAGATCTTGGATGCCCAACCACTTAAGAGTTTGGAGCAACATCCGAGTAACAGATTGGTTGGGCAATAATACAACATTTCCCTCCATGTCTCTCCACTATAGCTATTCATCTTGGTGTAGGATAAAGATGAAATTAGGTAAAAATTCATCTAGATGAATATACAACACTTTGAATTATTGGGGAATTGGTGGTTTTGATTCATCATGCTTGTGAGAAGAAGACATTTTCACTTAGAAGAAAAAATTAACAATGTGCTTTAATTATTATTATTATTATTATTCAAATAATTGCAACTATAGGATTGATTCCAACAATCTTAAATAATTTTTACTAAGTCCTAGATAGTGCATGTCACTAACTAAAAGTCCCTTGCAATGATGCCAATGATGAGCGATGAGTAGACCCTATGCCCAGCCATACAAATCACAAGTGTTTAAAAATGATCCAGTTGAATTCCAAGGACTTATAGGTTTTAATGTACATTGGTCTAGGAGGTGAATCAACTATTGTAATCATTGTCTTCCCAATTACACTTGTGAGTACAAGGGTATGGTTAAGTATAACTGAGGCATATGATTTTTATCATTTTTATCTTGTTATGTTCTAAGTCTTCTAAGAATAAAGAATAAAGAATAGGTAATTAATTACTAAATTAATCTATTTAGCTAACCCTTAGCTAATCCTAATATAAGCATCCATTCTTACTTTCCATGCACATCCTAAACATGTATAACTCTACTAGGTTACCAAATGTTAAACGTTGGATTACCAAGCATTACATGTATGCTCAAAGTGGTTGTACTTATGTGTTTTAATTAATTGGTATTTAATCTAGCTTAACTAATTAATTAAGTACTTAATTACTTAAAAAATTTAAGGAAATTACTTAAAATATTAAATGCATAGAAGAAACAATTAATCTATTTCAAAGTGCTACAAGGTTTATCAAAAAGCTCATCTTTATTACCACACACACTATAGTGCTCAAGTACAATAGTGTTGGAATAAATATTCGTACACTCTTTGACTCCTACTATAGGCACTTAAAAAATATTCTAACTTTTGAGAAGAAAAATTGCTAGAGCTTCACTACAACTTATGAAATGAATGCCATAAATGTAGAGAAAGGCACACATTTAATGGAAAAACAAGGTATCCCATCAATGAGTACATGTCAACAAGTCAAACCCTACATCGATAGGATCACATTGATAAGATCCCATTGATGGGGTTGCATCGATGGCATCCCATTGATGTGGCCAAATCATGATACTTCATCAGTAAATAATATACTTCATGTATCTATAGACAAGTGAGAGCACAATGATATCACATCCTACACATTCCAAATATTTCCATCATGAACATGTTATCTAGTTAGAGATTGAAGAGAAGACAAGGTATAATTCATTCTAGATGAATCATTAAATATCAATAATGGAAAGCTCCTTGAACAATAATCCATGTGTCGCTAATAAAATTTCCACCATCCACATTGATATGTATCCAATGCTTGTTCAACCACCAATAAAGTATAGTCGATGAAAGTCTATAGAATGCAACTATCTCTATTCATCATTATGTGATACAACAAAGGTTTCAAGCATCAAAGAATAACTTCCAAAACACATCATCACAAGGGCCTTACTAAATGGAAAACTTGTTAGTAGATACAAGAGGTGAAATTAATATAATCTAGTATTAAATATGATATCCAACTAAAATGACCATAGATATAAAACTTTTAAGCCAAAATGTATAACCATAACAAACTAAAAGAATGTTGTAAACATCATAACATTGAAGGATTCTTTGATACCATCTATAAGAACCAAGATGTTTTCTAGCATCCCCAAGGAATTCCCTTAGATCCTTTGGATTTGGGGTGGAAGACCTAGGGGCTACACCTTCATATGATCATACATCTACTTTAATTATCCTAAAGGGAGCATGTAATGCATACAATTCTCTTAAGTTGTGTATTTGTCTCTAGGAGAACATTTATGAGTACAATCAAGAACAAGTAAACAGTTAACCCTATAGACATCATTGGTGAGAGTATGATGATGTATATATAAGGGAAGCCTTGCCCCCAAACTCATCACGATCTCATATAAGGTTCAACATGTTGTTGCGCCTAGACTATCTAATCAAGGCTACCTATATATCAACAACCACTATAGAATCAAGTCCCATGTAGTTCTATCAATGTGAGGGTATGATGAAAAGGACAAAGATGTGCAAACAAGGTGGGACCCCATTGTTCCTTGGAACAATTAGGCCATAGTGGCTTTCCAATAATTGAGTGCAATGAATAGACAATTTAGAGTGTTCTATGATCCCTAAACTATGAGAATCATTGATTTTAAGACCTTTATCACAATATGATATGGTTAATATATATGATAAGTAATAAGAGGGGTATTAGAACTTGAAACATTTTTTTAACAATATTTACCTCATATATTGAAATTAGAATTTTATAACTTAGTATTACTCACTAGAATTGAACCCATAACTTGGAGTAATAGTATAAATGTGATTTATTTTTAAGGCCATAGA